>CM075861.1:50429280-51036780 GCA_037975125.1 Latrodectus hesperus
ATAAAGCTGTTCTGCAGAATTGAGGGAAATAATAGTGATATTGCGAGGCTGGAAACTTGAAAAGAAAATACTTTTGAAATAATTTTAAGACATCCACACCATTATAAATAATATACAAATATTGTGTGATGCCAAACTGTGCTATTTTTAAAACGAAAAAAAAAATTTCATAATCAGACACTCAAGTGTGAAACTTGCATGTACAAGGTATAGTCTCAGCATGCGTGAACAATATTTACACTACAGAAAGATTAAAGTTCTGCAGTTTTACCACTCAAAGCACACGTAAGATGTTTTAAACATAACACGTATTCGATTTCAACGATCTAAAACACCATGAATTTAAAGCAAGTTAAATGAAATTTTTAATCTACATAAAAGAAATATGAAAGAAATTTCTAAGTACTCAAATTCTTTTGATTGAAAATTGTTAATCTGAGAATAGCAAAGATCTTATTGAAAAATTATTCAGTTTGCAGTAATGATTTAAAAAGACCTTTCACAATGCTTATTTCTTTAAATATTTAATATATATATATATATATATATATATATATATATATATATATATATATATATATATATATATATATATATATATATATATATATATATATATATATATATATATATATATATATATATATAATATATATATATATATATATATATATATATATATATATATATATATATATATATATATATATATATATATATATATATATATATATATATATATATATATATATATATATATATATATATATATATATATATATATATATATATATATATATATATATATATATATATATATACACACACACACACACAGACTTAAAATTATTCTATCGTGTTTTCATATTGTAATTTTGTTTCAATTCAAAGCAGTTAAGTAATTTATTTCCTCTCTTTTAAAAATTAAACAAATAAAAATTAGTTTAGTTTTTTTCAATCAAATAAATAGTTCTTTCTATTAAATATAGACTATAAAATCAAAAAAAGTATCGAGCTAAATTACTTTTCTCCACAAAATCTTGATTAAAATAAATTAAATTGTACAAAATCTGCTCGGATATAATAAATTTTTTTTGAGTGTATGTACAATGAATGGATAGATTTATGTAATTTTCCTAATATTTTACTCAGTATATGCTAAATTAAACAGAAAAAATGAATTTCAGTTAAAGACTAAGTTAAAAGATTTAAAGAACTGAATGCGAAATTTTCATATATTTTAAATAATAGTATGTTAAAACGTAAATTTAAAGAAAGTATATATTTTTGATTCTCTTATTTCATGTAAATATCGTAAAATATAGTAATCAAACATGTAGTTGTATAATTAAATAAGAAATTAAATGAAAGTTTTTTAGTTACGTTAGGTCATCGTAATTATTTTTGAACATTTATAATAAATGAAGAACCAATTTTGATTAATTTTTTATCATGCAATCTCAACTGCTGTTTATAAGTATAAACTATTTTCAACGTAGATAATTATGTAATTTAATGAATAATAATGTAATTATACATATATAATAAATTAATTATGATTCTAATAATCTGTATATACATAACATGATAGAATAATAACTAACACTTATAGCACACACACATTATTTATTTTGAAAATTAATTTAATGATTGATTAAATAAAACAACAGTTTATTAATTTTAATTTATATGTGTTGAACTGAAAATCTCTGAATTCAAATTGTGTTTTTAAAGTGCATATAATTACTTTTGGAAATTAAAAAGAATGCATAAAATAAAACATATAAAATAAACCATTAACAAAAATAATGAAACATAAAATAAACGAATTTTGTGTTTTCTCATTGAACATACGATTGGTGATGAGAACTTCAGACTATACCAATCCGAAACTATTCCATATGTCAAGTCTTGTAAAGGATGAGTGGCTAGTACTTTAGTTTTCAACGGTTTGAGTGTGTGATCTTCACTGTCTTGATTAACTATAGTTGTTTGGAATCCACCTTAAAATCTACACATGTCTGTCAAATTAAACAAATTAGGTATAATTATTAAGTATAATATATCCCCCAAGAAATTTCTCTCCAAATCTGGCATTCTTGGGTTGGAGAGACCGGTTTTAATTTGACCGGTTTTTGATTGGATTTGATTGAAAAATTAAACCAGTTTTTGATTTGGTATTGTCAATTTGAATTTTTGGTGATTTTCAGATTTTTTGTTTCCTGGTTAGTGATCATAATTTTTAAGTCATATATATGGTGTTTTTAAATGGCAACAGCGTTTGAATTGCTTGGCGGTGAAAAAAATCAGAAAAGTCACCAATTGGGGGATATACCCTACTAGTTTCCAAATGAACCATTGTCAAAAGGTAATTGGTGAGTGACAAACTAAATCAAATATAGTTGGGGTTTTGTCACATCGCCTATATTTTATAAACCATACCCCAAGAATCTCTGTAAAGAAATATTTGATGGGGGAGAGATTTTATGAAGGAAAAGATTTAAAATTTGAGTCATCATTTCAGAATTATTGCAGATTTCATCCCACCCCAAAAAAGTTCTATTTTTTCTTAAAATATTTACTTTAAGATTCTTTCTAAAATGCTTTTATATCCAAGAATGTCAGACATTTCGAATCTAGAGTTTGTTTTAAATATTAACTTACACGCTGGGTTTGTATAAGAGTATGTGCAAATGTGATTACACCGCAATTTGTGTAATTTTCAGAGGAGTCATACTATGCTGCTTCACAATCAAAAATTTCAAATATAGCACTTCTTTGTATTTTCGGAAGAAATTTCACATGTCGTATACCTAAAAGCCTTTTATGAATTCATCAAAATATAGAAGGCGCTTCAATTTTTCATTTTAATATCCTCTGTCTGTGCATTAAAACGTTTCTATGTGAATAAGATCTTCAGATACTAGTTCCTTTATCTGAGTTTTTTCTTTGGAAATAATTGTTCGTAGTAAAATTTATGTTAGGTGTCTTTAGTTGCTTGATCTCTGGGTGCAAAAAAAGAATAGTATAAGACGGTTCAATGTAAATTTATGTCTACATCATTACATCATTGAAAGTTTCTATTTCAGAAGACAATGATTAAAATAAATGTTGATATATTAAAATTAAGTGATAAAACTTGTAAATAAGCAGTTCTGAGAAGTCATAGTTTGAAATGAAGTAACTTTTTACGAGTATCGTGGGGGAAGAGCTGCTTCTTAATTGCAGTAATTTGGACAACTTCCAAAGTAGCTTGTAAGAATATTTTAAGACTTTCAGGTATAACTTGTATTTGTAAAAAAACATTGCAAATTAAGGAGTAATTTGGTAGTAACAAAAGCAAAAACCCATTTTTTTTGAAGAAAAGCACTATTCAACTTCTTAATTTCTAGAATTTTGACGGCAGTTTTCAGTTAGTTGTAAAATCTACTCCAGAACCATCTGAAAGAATTTCCCTTAAAGAAAGTCTTAGAGATGGCTGTCGTATGGGAAGAGGATCTTGCTAGCTTTATTTGGGTTTGTCAAGTGGATCTGGCTATACATTGATTCCATACGCAAAATCTAGGACCGTTATCACCCTAGAGTCTTGTGCAATCTTTGGACTCTCCACAATAACAGATTCGGCATCAGAGTTCTCAGAATCACTCTTGGAAGAACTTTTCGCGCTTATTATAAAATTTTCTCAATTATACTCTCTAATTAGTTTTTTATAAATATAAAATGAAGTTTTTGTAGAGTATTTACAATTAAACTAATCAAGTAACCAAAAGTAACTCGAAAAGAAATAAATTCGACTCATTTCAGAGGAAAACGTTCCGCAGTTTCACAGTCAGGAGTTTGACTGGAAACAAAAAATGTTATTGTTAAAACTTTATAAAAAATTTTATTGTTAAAATTATATTTTTATTCTTAACAGGTAAAAATCAGTAAGTTTTAATATTAATGTAATATTTTTTCTGCATACATGTAATATTCAACAATGCAATTATAACAACAAAAGCAAAAATAGAAAATATTCCTTGACAGTTATTGTATTTAACACACACACGCATGCACACACACGCACCACACACACACACGCACGCACACACACACACGCACGCACACACACACACGCACGCACACACACGCACGCACACACGCACGCACGCACACGCACGCACGCACACGCACGCACACACGCACACACACATACACGCACACTATATATGTGTATATATATATTGGAAAAGAAGTTTTGTATAAGTAAGTTTTGTATATTTTTTAAGGTAAAATTTGTTTTAAGATCAGAAAAATGATTTCACGCACACAGATCAGAAAAATGATTTACACGCACACACACATACACGCACGCCCACATACACGCACGCACACATACACGCACGCCCACATACACGCACGCACGCACACACACACACGCACGCACGCACGCACACACACGCACGCACGCACACACACGCACGCACTCACACACACATATATGTATAAGCCTGGAGGCTAAGTGGTAGCGTTTCACGCTCTCAAAGCACAGGTGCGAGGTTCGATCTTCGGGCTGGGAAAGGTAGACTCAGCCTTTCATCCCTTCAGAGGGTCGATAAACTGAGTACCAAGCCTACTTGGGAACTAAAAACTGGGGGTTTCACGTTAGGCTGACGGCCTAATCAGGAAATATGCCTTGGACTCCAAGGCCTCTTGGTCACGAAAACAGAGATGGGCACGGTAGGCCTTGGCCCACATGGGAGGAGGAAGAGTATATATATATATATATCCCTATTATTTAATCCTTCCCTATTATTTGACGTTATATATATATATATATACATATATATATATATATATATATAACGTCAAATAATAGGGAAGGAGATTATATATAATATATACCTGATACTAAAGATTGAAATCAATGCAAAAGTACTATGTATGTCAGTCAAATACAATTGGCAGTATCTATGGCTGGAGTTAAAACATTTTGAATAAGGATTCAAAACATCGTCATTAAGTTCTAAAGTAGTAAATTAAAATTAATATAGAATTAAATATTAGAACTGATGAATCCTTGCACTTTTTGAATTATCAAAATTTATTTGAAATTCAACTTTTACTTTTTCTTAATTTGAATTATTCGAAAAATTGGATTAAACAGGAGCTGAAACGTCAAATTTTATATTTCTACAAGAACAAATTCTTATACAGCCACAACAAACTCTATGGAAAAAAGTAATTGAAAAATAATTGAGAAATGTGTAGAATTTGGTTTGATTTGTGCTTCGTGAAAAGAATCACGGTGATTGTCAAGTTTTATTGCATCCTACTATCTTAATAGTTGTCTTTTATTGAAATATTTCAGAAAATTACATGCATATATATATATATATATATATATATATATATATATATATATATATATATATATATATATATATATATATATATATATATATATATATATATATATATATATATATATATATATATATATATATATATATATATATATATATATATATATATATATATATATATATATATATATATATATATATATACACACACACACACACAGACTTAAAATTATTCTATCGTGTTTTCATATTGTAATTTTGTTTCAATTCAAAGCAGTTAAGTAATTTATTTCCTCTCTTTTAAAAATTAAACAAATAAAAATTAGTTTAGTTTTTTTCAATCAAATAAATAGTTCTTTCTATTAAATATAGACTATAAAATCAAAACAAGTATCGAGCTAAATTACTTTTCTCCACAAAATCTTGATTAAAATAAATTAAATTGTACAAAATCTGCTCGGATATAATAAATTTTTTTTGAGTGTATGTACAATGAATGGATAGATTTATGTAATTTTCCTAATGTTTTACTCAGTATATGCTTAACTAAACAGAAAAAATGAGTTTCAGTTAAAGACTAAGTTAAAAGATTTAAACAACTGAATGCGAAATTTTTATATATTTTAAATAATAGTATGTTAAAACTTAAATTTAAAGAAATTATATATTTTTGATTCTCTTTCTTATTTCATGTAAATATCGTAAAATATAGTAATCAAACATGTAGTTGTATAATTAAATAAGAAATTAAATGAAAGTTTTTTAGTTACGTTAGGTCATCGTAATTATTTTTGAACATTTATAATAAATGAAGAACCAATTTTGATTAATTTTTTATCATGCAATCTCAACTGCTGTTTATAAGTATAAACTATTTTCAACGTAGATAATTATGTAATTTAATGAATAATAATGTAATTATACATATATAATAAATTAATTATGATTCTAATAATCTGTATATACATAACATTATAGAATAATAACTAACACTTATAGCACACACACATTATTTATTTTGAAAATTAATTTAATGATTGATTAAATAAAACAACAGTTTATTAATTTTAATTTATATGTGTTGAACTGAAAATCTCTGAATTCAAATTGTGTTTTTAAAGTGCATATAATTACTTTTGGAAATTAAAAAGAATGCATAAAATAAAACATATAAAATAAACCATTAACAAAAATAATGAAACATAAAATAAACGAATTTTGTGTTTTCTCATTGAACATACGATTGGTGATGAGAACTTCAGACTATACCAATCCGAAACTATTCCATATGTCAAGTCTTGTAAAGGATGAGTGGCTAGTACTTTAGTTTTCAACGGTTTGAGTGTGTGATCTTCACTGTCTTGATTAACTATAGTTGTTTGGAATCCACCTTAAAATCTACACATGTCTGTCAAATTAAACAAATTAGGTATAATTATTAAGTATAATATATCCCCCAAGAAATTTCTCTCCAAATCTGGCATTCTTGGGTTGGAGAGACCGGTTTTAATTTGACCGGTTTTTGATTGGATTTGATTGAAAAATTAAACCAGTTTTTGATTTGGTATTGTCAATTTGAATTTTTGGTGATTTTCAGATTTTTTGTTTCCTGGTTAGTGATCATAATTTTTAAGTCATATATATGGTGTTTTTAAATGGCAACAGCGTTTGAATTGCTTGGCGGTGAAAAAAATCAGAAAAGTCACCAATTGGGGGATATACCCTACTAGTTTCCAAATGAACCATTGTCAAAAGGTAATTGGTGAGTGACAAACTAAATCAAATATAGTTGGGGTTTTGTCACATCGCCTATATTTTATAAACCATACCCCAAGAATCTCTGTAAAGAAATATTTGATGGGGGAGAGATTTTATGAAGGAAAAGATTTAAAATTTGAGTCATCATTTCAGAATTATTGCAGATTTCATCCCACCCCAAAAAAGTTCTATTTTTTCTTAAAATATTTACTTTAAGATTCTTTCTAAAATGCTTTTATATCCAAGAATGTCAGACATTTCGAATCTAGAGTTTGTTTTAAATATTAACTTACACGCTGGGTTTGTATAAGAGTATGTGCAAATGTGATTACACCGCAATTTGTGTAATTTTCAGAGGAGTCATACTATGCTGCTTCACAATCAAAAATTTCAAATATAGCACTTCTTTGTATTTTCGGAAGAAATTTCACATGTCGTATACCTAAAAGCCTTTTATGAATTCATCAAAATATAGAAGGCGCTTCAATTTTTCATTTTAATATCCTCTGTCTGTGCATTAAAACGTTTCTATGTGAATAAGATCTTCAGATACTAGTTCCTTTATCTGAGTTTTTTCTTTGGAAATAATTGTTCGTAGTAAAATTTATGTTAGGTGTCTTTAGTTGCTTGATCTCTGGGTGCAAAAAAGAATAGTATAAGACGGTTCAATGTAAATTTATGTCTACATCATTACATCATTGAAAGTTTCTATTTCAGAAGACAATGATTAAAATAAATGTTGATATATTAAAATTAAGTGATAAAACTTGTAAATAAGCAGTTCTGAGAAGTCATAGTTTGAAATGAAGTAACTTTTTACGAGTATCGTGGGGGAAGAGCTGCTTCTTAATTGCAGTAATTTGGACAACTTCCAAAGTAGCTTGTAAGAATATTTTAAGACTTTCAGGTATAACTTGTATTTGTAAAAAAACATTGCAAATTAAGGAGTAATTTGGTAGTAACAAAAGCAAAAACCCATTTTTTTTGAAGAAAAGCACTATTCAACTTCTTAATTTCTAGAATTTTGACGGCAGTTTTCAGTTAGTTGTAAAATCTACTCCAGAACCATCTGAAAGAATTTCCCTTAAAGAAAGTCTTAGAGATGGCTGTCGTATGGGAAGAGGATCTTGCTAGCTTTATTTGGGTTTGTCAAGTGGATCTGGCTATACATTGATTCCATACGCAAAATCTAGGACCGTTATCACCCTAGAGTCTTGTGCAATCTTTGGACTCTCCACAATAACAGATTCGGCATCAGAGTTCTCAGAATCACTCTTGGAAGAACTTTTCGCGCTTATTATAAAATTTTCTCAATTATACTCTCTAATTAGTTTTTTATAAATATAAAATGAAGTTTTTGTAGAGTATTTACAATTAAACTAATCAAGTAACCAAAAGTAACTCGAAAAGAAATAAATTCGACTCATTTCAGAGGAAAACGTTCCGCAGTTTCACAGTCAGGAGTTTGACTGGAAACAAAAAATGTTATTGTTAAAACTTTATAAAAAATTTTATTGTTAAAATTATATTTTTATTCTTAACAGGTAAAAATCAGTAAGTTTTAATATTAATGTAATATTTTTTCTGCATACATGTAATATTCAACAATGCAATTATAACAACAAAAGCAAAAATAGAAAATATTCCTTGACAGTTATTGTATTTAACACACACACGCATGCACACACACGCACCACACACACACACGCACGCACACACACACACGCACGCACACACACACACGCACGCACACACACACACGCACGCACACACACACACACGCACGCACGCACACGCACGCACGCACACGCACGCACGCACACGCACGCACGCACACGCACGCACACACGCACACACACATACACGCACACTATATATGTGTATATATATATTGGAAAAGAAGTTTTGTATAAGTAAGTTTTGTATATTTTTTAAGGTAAAATTTGTTTTAAGATCAGAAAAATGATTTCACGCACACAGATCAGAAAAATGATTTACACGCACACACACATACACGCACGCCCACATACACGCACGCACACATACACGCACGCCCACATACACGCACGCACGCACACACACACACGCACGCACGCACGCACACACACACACGCACGCACACACACGCACGCACACACACGCACGCACGCACGCACACACTCACAAACACACGCACGCACTCACACACACATATATGTATAAGCCTGGAGGCTAAGTGGTAGCGTTTCACGCTCTCAAAGCACAGGTGCGAGGTTCGATCTTCGGGCTGGGAAAGGTAGACTCAGCCTTTCATCCCTTCAGAGGGTCGATAAACTGAGTACCAAGCCTACTTGGGAACTAAAAACTGGGGGTTTCACGTTAGGCTGACGGCCTAATCAGGAAATATGCCTTGGACTCCAAGGCCTCTTGGTCACGAAAACAGAGATGGGCACGGTAGGCCTTGGCCCACATGGGAGGAGGAAGAGTATATATATATATATATCCCTATTATTTAATCCTTCCCTATTATTTGACGTTATATATATATATATATATAACGTCAAATAATAGGGAAGGAGATTATATATAATATATACCTGATACTAAAGATTGAAATCAATGCAAAAGTACTATGTATGTCAGTCAAATACAATTGGCAGTATCTATGGCTGGAGTTAAAACATTTTGAATAAGGATTCAAAACATCGTCATTAAGTTCTAAAGTTGTAAATTAAAATTAATATAGAATTAAATATTAGAACTGATGAATCCTTGCACTTTTTGAATTATCAAAATTTATTTGAAATTCAACTTTTACTTTTTCTTAATTTGAATTATTCGAAAAATTGGATTAAACAGGAGCTGAAACGTCAAATTTTATATTTCTACAAGAACAAATTCTTATACAGCCACAACAAACTCTATGGAAAAAAGTAATTGAAAAATAATTGAGAAATGTGTAGAATTTGGTTTGATTTGTGCTTCGTGAAAAGAATCACGGTGATTGTCAAGTTTTATTGCATCCTACTATCTTAATAGTTGTCTTTTATTGAAATATTTCAGAAAATTACATGCATATATATATATATATATATATACATATATATATATATATATATATATATATATATATATATATATATATATATATATATATATATATATATATATATATATATATATATATATATATATATATATATATACTCAAAATAGTAATTCACTTATTGTTATTTAATCTAACTTCGTTGTACCAATTCATGAGGCTTATAACTAGCATTCATCAATGACATTGCATTTAAATATCGATTACCTCTTAAATTTATCGATGTCAAGTTATAAACTATTGGCTATAGTTATAGATTGATAGTGCGCGGCGCCAGACTTCATATATCAAGGAAAGGGCACGAAGTGATTAAAATTCATATCAGTACAAAATTTTATAGAACAAAAGATTCCTTATTAGAAATTTAATTTAATCTGTTTTGACAGATGAAATTAAATATGAAAGAGGAAAATACTCCATTGTAAAAATATATATGCCATTAACTACTAAAGTCATGATTAATTTAATTAAAAACACATTATCAAAAACTGTATAAGAATCACAAAATGAATTTCACAGCTTAAAATATCCTTCTATATATTATACTGCTCTTGTTCGGCCTTATATTTCTTGAAAAGTTTAATATGTTAGTCTGTTTACACTCTTACATTTAGAAAAATAACCGGAGATTCGTTTGCAATATAGGTATGTTTTTTGAATGCTAACTGTTTCTATTGTTATATTTTATGTGAGAATTCAGTATTTATATCAACACACATAGATAGGATTCTATTTTTGGCAGTTAATATTGCTCCCAACATTTACCAACAGTGGAAATTCTAATATTTAAATATCACCAAATTGGTTTCTGATACTTGAATAAGTATATGCAGGGTGTCCAGAAAAGGACTCCCTGATTTCAAAATTAAATATCTCGAAAACAAAGATCGTTAGAGGAATGTAGTAAACGGTATGTTTATAGTGAAAGCTGTAAGAATTTTATACAGCAGCTTGAAATTATAGTTACAAAAGCAGCAAATAGATGGTGATGTAATCACCATACGTAATGACTAGTATAAATAGTGATCCGAAACCCAGAGAGATCAGTTCCACTATTGAAGCGTGAAAGGGGATTAGTGTACCAAAGGAAGAGATTAAAACCATGTACTCCCTTGAACAACGCGTTTTTCTGGTGCTAGAGTACCACAGGTTAAAAAAGAATCCTACGGCCACAAGGCGCAGTTTTCAAGCACGCTTTAATGTTCCAAAAGAACCCGATGCGAAAACCATTCGTACGTTCATTGGCCTCCATATTCTCCGGATTAGACTCCATGTGACTATTTTTTGTGGGGCACATTGAAAGACATTTTCTACCCGAAGCATCCCGCCGCGCTGGACGAGCTTGAATCGGCGATCTGTGTTGCATGTGAATCCATTTCTGTTGAGACACTGCGAACTGTGATGGCAAATTTCATTCTTCGTTTGCGCCACCTCTGCATTGCCAATGGTGAACATTTTGAAAACATTGTGATGTGAATTTTTGCAAAGAATGTTTTCATACGATTATTTCATTTATGTATGCAGATATGAGCTGTACAGCATACAGTGTCATCTGTTAGCAGCTTTTGTAACTATTTTTCAAGCTGTTGTATAAAATTCTTACAGCTTTCACAATAAAAATACCGTTTACTGCATTCCTCTATCGATCTTTGTTTTCGAGATATTTAATTTTGAAACCAGGGAGTCCTTTTCTGGACACCCTGTAGAAGTCATTTAAAAAAAAGCATTATTTAGCCTTAGCGACCAATTTCATTGCTTTATTTTCAATATCATCAAACAAAGATGGACTTCTGCAACATCATGGAATGAAAGTTGCGCTTTTATTTTCTACATGCATAAATTTCAAAGCGGTTGATTTCTATTTTCCTCTTATGCAACAAACCACCCATTATGTAAAGTTCCCCAGGAAGGAAATTGGACGGTGGAAATATTGAAATGATTTAGAATAGCCTTGACTCTCAGGGAGTCTATAACAAGGTTGTTGTTGTTGTCTTGTGCCAGTTAGGTTGGCAATATGGGGTGTGATATATATATATGTTAATAGAAGGCAACAAATGTATTCAAGTAATGATTACTATACTGAAAAAATAATATAACAAAATATGAACCAGAGTACATTACAGGAAATGTAGCCAGCGCAAAAGCAGCTAAAGAAAGATTTGCCAGTATATATTCCTCCAAAGAACGCTCACACTTCGGGGGAATTGCTCTAAGATTTTTAGACATTTGTCCTTGGAGCATATCAGGAAAGAGTGTTCATTTTGCATAGCAGACCATCTTCCTCATGATGAGGAAGTGGTCTCTATGCTTTCTTCTTATCATTTGCATCGTATATTTTAGTAATTTTCCATGACTCATGGGTGAAGGGAAAGGACAGTCGTGAGACCCGAGCACCAAAAGTAGAAGACTGACTTAGCTCTGATGCCTGTAGGCTTTAGATGGGTAGCCTTCACGCCTTGGGGGGCCCTACACGGAGTAAGCATTCCCGATGTACTTAGCCTATACCACCCAGTGACACCCCCTCGCCACGTTGAGGCAGCCTACAGGACTAGATGGGGACCCCCGAGTCATCTCTGGTATCAAGCAGATTGTCCTGGAAGATCCCTTGCTTTTGATCGCGATAGATTTGTTCAGACAACACTTTCCTGATTCTTCAGTGGACACCTGAAAGGACTTACATTCGATAGAGGTCTCAAGATGCATCCGCATTGTCTTAAATGTAAAATAGAACTGGCATCACCGGCACATATCCTTATGTGCCTGGGGTTGTCTCTTGAGGACCTAAATAGATCTCCTATATATATATATATATATATATATATATATATATATATATATATATATATATATATATATATATATATATATATATATATATATATATATATAATATCTTATATCGAGCGAAAATGCGTTTGGGAAACATTTTACACATTGAACCTGACAGCATAAATCTGATTAAATTTATGCATTTGAAATACATAATGCCCTGAAAAGTGTAGAGAGGTGTTAAGAGAAAAAAAAATTGCATCCATGGGAATGTGAAAAATACATCCATTCAAAATACATATTTTATTTTATGCGTTCGTTACACAATTTAAAACCTTTTCCGAGATATTCAGTTGTAATGTTATTTGAACGGATGTTCCCGAAATACGCAGAAAGAATAACAACGCTCCGCTTTTACGTGAAAATATCTTGAATCTGGGGTGTCATTTGTCAGTTAGAAATATTCTCACACATTTTATATTTTTTTATTTGATTTGATTTTCAAGTTTCCCATTCTTATGTTCCTTCTCTCAAATCCCCCGAGACCTGAAAGTTCCCGGAAAAAAAGGAATCTTTTCTTGTGGAGCGTACGAAATCCTGGAATACTTGTCCCGAAACTTTGCACGTTACTTTATTTTTATTTACTCCCATCTTAGTTTCCTGGAGATTTATTTTTTATCTTATTCCTCCATTCGCTGTCTGCTTGCACCACCTGGATATAAAGTCACAGAGACAGAAAAGTAGCGGAAATTGAAAAGTTTGAATTATTTCAAATGTTGTCTACTGCTCTTGAACAATCGACGCTGAAAAAGTTTTGTCTTAAATTTTAAACGATTCAATGATATATATATATATATATATATATATATATATATATATATATATATATATATATATATATATATATATATATATATATATATATATATATATATATATATATATATATATATATATATATATATATATATATATATATATATATATATATATATATATATATATATATATATATATATATATATATATATATATATATATATATATATATATATATATATATATATATATATATATATATATATATATATATATATATATATATATATATATATATATATATATATATATATATATATATATATATATATATATATATATATATATATATATATATATATATATATTATTAATAAACTGAATCGTTTAAAATTTATATATATATATATATATATATATATATATATATATATATATATATATATATATATATATATATATATATATATATATATATATATGCATGTAAGTGAATTAGGTATCCTTTAAATATTGGTTTTGTATGAAGAAAATATAATATATGACAATAATCATAAATTTTAAATGAATTCAGGATTCTAGTATGCATCTTACAATTCAGTTTATTAATCAATATTTTACCCCAATAAGTGATAATGGTGTAAATTAATTCAAAAGTGTCTAACAATTTATTTTAAAATATAGTTATGTGTTGTGCAGGCATTTAAAATTTTAAAATTCACTCATAATTTTTAAATAATGCTTTCTGCTTCAAAAAAATTCAAATTTTTGAATTCAGGGTTCTTATTGGCACAGATGTAGTTACGAGGAAAATCTAAATCAATAAATATTTTCTGTAAATGTCTTATGTTTTTGTTTAATTACTTATTTTATTGTGTTATTTTCGTTTAACACTGCAAAATTATTTTCTAAAAATATTTTCAGAACTGTGAAGCATGTATGAGAAATATATAAAAAAGTTTGGCGACAAAAAATTAATTAAAATTTTTGAAGTTTTTGAGTCACAGAACCAATAGAAACCGAGTTGCCATTAACTTACTATTAAAATGTTTAGGAAACTCTAGGGCATACACCACCAACGTGCTATAAATATTTTTAGCTGAATAGTGAGTTATTTGAAAATGAATAAAGTAATTTGTTGGACGTCTCTGCCATTAGCTTTGAAAAATTCTATATTTCTATTCAGCATTATTTAAACTATATGTTTATAGCCTTTATAAAAGCTTCTAGATGAATAAGTTTAATTTTACGATTGAAAGAACTATGAATAAAATCTTTGGTTTAGGAGAAAACTAATCTTCATTTCCGGTTAGTCACTTCCTCGTTGCCACATGATAAAAGATCAAAAAATGTTTTTCTAGTCCCGAATCACAAGGAATATTTCACTTATCGGCACTGTAAGAAACGACACTGATGAGATCTTATAGAATGTTGCATTTTTAAGGTACATCTCTGCAGCCCCGAAAGTGGACAGATATTCGTTATTTTGAAGCAGATTTTAAGAGACCAATCCGAGGTATCATTTCACTTGTTGGACATTACTACTATCTATTTTTTAATACTCAGCCTCTATCAGTGAATAGGATGAATCTTTGGATGATTTGGGTATAGAAACTGCAACAAGCCTAAGTGATTCAGTAGCTGTACACCGAGTCCCATAAGATAAGCAAAGCATTTTTGCTGCGGTTGTTGTTCTTATACTAGGAAGCTTTCCTTACCTATCCTTGAGTTGGGTCCTACCTCAATATTTGGTCTGCCACCCCTTAGGGGTATCATTTCACGTGGAAAACATTACAACTGTAGTATAATTAACGGTCATTTGCAAGCGGTAAATGATTCGGAAGGGATCGTATTTTTCCTCACTGGGTTTTCAGAGATCAGTAACTTAGGGACATGTCCATATTAATATGTGACTTCCAATGTCATTGATGTGGGTTGAGGTCGAGATTAGGTTGCAGTTCATGTGTAATCGCGTCACCTGATCGAAGCTCAAAATGATGTGGCACTTGGTGGTAGGTGAGTATTTCAAGCCTCTTAATTTTAAAGTACAATACGGAGCTCATCTTCTGTATAGATAAGCTTTATGGGACAAAAAGAAAGTCTTTCCCAATTAGCCCCTTACGGCCATTACATGAATATATATCATGCAATTTGATATAAAATATAATATATGAATCAATATTTTTACTTTTACCAATATGCGTGAATTCTACAAGTTCTATTTAAATCTTTTTTACTTGCCTACTCGTTTAGAAATATACACTAATAGATGTTATTCATATCATAAATATTAATGTAAATTTCTTGAAAATTGTTTAAAGATATCGCTCGAATATTAATTTTATATCAAGATGCTAGTTAATTAAATAAAACCATAATTTTAAATGAACTTATTATGAATTAAAATTATTGGAATAAAGTAAATATTGGTTCATATATTGCGTAATATGTAAGTTTTTTACACGTTATGAGATCATTTTAAATTTTTTCCTTTTTAAATGTAAAATATATGCTAAACTTAGTTCATGTATGTTAACTGCGTGATAATCACGCATAATTATTTAAATTCGAAATATTTTTATTTATTTCATCCATTACATATTCTTTCGCTGGAGTTCAAATTTTGATAAAGTCGAACTAATAAAATAATATTGTATTTTTATTACTTAACTCAATAGAAATATATGAGTAAAAAGGTTATAAGTTTTTTAATTTTAAAGCAAAACCATTATGGTACTAAAAATGTAATATTTTGCTAAACATAATATTTGTCTACTTATCTTATTATCTATTTCTTTATCTACCTACTTATTTATGTGAATCACACACATTTTTTTTACTTATCTTAGCTTAATTATATTATTTGTATCTTCCTTAAGACCATATAATGTTTAAAGTAATACACAAAAGTCTTTCATAAATTTTCAAACTGATTCGTTATATTTTAAAGGATTTAGCTGAATATATTAATGATTAGTTTTTTCTTTTGCTTATAAGATTGAATTAAAAGATGCTAAACATATGTGAAGTTTCCCATTAATTTAATTTTTATTTCGTTATTTTAAATTTATAAATGTTTTTTAACTGACGCAAATGTTTTTTAACTGACTGTTTCCTAAATGTTATTTCCACAAAATATTTTAAAATTATTAATTATTAATTTTGACTAAATGATATAAATTAATTTTTGTTTTAATAATAAGCGAAACTTTTAATGAATTTTTCGATTACATTTTATTAAAGTAGAATTTTAAAATAAAGCGCTGAAATCTAAATGCTTAGAAATCTGAAAAATAGTTTACAAAAGTTAAGAGTACTGAAGGTTTTTCTATACTGTCAAAACATTTCCAATCATTCAAAACACTTTCTAGAGAATGTGTTTTGATTCAAGAGAGGTGAAGTCATTAGGTAAATCCGCTGAAGATGATTTCTGTTCTTATCTGCCTAAAGATAATTAATTATACATTTTTAGAACTATTGGGAATTGATAAAATTGACTTTCTCGTCTTACTGAGATAATTTCGAGAACTCTTCAAAATTGATGGCTTTTACAGAACATTTGCGCCCAGAAACTCAAGTCACGCTATTGACTTTAGGTCGCTTGAATTCTTCCAATAAGAATTAGAACTAAAATCTCTAAAAATAATCTAACAATAAAAAAATATATATTTTAAAATTAAATATATGTCTATGACACAATATATAATTACTCAAACACACACACACACACACACACACACACACACACACACACACACACACACACACACACACACACACACACACACACACACACACACACACACACACACACACACACACACACACACACACACACACACACACACACACACACACACACACAAACACACACACACACACACACACATACTGCATATAGTATTATAAATATCATATATGTACTAAATTGAAACAATTAATATGGTCATTTCTCACATGACGTAATTTATGTGGTATATTGAATTCTAATTAATTAAATCTTGTATAATCAATAAATTTAAACTATGTTAATTCACATTTAATAATTGGGAATTATTTTGCTTACTGATATTATATATTATGTTTTAAATTGAAATTATAAATTTATTTATTTCAAATAACTTTACGATTTCGACGCAAAGACATTAAATAATGGCATCTCTGACGTAATGCATAATTGGGTACTCAGCGAAAATGCCATTGTAATCCTCAAAATAATTGAGCCTTCATAATTTAGAAGCTGGGATTAAGCAAAAGAAAACCTTCAGACATAGCCTACTACCCATAAAGGTATCATTTCAGTTGGAAGATATTGCGACCTAGACATATTTTGCTGCTATAGACACCATAACAAATTATTTGATTAGGAATGTATATATTTTATTGCCTTCAGGTTGTGAACTTATTAATTTCCCAACTAGGATACAAAATTATTTATTAAAATTTTTTACTGTACGTTATATATATATATTAACTCCAAAAGCACTCTCTATAAAAGGCGTGAAAGTAATCATAAAGCGGAAATATAAGTTTGATTTTTTTTGTAAAACTTTGTGTTTTGCGAAAAAAAGTAGTGTCCAGGGGCTCTTAATGCTCTTACTACGTCATCAAAAGCTTTCTCATTTTTGTATAATTGTATTTCATATTAGAATTAAATTTTGTGATGACAATTAAATTAGTTGATTAAATCGATATTGCAATGTCATGGAATGTCACATTTTGGCACAGTTGTCGTATAATCCAGGATGCCAAATTTTCAGTTTGAGGATTTTTTTGGCGTACATTTTTATGTATCTAGCAACCTTATTTTTACTATGTCATAGATATAGAGATATATAAGAATCATACAGAAAGTTTTATTTTAACAATTCTAGTATTTATGTCCTTGCGCACATCACAATAAATCATCTTGGCAGCATTTCTTCATTGCCAATAAAAATCAGAATTTGGCCTCCTGGATTATACAGCATATATGCCCCCCCTTTAAAATATTTTAATTAATTAATTTAAGAAGCGATATATCGTATATTATGAGGTAAACGAAATATTAATTGACTTCTTAAATTTTCATTATTTATTAAAATGCAATTCCAAGAGTTTTCACTTAACTATAACTGACAATGCAACTTTTGTTTAATGTTGAAATTAGAAAAATAATTTTTTTTCTCCTTAATTTCTGTCGCTTTTCAGTATAAATAGTACTTCAAGCAAGCAAGTAAGCGATGAGTAATAAATGTCTTATTTCATTTTAAAAGTTTTCCTCTTTTTTTTAAACGGAAAACATTAAGTTTCTGTTTTGTTTCTTTTATTTTAAAAAAAAAGTTTTGCTGTTTATAATTCCTGCCCTATGACTTTTATTAAAAAATAAGATTTTTTAAACAGAAAATTTAAAAGCCTATTTAAAATATTTTAAGAAAATTTAAAAATTATAAATGATTATGGAATATTTGGGAAAGAGTAAAGTAAACATTTTTAACCCATGAATTCATTTTGAATAAAAATGAACTGTAATTCGTGTCCCATGAATTAAAGTTTAAGTGTAATTTATTGTATGTTTGAAATATATTGCCTTTGTAATATAGTTTGAAATGCTCGAAAACAAGAGAAAAGGAACTTTTATTGTAGTTAAGCTATAACTTCATAATTCTTTCATGCATTTCCTACATACATAGATTTTATTTTTTACAACTATTATCGACTCATGTGAAAATGATATGATGAAAGAACAGAAATAAAAAAAATATAAAGAAATCGCTAAGTTTAGCGATGGATGAAACTAAGAAAAAAATTTTGAATCTCAAATGCACTTGATTGGAGGATAATTTTATGTAAAATTATGAACCGTGTGAAGCTATTCAACTGTGAGAATGAGGTTAGTATGTATAAACTAACAAGTAAAAATTTCTGCAAAATTTTCATAAATATATTAAGAAACAACAAATTTTTAAAGAAATAAATGTTAATACTTGTAAGGCGAATTATAGTTCAAAACTACTGGTGGATTTGAATGAAGGCTTTAATTATATTTATTATTAAGCTATTTATTTAAAAACGTTAATTACAGTAACATTTATAATTTTTAATATATGTTATTTTGAATGTTTTTCTAATACTGTTTTAAATTTCACATTCACTAAAATTTATGTAAATTTATAAATGATTTTAATGCTTTGTTTAAGTTTTAAAATATTCATGTAACATTCTGGTAAAAGTGGCCCTGAGGTTTTTAATCTTTAATTTATCTAATAAATGCATATGAATTCACCAATTCTAAGATATTTATAATTTATAGGGAGATATAAGTTTACTAATCATTTTCTGATTCAAATAGTACTTTTTGGGTTTACCATGTTCTAGTGGCTGGACAGAGTTCCACAGAAGTAATGATCCTGTGTTCGATACCAACAATTATGGAACAAAGGCAGATGTGGATGTTGTACTTCTGCCTTACGTGGTGGATTTATACCTGATAACAAGGTACAAACCAGGTGTTCCTTCGTGTATATTTATGTCTATGTGTGTACATCTATCCAGATGGGTGCTTGGGAGTTTTCCAGGTTTTTCTTCTTTGTGACACGTGAATAGGGTTCCCTATCCATAAAAATTCCTCTCATAAGGCAATTATCCTATAAAAATTATTATGTCTTACAAAAATCTTACGCTGTTTGGCTGTCCATAATGCTGTGCCAAAATAATAAAATAAGATTTTTTTATTGATTTATAACATCATAAAACAATCGATATGATGTTTTATGATGTATTAAATCTATTAGTAACATTTTTTGTTGTGCATGAAACATAATTAATAATCATTCATTCAAATAACTTCGTATCATTTTTGAAAATTTCAAACAAAAAATCTCCGTTATATTTTACACCTTGGAGAAATTGAACATCCTAGATGATTCTGAAGCAAGTTGTGAAATTTAATGTGGGAATTAAAAATCTAAATGATGTTAACGTATGAATTTTTAATAAATTTGAATAAATAAATATCTTTACATCAATTAATACTTATATAGATGAGTGAACAGAGATTTCATCACAGTAGCTTGATTATTATTATTTTTTTTCAATGGCGGGCACTTGGGTGATGAACCCTATGCCACAACAAGGTCAGAAACTGCTACTCATTTGCTATTATACAGTGGGGACCTGTGAACCAAGTCACGGAGGTGAGAAACGTTGCCCGCGCCATACCTCCACAAACCCGTTTATAGGGTGGGCCAAATTCATACGTCATCACAGAAGAAAGGACAGAAAAACACAGCGAGAACAGAAAAAGGAAGCAACATCCATGCCCGAACCGAGATTCGAACCCGGGGCCCACAGCTCAGGAGTTAGGAGTGCTAACCACTCAGCCATTGGTCGGCATTATTTTTATAAGCAAAAATACTCTTTAGCGCTCGTCTTTTAACGGGTGTAATTTGAAACATTAAGATTGTAATCAAGCTCAGGTGTTCACCTAGTCATTTAACCCTCATTACAAATCACGCGATAAATTTGGCAACATTACTTGGTGGAAATAATTATCAAGATGTAGAAAAAGATGAAATTTAGTTTTTAGTAATTCAGATGATATTTCTCTCAAATATTTTGCAAAAAACAATACGAATTAATCAATTAATTTAAACATTTTTAAAAAATATATTTTGTAGAGGTTTAAAAAATCGTTAAATGTGAATTAAATTAATTGGGTGAGTTCCCCATTTGAAATCTAAAGATTATATTTTAAAAAATAGAATTTTTTATTAGAAACAGTTGTACTTTTGATAATAACGAGTATATTTATAATAAAACCCAAAACTGGAAACTAAACCTTTGTAGAAGACTTTTTCAAATCTAAATATTAAATGTAATTTAAAAAAATGTCTACAAAAACATACATTTCATAAAGAATATCTAAATAAAAAGTTAATTTTATACATTTTTAAATTAGTTAATTTATAGCAGCGTTTTTTAATAATGTAAATTAAGTCCAGATGATACTGTTTCCACATTTCCTTCAAGCAAACCATGAAAAGGGAAAAAAAGATTTAAAAATGTGACTTTTGATATCGTATGTTTTTCAATTTCTTGTAGGAATATATTAAAATAAAAGACTGAAAAAGAAGCCTTAACTGAAGTCTGGGGTTTCAGATGAAAAAGATGAAGATTTACATATTTATGAAACTTTTTTTCATCTCGTGAATTCATATAGTTGCCAGAGATTTCATTAAACATTTTTTTTGAGTGATGTTGAAGTAAAAATGTTAAGTTCCATCTGAAGTAGAACTTTCTTTTTGTTATGGAAGAGAGTATAATTTTTAAAATATTCT
Organism: Latrodectus hesperus; assembly: GCA_037975125.1. NCBI lineage: Eukaryota > Metazoa > Arthropoda > Arachnida > Araneae > Theridiidae > Latrodectus > Latrodectus hesperus. Next base: position 50,451,375 of record CM075861.1, read on the forward strand.
TAAAGTCTGCATATTTTAAGAGAAAGAAGTGATTTGATTATTTCTTACAATGTCGAATTATTTCCACACCGAAAATGCAACCGCATTAAATCATAATTTAAACCTCTGCAACTAAAAGAGTTTTTGTGTATCTTCACTATTTTGAGGAAGTATTTTATTTTATTTTATTAATTACATTACATATATTCAGACTTGTATGCTTGATTCTTGAGATCAGCTTGTATGTCTTCGTCGATAATAGGACAAATAGCACAATGACAGATGTACAACCATAGAAGAATAACGAAGAAAACACCCAGGGCCACGGTGGGAATCGAACCCACACTCCTACGCTCTCAAGCGATTAACGGAGTGATACTTTGACCACTCAGCCATGGAGCGCCCTTGAGGAAGTATTAGGTGAATTTTTCGATGTGGTTTTTCAAAAGACATTTCCATTTCGATCTAATCAAAGACCAAATATTTATAGTGTCAATACATATTAAAAGAACAATGCCAGCTTAGTTGTCAACCTCGATACTTGATCATGATTCAACATTGTGTTAAATGATTTTGAAATATGTATCATTTTGATTCTTAATTATAGCTTATTGCATAGTTATAGTGTATGATTTATACACACAAAGATATCAGTGTCGTTAACATTTTATTACGAAAACTGTATCCATTCTTGTGGTAACGTTTCCGGCGAGAGACTATATAACACCTCATAATGGATGCCATAATAATCTAAGTGTGTAGTAAGACATTTTAGGGCCCATAGGGTAAATTACACTCACAAAAGGCAATTTACATGGAGAAATTTACCAGTAGCAAGCCTTGTGTCGCGGTGGCCTGGTTCGTTAGAGCGTCGTTCTCCTTATAGGAAGGCCGTGAGTTCAAATCTAAGCTTAACAAAAGATCCTTCGTGTTCAATAAAGGTGTCTGAGGCATGTTAAAAATTCATGGTCGCAATGTCCTCCAAGTGAAATGATACCTTTTGGTGTGATAGGCAAGTATTAAGTGTTATTTTTTGCCACTGATGGGTAGAGCCGGATTCAAGTTACAGATAAAGAAAGTATGATGATGCAACAACAGGTGGCGAACCGTAATCATAACTGCGAAACTTCCAAGCTTTCACTGGGAAAGATGGATATGCAGAAGGAAGGAGCAAAAAATCTCTCGTTTTTCAACAATGTCTAAGATACAACTTGTGACTTTTTTCTTTGCGTAACGATGCCTTTTTATCACGCTATTTTAAGGCCACGAGAAAAATTCTTTTATTACTTTCTATTAATTTTTTTTTATATTAAGAGCAGGCTAACCGATAAATATTATAAAATTATTGAGTTAAGTAGTTAAGCTTATGGAAGTTTCGATAGTGACTTTTGTTGAGCAGTTGAAAACCTATGTTATTTTTTCTAAATTGGCGTGTATATGAAATAGGTCGGGTGGTGGTGGGGTTTGAGAATATTCTATTTCTCCTTTTTGGAATGCAGCTAAGAATCAATAAAGAAACTTCAAAAGCGTTCTGTTGCAGAGTTTATAAAAATACTTAATGAGGCGATTTTATTTGATTGTTTGCCAGAGTAAAAGTTCTTCATGGACAAAGTCAATGTGATCTTAATCATTATGAAATTTGATGCTGATGCTTATATGAGAAATGTTTTTCATACTGAAAGTTAAATTTTATTATAAGAAGGAGAACATTTTCCTGTAACTCTGTATCATTTAAACGTCAACCTGTCACCTGACTTGTCTAGTGGTCAGTGTGCATGACTGTAGATAAGGATGTTCTGGGTTCGAATCCCGGTTCGGGCCTGGATGTACTTTTTCTCTCTCTATCTATCCTGTCTTTGTCCTTTTCTTGTCTGAATGGGATGTCAATGGTTGTCTACTCTATAAACGGGTACCTATGGCATGTGTGTACTGAGGAAGTCGGACTCCACATCAAACTATGGTTCAGTTGGAAAAGTGGAGCAGTGCACCCTATAATGGCCAGCCTAGCTGGTACATGACAAAAAAAATTCAACATAAAAAGATTTCACACAAATTGTTTAGATTTTTTAAAGGTATTTGATTTAAGGATAAATTACGAAAAATTTCTATGATATTATAAACCAGTCTTTGTTTTATGATGAATCTCCTGAAGATTAAATCCTATCTATAAACAATTTTTAAGGAAAATATTTGATAAAAAAATAAATATGATTGCGAATCAGTTTATTATAAATAAGTTTAAAAGAAAAAAAGAAATGGAAAATTGATAACTAACAAAGATGAATAGAGCACTTTTTTACTTATTGACACAAATTAATTTCCTTTTTTAGAAATAAATGGTTTTTCAAATATCTTAAATTTCATTAATAATTCAGTAAGGAATTACTTTATTTCAACTTTATAATTTACATTTTATGCTTACATAATACATGCTTTTGTAGTTTAAGTCATTTTAAGTTTAATTTCCTTTAATGGATAACTTTTCTCATGGGTTTTTTTTCTTAAAATGCTTTCCACACTACGCTTTTTGATTTAATGATTAGAGTTAAAATGCGCATTTAAAAATTTTTATTCTTTTATTCAAGTTTGGTTATATTTAAAATAATCTTAAAAAAATGATATCAATGAAAGTAATTGATAATGGAAAACGGATACCGAAAAAACAAAATAAGTAAGAGCTTGATAATTATAGACATTATAAAGAAAAATGTTTTTACTCACTGACTCAAAATTTCCTTTTATTTTAAGAAATAACAATTCCTTAAATATCTCACTCAATTAAATTTTTCTTAAACTGCTTTCCACACTACTCTTTTTGATTTAATGATTAGAGTTAAAAATGTGTACTTAAATATTTCACTTCTATTATTCAAGTTTGGTTACATTTAAAATAATCTTAAAAAATGATATCAATGAAAGTAATTGATAACGGAAAACGGATACCGAAAAAAAAAAAAAAAAACAAGAGCTTGATAATTAAGGACATTATAAAGAAAATGTTTTTACTCTCACTGACTCAAAATTTCATTTTATTTTAAGAAGTAGCGATTCCTTAAATATCTCAAATTATTGACTAAATTTAAACAAAAATTACTAACTTTTAATTATTTATTATCTTTTATTTAATTAATGCTCGTATAAATCGCCTATTGCCTCGAACACTAATTACATTTTTTATTTAAAGTGGTTGGTGCTGTGAATATATTTATAAAGAATCTCTACTTTCATACAAATCAGTTCTAAACTTAATGAGATGTCCAAAGAATTGAAATAAAAGTAATGGAAAAAAATTTTGAAAATATTAGCGATAAAGAAAAAGTTTTACTAAGAAATATTATTGAAAAAAAATATAAGAAAATTTTTAAAGAAAAACTTATAAGAAAATAATAAAAATATTTAATAATTTCTAATAAACAGACTACTGATTTTAGTTCCTTAAATACCTCAAATTATGCCGACAGATGGCAAAGAGGTTTGCATCTTTGAAGCAGTAGGTTCCGGGTTCGAATCCTGGTTCGGGCATAGATGTTTCCTTTCTCTCTCTGTATTTGTCTTTCTTTATCCTTTCACTTTCGGGGAAAAGAGGGCTCTCCTACTGTTTAAGATGCATGACCTTCACCCATTTTAGGACCGAATAGGTGTATCCCAAGAACAGCTGGACATTAGAAAAAATCTCCAGTTATCACTATTATTTATTTACTCATTTAGATTCATTCATTCAAATGAATTTCTTCCTAAATTTTCCTCAATTCCAATCAATTTTTATATAAAGTTTTTTAATACATGATGTATTTATGAAGAGTTTCTGCTATTTTGGAAGTCAATTTTTATTTTATAAGATCTCCAAAAAATTAAAACTGAATGGAGAAAAAAAATGCTGAAGACAATAATAGATAAATATAAAAATAATTAAGAAAAAAAATCATATATAAAAATGTGAATAAAATAATTGATTAAAGATAAGAAATAATGAAGAAAAAATAAAATAATTCATGAAGATAAAAAATTTGTTAAAAAATATGTATAAAGGATAAAATATATAAAAATTTCTTTTTATATAATTATAAAAAAATTAATATTTTTTTATCCACTAACTCAACCATACATTTAAACAAAACTAAAATTAATTCTAAGAAAAGAATAATCTCGATTTTTAGGCGACAAAGTCCTCACGTGACATTAGAGATGACGCCAAGGTATCGGGAATTGGAAGATGGCTTAAATAAGAAGAGTCGATTTGCAGTAAATAACCAACAGCTGCTGAATCAACGTTTCTCGGGGTAAATCACAATGCGATCTGCCCGAATCGATGCTCGCTCGTCACGGCCAGATACACAACTGATTACCGCTCTCTTTTCGGTTTTCTCCTTATCAATATAATAGCGATAATGCCTCTCTCTTCACTTCATCATCACCACCAACGATTCAGCGTTTTGTACCTCGGTAATAGAGCTTAAATATTTAGGCGCTGCTCCGAATTTTCCACGCGCGGAACTTTTCCAGAAGTTTCTAATGAGATTCTCATTTCGGGGGGTGGTGGATTTGGTTGAGGGGAAAGTAGTTGATTTGGGGGGGGGGGAAGAGGAGATTGTGGGATGACAAGAGATGGGACACAATCGAATCGAAAACGCTGTGGAAGTTTCTCGGGGAATTTATTCGCTGGTATATTGCGCCTAAGTATTCGTGCTGAATTTATAGAATAAGAAGCATTCTAAGCTTTCTAATTTTACTTAATGGCTGAGAAAATTCATATTTAAAATGTAAAGTTGTATTTTGATCGAATAATAAGTATTTGTTATTCAAGAAAAACTAGTTTTTGGTAGCACTTTTATAAAATATAAATAAAGAATTTAACAATTCTTAGTATGCAATGTAACAACTTATACTCTGCAAAGTACAATATTACTTTTACATGTAGAAACAAATATTGGATTTTTAATAAAGTGCCACACATTAAATATCATATGTAATCATCAATATAAAATTATTAATGTGTAATTATACTAAATTGAAGTTAATTATGAATCAGATACTTTATTAAGTTTGAAAACGTATCACGTATGATTTACAAACATTTTTTGAGGAAAAAATTGAAGAAATATATTAAAAAAATCATATTTAAAATGTAAATCTACATTTTAATCGGATTGTATTTCTTTGAATATTCAAGAAAAACACTTTTACGAAAAATAATTAATGAATAAAACATGTCTTGGCCCACAATTTAAAAAAATCTATGCTTTATAAAATACAATATTAAGCATATTTTCACATAATTTAAAAACAAATATTTGATTTTTAATTAAGTGTCACACATTAAGTATCATATTTAATTATCAATATAAAATTATTAATGTGTAATTATATTGACTTGAATTTAATTATGAATCAGTTGTTTAATCATATTGTATCAGGTATGATTTATAAACTTTTTATGATTAAAGAATTGAAGAAACGTAATAAAATATTCATATTTAAAATCTAAATATGTATTTTGATCCAATAATAGTTATTTGTTATTCAAGAAAAACTATCTTTTGGTAAACACTTTAACGAAATATAATAAAGGAATTTAACAAGTCTTAGATCACAATATTTCCAAAATATTATTTTGGAATTCTTCCAAAAACAGTGAGTGATATTCATTTGTCTCAAATATTATTTAGTTTATTCAAATATTAATTGTGTTTAGGGGTACCTCTAAACACTCATTCCGTTAGATGGGAATGCAAAATGATTGATTTTTTCTCATTGGTAATTGTATTGATTAATTCATTGATTGATTGATTAACTGGCTCTAACTTGTGAAGCTCCACTTTAAAGACTGCAGTCATGTAATTAAATTAAATAAAATATCAAATGTAAGCTCATATTTACGAAAATACACACTTAGAAAAAATTATGTAATTAGATAGTCAATAAAATTCCTTAAAATATTGATTGTTTATCATAATCAAAATTGAAATTCTTTTATTTGCACATTAGCACAATCAAAATTTAAATTAATTTTATTCTGAATAATAATGAACTTATTTCAAGAAACGTGATAATTCCCTTGTATTTTTAAATTATTAATAAGCATCAATATCGTTTGTTTTATCTAGAGTGAATATTTTAAAGACAATTAAGCAAATAAGAACTTGAAATGTGAAATGCAAGGATTTTATAATAGACGATGAAAATATCTAGAGAATTGGAATAAAGGGTATAATAAGTTACAAAAAAAATGAAAAGAGACGAAAACAGTTTTTTGTAAAGTAACCGTACACATTTATTTTCCAAATTTAGCTAACCAATTGTATTATTAAAGCGTCTGAAATATATAATAGTTTTTCTCATGGGTTGTTTAATGTTTTCAGTGGGTCATGTTACAGGAAATAGATGTAAAATAGGATCAAAAGTTTGCACAAACTAATCCAGTTATTATATATGTTTTTTATAAGTGTTTAGAATGTAAAATAAAATAATTGAAGTCGAAATAAAAAAAAATTAGCATAATATAGCAAAATCCACTTTCACAAGTTAAATGAAATACTATTACAGAGATAAGCACTAAATTTCGATGTTTAGAAATAGTCTTTTTTAAATTTTTAATAGTTCTCCAAAATATTTTCTGTTAATAAGGTTGTTTGACAAATTCAGGAATTAAATACATTTAATACTTTTAAATTATAAGAAATCCTTTTTCGAAATATTTAAGAAACTTTACAAAAAAGATCTTTCTTTCTCTCTTAATTTTAATATTACTAACTTCAATGGTAATAAAGAAATTAACAAATTAACAAAATGAAATCAAATAATTATCGTTCTTTGAAATATCTTGCATTTTAGTTATTCTTAATAATAACTGTTACTAAAATATTCTCATGAATTCTGAAAATTAAAGCAAATTAAAACTTTTTAACTATTCTACTTTGAAATTAAATCTCTTTCTTTACGTTTCATTTTATAAAATTCTTTTTCAGTAATTATGAAAAAATTAAGTATTACTTAAAATAAAATTTAAGTTGATAGGTATTTCGATTTTTAATAGTTTTCATAAATCTAATAATTACAAAAACTATTATAAGCTTAATTGTGAGACATCTTATATGAGTGAAATATTTCAAAAACTGTAAAATATATTTCCTATTTATTTAATCCTATATAATGAAAAAATATCTTGAAATGTATTAATAAAAATTGCATATAATGATTTTTTAAATTTAATTTTATTTAATACTTTCCATAAGAGAATTTACTAAAATATAAAAAGAAATACTTATTAAAATATTTTTATAAAGTATTCTTTAAAATTATTTTAATGTTTATGATGCATGTATTTAAAGAAAACAAAATTTCCTCCATTTAAAATAAATAAATAAAATTTTTAGCAATAGTTTAATTAAGATATTTCACAATATTTCACAATCTGAAGATATTTCACAATCTGAAAATAAAATTTAATTACTGAGTGAATTCCTTTTAACAATTGAACATTTTCATTCCTGATTATTTATTTTTCAGAGTTAAATTTTTATAAACACAAATAGAATAATTAAAGAATTAATATTTAAAAGTTAGTTTTAATTTTACAAAATATTATTTATAAAATTTAAAATTTTGAAGGAAAATAAAGTGCTTTAACCGATAAAATAAACACTATTACTGATCAGAATTTGATATGGGAAACACACCATTTTTGCATATGGGAAGTAGCAAACTCAATAGCCTTCACATTTGAGGACCCTTTCAAAAAATAATTTCATGCAGTTTAAATTATTCTCCGAAGATAAAGTTCCTTTACTTATATAGTGTGAAAGTATGAATTAAAGACCACCAGCTCAGCCGTACTTTTAAGTTACTTAATCACTCTTCACAATTACGTGTCAGTAGTTTATCAGCTTCAATGAGCAGCAAAAGAAATTGAAAAATACTATGACTTGATAAACAGAAATGGTTGTGTTAAACAGCAACTGAAATATTAAATAGTCTTATGTTTTGAGTTATGAACATAAATATTATTTACTCTAAAATTAAATTTATTTAAAATAACACCTTATAGCAATGAAACTTTAAATTAAATAAATTACTCGTACACACACACACACACACACACACACACACACACACACACACACACACACACACACACACACACACACACACACACACACACACACACACACACACACACACACACACACACACACACACACACACACACACACACACACACACACACACACACACACACACACACACATATACATATACTATATACATATATATATATATATATATATATATATATATATATATATATATATATATATATATATATATATATATATATATATATACATATGTATATATATGCATATATATATAAAACAGTAAAAACAGATAAAATATAGTACAAAAAATACAGCACATCAAATCAAAAAGAACAATACCAACTAATATATATAACGGGCAATCTAGCCAGCGCCAAGAATAGGAGGAAAACATAGGAACCACGTTTTCATGAGGAGGGAAACTGTCAACTATGCAAATTAACCACTCTTTTCTGACATGCACAAAGGACAAATGTCTAAAGATCTTCGAGTAATTACCCCACAATTTTTTTGCATTAAAAGAAAAAAGGATAAAGATATTTATATCATAAATAAAAGTATATCAAAGCAAAGTAATCAAATCTACAGTAGAAGGAACTACAGATACACTTTCAAAATATTAATGCAAGTAAGTCAGAAAATATTTTGATATTGGAATAAAGAGATAAATTTGTCAAAAGTAAATTTAAAATTGTGATAAATTTATAGTTGACAGGAGTAATTTGAAAAATTACATGTTAAATTTAAATAATAAAGTAGTTGAGAAGCCGTAATTTTTATGTTGTATCTTATATTTATATATATATATATATATATATATATATATATATATATATATATATATATATATATATATATATATATATATATGAAGAAAATAAACTTTAAAGTAAACATTTTTAAGAAAATATGAAAAAAATGCCTTTTTTTGTTTTGCATATTTTGTAGTATAAAAGAATTTAAAGATAAACAAACAACATGTGTTCCGATAAGATACCAGTTTCGAATGTAAATTTTATGTTTTTCTTTTCGAATCTCTCGAAGTCATTTTAAGTCAAAATATTTATTGTAATATAAACTTTTTTTTCACCGCAATTTTACTTTCTGGCAACACGAGATCTCTCTAAAAGAAAAGGGCCGAATATGTTTTTCCTTGTAATATGAAATATACGCCTTTTTATCTCCTATTTCCATTCAATGCTTCCATGCGAGGGGAAGATATCGCGGTCACTTCTTTCCTTAAGGAGCAAAGGGATGTTTCTTAAGAAGATTTTTGATCTCTGAGATCGATCGATAAGTTCTCCGGTCAAGACCATCCTCTTTCTACTCTCTCCCACGCCAACCAGACCGATTTAAATTCTCTCATAAAAATAGTTTTCTCTATTTTTTCTATTCGGATAAATATCAAGGAATGCCAGTCTTTTGTGCAGGGCTCCCGTTTGGGAGTTTTGTTTTTTTATGCTTTTCAGAGATATCGGAAAGAGAAAAATGTTTCTGTCCGTTGTTTGAATGACAAATGCAAGCCAATGCGAAGTATTACAGATAGTTTAAGAACAATTTTACAAATAAAGTTCATGACAGCAAATGTAGAAATAATTTATTGACGTTCGGAAGAAACTATAGGAATTGTATTTATAACCATGCAGTTTTAACTATTTATTATATTGAATATTTTATTATATCTAATCAAAAAATATGATATATATATATATATATATATATATATATAGCGATTCTTAGTCATCACTATCCGATTAAAATAATATTTTCGATTCTTAAATTAACTTAAAAAGTAATGATTGATTCAAACGATAATAAACTGTGAATTGAATTTGAGACACATTTCTCCTTCTTTATTCACTTTTTTCAATGGGCACGATGGATTTTGAGCTTACAAATTTCCCTTTCTATCATATGGTTGCGAGTTCTATACATGGCCAACATGTTGAGGTGTTCTTGGGCCACTAAATGTTGTGTGTAGGTTCTAATATCCCTTTGCTAAGGTAGCGTGGCATGTTGCAAATAATCCCAGCTCAGTTGCCATTCTCGTCCCTTCACTGCGACTCAAAATAACGATGTGGTTGTCTATATTTAACTCATTTAATCAGGAAAAATGAGCACTAGGCCCATCTCTACTTTCTAATTAAAATTTGTTTGAGATTTTGATTTTTTTTAAAAAAAGTTTCAGGATATAAATTTTAAAATATAATACAGAACAAATGAAGAGTTAATTTTAAATTTCAAACTATTAATTTTGGGCTGCAAAGTTGCTAATAAAATGCCTTTTTCTCATATTTGTAAACCAATAAATGAAGAAAGTAAAGGAAACTAATAAAAAATATTGAAAATATCATTGTATTGCGTCTTTAAAATTAGTAATTTTTGTCGAAGTTAAATAATTACTTTCTTAATTACATTAAAATTAACAAAAAGTAATTATATTTTTTAATTAAAAGAAAGTTTACTATATAAGGAAAATAAAATAATTTTTCAGTATAAAAAGTAAAAGTTATTATTAAAAATTTTTTATGGTGTAATATTTGATGTTTATGATAAATTTCGCATGAAATAAAACTAACATTACTTGTTGTCATTTTGTGCCAGTTAGGCTGGCAATATAGGGTGCGCTGGTCCACTTTTCCAACTGAACCGTAACTTGGTGTGGAGTCCTACTTCCTCAGTACACATATGCTATAAGTACCCGTTTATAGGGTAGGCAACCATTAACAACCCATTCATACAAGGAAAAGACAAATACAGGATAAACAGAAAGATAAAATACATCCATGCTGGAACTGGGATTCGAACCCAGGACCTTCCTATCCGCCGTCAGGTATTCTGACCACTAGACAGCGTGTGTGGCACTAACATTAGTTACTTACATATAAAGCGAGCAATCTTGCTGCATTCTTATAAACATGATATCATGTAAGAATTGTGTGACATTTTAAAATTTCTTCTAAATTAAAAATTAAAAAGCAAGATCATTAATCAATATTTTCATTGTGGAAGCTAGTAATAAGTAATTATGTATTGATCTTAACAGTTCTTGAAGAATTGGAAACAGATGTTCCATTTCTTTATACAATTTCATTAAAGTGTGTATTTACGTGATTTCCTGATTTTCTTAGTTTAAATTTGTGAAATTTTCACACTGGTTGCTATCACCTTAAAATTCTCCTCCAGAACAATAAAATATATAAACTTTTTCAAGCAGCATCAAATAATTTAATTATCGTTATGCAATATCAAAACTTCCACATTCGAGCTAGAAAAATTTTCAAAATTGAAGAGCATGGTGACTAGATGAATTTACTCTTTTAATATATACATGTTATATACGTTGGTGCTATTTCATGGAGTGTAACAACTCAGCTACTAGGATTTCCACTTTTCAAGCACTACAAAGTACGAAAGTTATTGTTGCAATAGCATGCTACCCTGTATTTAATCCTGAATTGGGCTCTAGCAGTTAGATAGAAGCAGCCGAGTGGAGTCTTCGTGATTTTGAAGCATGGATCAAGCAGAAGACACCTGATTCTTGATCTGCCACCTCCAGATGTATCACTTCACTTGGAGGACATTGCGCCTATTCTCAGTTTTAACGTGCCTGGCCACATCAGCCCTCAAGAAGCGAAAGTGTTAGCACTTATTATAGTGGGACACCCAGTGAGTGTGCCATTGTGGCCTCAAAAGTGGGTCTTCATAATTTAGGAGCAGGGACCAAACATAAGATCCCCAGACTTGCTATACTACCCCCAGGTATCATTTCACCTGGAAGACATTGGAACAATGACATATTTAACGTGCTCCAGCCACCATTAGCAAACACGACGGATCTTCGATTGAATCGGGATTTGAACTCGCTACCTTCCGATAACGAGAACGAATGCTTTACCTCATCCGGATTATATATATATATATATATATATATATATATATATATATATATATATATATATATATATATATATATATATATATATACAAAGCAAACATTTTATTTAAATTAAAGTAAATTATCTATCAAATTTATTTATTTTAAATTAACGACTATTCATTACATTTGATACAAGATTGAATTTATTAATAATTCCATAAACTGTAATCTGAAAATTATAGATACATCCAAAACTTTGCAACGATTTGTATCATTGTTTTAAGAAACTGAACAGGAAGCAGTGAACTTAAAAGATTTGAAGTTGCCAGATGTTGAAACTTCATGCTAAAATAGATAATTTCAGCTAATTGCTGGATAAAATGTTTATCGTAAGTGTTTATTATTAATCCATTAGTGCTGCCTCGTTAGTGTTTATAATTGATTACCTCATTCCTTCTACTAAATCATAAGTTACAACCTCATTATTTTGTTGATGATTAGATTAAAAATATGAATGCAGAATAAAAACACTTAAAAGTTAAATTCGTACGACTATTATCATTTAAGTATATCCTAAGTCGTTTTGAGTAAAGATATTACCATAATTAACTTTGAATGTGAAGCATAAAAATAAATATATTTTTAATTATTCCAAAATTTGATAATGAAAAGTTTTATTGCAAAAATAATTGTCAAGATTTATACTGTTAAAATTTAAGATAAGAATTGAAAGCATAAAATAACTAATTATCAATTAGAATACTAATTAGAGGAACATATTGGGTGACAGTTTCTATTATTAAGAAATGAAAACATTTGTTAAGTTTTTGCATTCCAAAATTTTAATGGTTTCCAGAGATGAAACACATGGGCACAAATCTCCAAAACAATTTACAAGTTCATCAATTATCAGTTTTCATGACTCAAGATGAATGATATAAAATTCAGGGTAATTGATTGAATGATGAGAGTAGGATCATTTTCTTAGACTGGTTCTGGAAATTCTGGGTTTGATTCCAGTCACTGTGTTAATCACACAATGAGAGATTGCATTTTTTTTTCTTTCATACCTATTTATCAGGGTGGACTTTGGGAGTTTTTCGGGGTTCAGTTCTTGCAACACGTGAATATTACCCATTACATTTGATGAGGTAGATGTTTAAATAGTGACCTTTGGCTGTAAGGATCTTGTATCCGTGAGACACATATATATATATATATATATATATATATATATATATATATATATATATATATATATATATATATATATATATATATATATATATATATATATATATATATATATATATATATATATATATATATATATATATATATATATAATACTCTGTCCGACATTGAAATACAAGAAAAAGAAAAGAAGGAGTGGGCAGAAAATGATGCAAATTTCAGGGTAGATGCATGTTACCGAGTCACGCAAATGATGTGAAATGTGCAGCTCTCCAGCTCACATCGGATAACATATAAGGCGAGGAACTGTCAGAGTGGGGAGTATTCGAGGCTTGGAAAATAATCGCTGAAAGTTTGTTCTTGTCGCAAATTATGTCTTTAATTACAGCAAATGCCAGGCCATCATTGACGGAGTCAGTTCCAGCAGAGAGACGAGTTTAATAGGGGCGCGGTGATCGAACAGAGAAGGGCAGGTTGGTCTTTATGTCAAATCGCTGCTGACAGACACCTGGAAGCGTCGACAGCGTACCAGTTGTGGCAAAAATGGTTGGAACAAGGAAGTGTGGAACGATTGCGGGGTCCCGGTGCAGCCAAAATAACGTCAACACGAGTGGATCGACATTTATGACGGGAAGTGGAGGTGGCCCCGCAAAAGCACATCTGTTTTCTCGTCACGCATGAAACGCTGTTTTGACGTCTGAAATTCTGCAGCTTGTGTCTCCCATATCGAGCAGAACCATTTGCCGTTGATTGGTTTGCAGTGGCCTACCCTCGTGGCGTCCGTTAAGAAGTGCCATTGACCACACATGACAGACGCTAACGCGTGGAATGGTGCCGGATCAGAACGATGTGGACGACGGGGTGTCACAGGATCGTCTTTGATGAGTCAGTATGAGTCTTTGATGAGTTTCCATTTTTCAGTGATAGTTACCGCTTACACGTGTGGCATGGATGTGGGGACAAGTTCAATTCTGCAGCAATTATGGATATCCTTACCACCCGACAACAAGTCATCATGGCTTAAGGCATCATTGCATACAATTTCAGATCACCTCTAATTTGACTACGACAGCTCAACGTTACCCGGATAGAGTATTGTGGCATGTGACACTTTCCTACTTTAAGGGGAGGGACTGAATATCCTTTACAAGCAGGATAACGCTAGACGGCAAATTGTTCGCGTCAGACAATATGCCTTGCAAGGAGTACAGCTGCTTCCCTGGCCACCGAGCTCACCAGATCTCTCTCTAGTGGAACACGTTTGGGATATGATTGGAGCCATTTGCAGACTCTACCACTGTCTCCTTCAGAAGACACTCTTTGGCAAATGGTTGACAGGGGAGGAAGAGCCATTCCTCAGGACGCCATCCATACTCTCACTGACTCTGTGCCTAGACGTGTTGCTTCGTGTATCATCGTCCACGGTGATCCTACAATCAATTAACCCAATTCGGTTCTTGCTTTGCATTATGCATATTATTTCGTAAAAGTACAGATAACTTTTTGTTCGTTGCTGTCACTCTCTGTACGCCGAGTTTCGTCACTTTCTGGAAATTCCTTCTTGGTGTTGCTTTTTCAAAGTCGCCCAGTGTATACACACACACACACACACACACACACACACACACACACACACACACACACACACACACACACACACACACATACACACACACATATATATACATATATATATATACATACATACATATATATATATATATATATATATATATATATATATATATATATATATATATATATATATATATATATATATATATATACTATATATATATATATATATATATATCATATATATATATATATATATATATATATATATATATATATATATATATATATATATATATATATATATATATATATATATCATACTGAAAAATTTTCTTACTTAACAGTTCACTTTTTCTTCTTTAAGATATAAAATAATATTTATTTAATTTCATGTAATCCTTAAAGATATAGGATAAATTGAAATGTAAAAAAATATATATTATAACTGAAATAATATCGAAGTCTTGCTTAAAAATTTCATTGATACATTATTTTAAGCGAATTAAACGGTAGGAAAATAAAGTCTAGATCAATGAATCAGTAAATCGAAAAATATTTAGTTACCAAACTTTACATCATTTATTGAAATTTATTTGCCATAAAATGTTTTTCATGTTTGACTTCTTGTTATATATTTTATTTGCTAGAAAATGTCAATTCTTTTTTGTATTCCTTTTTAAGTTTACTTTTGCTGCTGAGCATTCGGAAAATTTTTGTAACTTTATCTTATAAAACTCAAGAATTTTTATCTTTTACAAAAGATGGTTTTTATTATACAGTAACTGAATCTTAGATACATGCATAAAAAAATTTGAAAAATTGATTTAGATATTTATTGCGAATATTATGTCTAAAAAATTTATGTTATAAAGTGCTAAAATAATAAAAGTTATGTTTTATAATGTTTTTATGGGGGGGGGGTTGATCTTTCATATCGAATGTAAAGTTATCGTGTTTACAACGATGTTTAAAGTACAACTTGTCTAATTTAACAAATTATTTTTAAAAAGATACTAAACGTAATCAATTAAATTTTATGTGTGATGACATGTGGTTACATACTATTATACAATAATTGTTATATAATAAGAGATCATATTTAAGGAGAATTTTAATGTGACAATAACTTAGTTTTATTATTGCTATATTAACGGTCACAAGTTGTTTTCGTGGAAGGTTTTCTTCATGGATGTGTGGATAGATTTCTTCATGGATGTGTGGATGATTTTTTTCATGAATATGTGGATGAATTTTTTCATGGATATGTGAATACATTTTTTTATGGATAAGTGGATGAATTTTTTCATGGATATGTGGATGAATTTTTTCATGGATATGTGGATAGATTTCTTCATAGATGTGTGGATAAATTTTTTCATGGATATATATGGTACGTGATAACCTGTTGCAAGGGATAACCCAAAACTCGTTTTATTAAAAGTTACCTTATTAAAAGTTAAATACCTTAAAAACCTTATTAAAAGTTAAATAAGGCAGAGTTTCACGCAGAAAACATCTATTTCTAATTATTCAGGTGTTGGTATGATCGAACACATGACCTTTCATTTTAAAGATACTTTATTACTTATAGATAACAATGAGCAAAATTCTAAGCTTTTGAAATATTTAGATAACAATACCAATATATATATGTATTTATTTATCAATATATATATATATATATATATATATATATATATATATATATATATATATATATATATATATATATATATATATATATATATATATATATATTATATAGATATTTATCCTTTGAACACAGGATAATTGTAACGGGTTATTATTCATAATTTTTCAGAGATTTTTATTATTGTTTCATACTGAAATTATATAGATTCTAATAATAAATATCCGGCTGATAAGACTATTTACCACTTTTTCATCATAACAAAGGGTGGAAGTGAAGCGTTTTATCTAGTAGGGCATCCAGAGGTTGTAATATCTTGGATCCTGAAAATTGGGAAGGGGTTTTTCGTAATTTAGAAGCAGGGACCAAACAGAATATTTCTAGATTCATACTCCTATCATCAGAATTATCATTTCTCATGGAGAACATTATGATCATGACATTTTAGCATCTCAGACCCCATTAGCAAAAAGACAGATCTTTGGTTGGGATTCGATCTCATTACCTTCCCATAAAAAGAAGAAATGCTTTACCCAATCAGGCCACCACGGCCTTTAATTTCGCGTATTGAATTCACAGTTGCATTGGTTGCTTAATGTTTATCGTCAAGTGAGTTGTTTAAATACCTTTTTGCACATTGAAGTTTATTTAGTTTTGATAAAATATATCCTCTGAATGTTTTAAAAATTAGAAATCGGTCACGAAATATATCAATTAATTTTCATATTCATTACAAATATCTAAGTTGATTTAAGGCATACTTTACGGTTCCTTAATTAAAATAAAATATTTAAATCATCAAAAGAAAAGAAAAGAAAAAGTAAAATATGGTTACCTTTTTTTCCAACGGCGGGCACACTTGGGTGACTAACCCTATGTCACAACAAGGCCAGAAATTGCTACTCATTTGTCGTTACCCAGCGGGCACCTGTGAACCAACTCACGGAGGCGAGTAGCGTTGCCCGCGCCATACTACCACAAACCCGTTTATAGGGTGGGCCACATTCATACAACATCACAGAAGAAAGGACAGAGAAACACAGAAGGAAAGAAACACCCATGCCTGAACCGGGATTCGAACCCGGGATCAACAGCTCAGAAGTCAGGAACGCTAACCACTCAGCCATCGGTCAGCAATATGGTTACTAAGCAACTAGATATAATCCTGATGTAAAAGATGACAATGCAATTGATATTTACAGTAGATTAATTTGTAAATATTACAAGTATATTGCTTTATGAGTTGTTCCTAGACTTTTGTAGGCCCAGGAACTACAAACCAGACACAACTGAACTGAAGTAATTTAATATCACAACATCTCATCATAAGGTGCAATGTTAAAAAGTTAAAAACCCAACAAATACAAAGAAATAATATCATAAAATTACATAGAAAAGCATATTTTTTAAAAAATTTTAATTAAACCTAAAAATATGGGAATCCTCTTATTCAAGATATTAATAAATCTGTATTGGAAATTTTTATCAAATTGGAGCGTGATTGACGAAATTATCTGTAGAAAAATGAAATGGATTATATATAATCAGAATAACTATAATGAATTTGAAATTTAGAAATAACTATAATGAATTTGCCAAAAAAAATATTATTAGCAAAATAATGTAACATAATCATCAATGATTAACTTATTTTTGTAGCAAGATTATAAAAAAGTCTCTCTCTTCGTTTAATAATACTTTACTACAGCTTTGGGAAATATTACGCGTCTTTTTTTTGCATCACAGCTCATTAAATTGATCTATTGTATTATTATTTAAGAAATAAAAGTTAATGCTTATGGGATATTAATTTCTACGGTTAAAATTTATTTTACTGCTATCAAATATCGTTATTTTCAACAAATGTTGTTGTTGTCTTGTGCCAGACAGGCTGACAATATGGGGTGCGCTGCTCCACTTTTCCAACCTAAACATATTTTGGTGTGGAGTCCGACTTCCTCAGTACACACATGCCATATATAGGGACCCATTTATAGGGTAGGCAACCATTCACACCAAATAAAGATTCATACAAAGAAAGGACAAAGGAACAAGAAAAAATCCATGCCTGAACTGGGATTCGAACCCAGGACCTTCCCATCCGCAGTCAGCCACTCTGACCACTAAACAGGGTCGGCGGCATTTTCAACAAATATTATGTATTTTAGAAAATGGGAACACGAGGAGCATTTAAAAGATGTGTGATTTAATTTCAGTTTAGAAAAAAAAATGTTTTTCTTGACAATTTCAAGGTTTATCTATTGCCTCACTTTTTTTTTACTAATCATCACATTTATTTGGCGATTACAGTTAACAGTGTAGATCAGTGTAGGTCGCGGTGATCAGGTAGTTTGGGCGTTCTCTCTCATTATCGGAGAATAGTGTGTTCGAATCTTGACCAGATCAAAGGTCCGTCGTGTTCACAATTGGCGGCTTGAGCATGTTAAATATGTCGTGATCGCAATGTCTTCCAAGTAAAATGATTACTCTGAAAGTGAAAGCCCAAGTCTGTGGTCTTTCTGCTTGATCCCTGCTTCTAAACTGCGTAGACCCATTTTTAAGGCTATATCATACACCACTGGGTGCCCAACTCTATAAGGAGCCCTTACTTCCACCCCTAGTAATGTTAAAAAGTGGAAGTCTCCCTATTTATTTATAATAAACTAAAGGTATCGTAAAGAATAACTAATATTATGATTTTTCATTGATTAAAAATGTATATTGCAGATGATTTCGATGAAAAAATTATTCATTCAAAAATTACGATATCAAATCTAATATAAAATTAAGTCAGTTTATTTTATTAATGTCCTTGCTCATCGTTAATTATATTTTCCATGCTCAAATGCTGTTGGAATACGAGTGTTGATGGATAAGAGTTGTAGGATTTCAACCTAGGACCTTCCATTTCGAAGAACATTGTTATGATATTAAACCACTGTGAGTTAAACATTTTTATATCTTGACACCGAACAGAGTATAAATTAGCTCCCAAAAGCTGTTTTTGAATGGCATTTGAGCATGTTATATGCGTTATCTTCCAGAAGGATATTTCATAGATAGTTGATTATATTCACGTATCCCAAAGGAGGAAACCCAGAAAAGTTTTCATAACCAACTATAACAGATGAACATTCAGAAAGCAAAATACACAAAAGTGACCTCACTTTGTTTCCTAATCTCAGAAATTGAGCAAGGGATTTCATACTCCGCAGAATTTAACATGCCTAATAGTTAATAATAGGACTATTTCCTTCAGAGGGGAAGGTTCTGAGTTGGAACCCAACTCAGGCTTTAGTAAATATTTTAACATTTGAGGCGTTTTGCATTTCGGGAGGATATTTTCATTGGTTGAGAGCCGCATTCCTGTGTCCCTAGGGTGGAAATTCAGAAAAATCCCAATATTTACCCTGGTAGAGGGTGGGTTAAAGAAGTCTGCGATATTACTCCTGAAATAGGATTTATAAACATGCATTATTAAATTAGTATCTGATTTCTGACCATACTCTTTCAACCTGATTTAAAAAACCTTTCATTCTTTAAAAAAAATTCTATATTCAAGTTCAAAATTTTTATTTACTAAAAATCATGTGTATTATTATGACTTAAACTTAAATTCTTGCAATTAAAAGTGTACTCCAAAGTAATTATTAATCAAGTTTAACTGGCTGCAATCAACTGGAGACTTTGAAGTTAGTTTCTTAATATTGATAAATTAAAATTAAAAGCAATATATATATATATATATATATATATATATGTATGTAATATATGTATATATGTATATGTATATGTATGTATATATATATAAATATATATATATAAATATATATATATATATATATATATATATATATATATATATATATATATATATATATATATATATATATATATATATATATATATATATATATATATATATATATATATATATATATATATATATATATATATATATATATATATATATATATATATATATATATATATATATATATATATATATATATATATATATATATATATATATATATATATATATATATATATATATATATATATATATATATATATATATATATATATATATATATATATATATATATATATATATATTTGCTTATGTATTACATTTTCTTTCCGGAACAGTTAGTATAATGATTATATAATCCACTCGCGTGCTGCAATAATCACTTAAATGAGCTAAATTACAACTATAACCCAACATTCGAGTCATAAAAATAACTCCAAATACACGTTTAAACAGAAAAAAGCGAGGAAGCTATAACTATCATCATTGATGGGGGGCATTTTCTTTTCCGGTTTTTCTTGAAAAATTGAGAACTATTACAGTTCTTATCCTCGTGTAACACTTAAGAGGCGACGTCTCGAAGGGATGGTTTTCTGTTACGTCACATCGTTATAAATTACTGCTCGATATCATTTAGGGAAAGATGTGAATAATTTATCCCTCTCTGAGAAAAAGGGGAAAAAAAAGAACTAGCGATACACGCTAAGTTTTATTACTTTTTTATTGCTGGGTGATCTTTGTGTTAAATGATGCTCACCAAAAATCTATCTAACGGATCTTCTGAACCAATAGTAGAAGTCAATACAGCTCTTTCTCTGTTTTATTCATATATTCTTCTCATTATAATAGATAAAGAATCACGCGTGATTGGTAGGAGAAAAAGTAGGGATTTTTTTTTATTTCGTCTTTTTTTTATCGCCAAGTCTCCGTTTTCAGAAATATTGCTTAACACAATCACAGTAAGAAGAGAGAAAAGAAAATACTTTTCCAAAAGGGTTTCGTATTTCACTCAATTCCGTCCAATTATTTGAGGTATTAACTGAAGACTTTTGCCATTTATGAGGGAATTTACGGTCTTTTTTTTTTACCGGAGGGGTAAAGAAAATTTAATCAACACCCATTTTTCCCTTTGCAGGGAATTTATTATTTTTTCCCCTGGAATCTTTTACTGAAAAGAAAGCAGTTTAAGAAATTTATCCGCTCCCAGTTTTATTTCATAAATCTCAAGTTCTGATTCCCAAGACATTGTCGGGTTATTTTCTGACTGGGCTAAGGGTTTAGAGACACGAACATTCAAAAAGTATGAAAAAGTGCTTAGTTGTGAAAAATACTTCATTTAATATTTCCTCTTGGCGAAAATAAAACGGCTTATATAATTTTCCGAAATGATTTTTATAGCTTAGCTGACTTTTAAAATAAATAGTGAAAAGATTGTTTATTACTTTCTTTAGAAAAAAATACAAGTTAAAAGAAGGTTAACATTGTAACAAAGTTCAAAAAATTGTAAAATAGTTTCAAATATACAATATAAATTGCATTGAAGACTATATTTAATTTGAATAGAAAATTTGATTCTCTCAAAAAGTACCTATAAGGATTTCTTTCTATATTTGCTATGTTTTTCTATTTTTATAAAAAGATAGAAAAATTTAAATATTTGAATACAATAGATTACAAAAAATCTTGTAAAATACTTCCATAGATCTCCTATAAATAATTTAAAAACAAAAAAATATTTGTGCTTTTTTATAAAAGATTCCTAGTTCAGTTGAAATATTTTGACTTATATTTTTCGAATAAGTATTTATAGAAAGCTAATGTAGTAACAAAATTCAAGAAACCCCAAAACAATTTCAAATTTCTATCATAAACTAAATACCAAATTATGTTTAATTCCTATGTAGGACTTTATTTTCTCAAGATTTCTGTATGCGATATTTTTAAAGTGCATTTATTCCTCTATTTCTTACAATTGGAAATAATAAAATGCAAGTAGTCTTGAGCAACAGATTAGAAAAAAATCACGTAAAACTATTTCCTATTTCTTGTGAAAAAAATGCTAAAATATTCATATATCATTTCTTTTTTAAAATATTTCTGTTACTTTACCGACCATTTTTCTATACTTCATACAATTCTAGTGTATATTTTATTATATTTTTCTAGTAAATATGTTTAAACTTGAAACAATGTATTTAAAATAAAATGAAATACGGAATGGAATGAGGGACGAAAAATGCAAAATATAAACATATTTCTCTACCTTACATAAAATTATCAAGCTTTTATTTTAAAAATCTGTATTTTATAAGGATACTCGCGCGTGCGTGTAGAAGTGTAGAAATGATTTGATAAAACAAAAAGGATATTAGTGTAAATTAATCATCAACAGTTATTTTATGCTTTCACCAATTGTAAAATTCAAAATGTCGTATTTATTTTGAATTCAAAATATTTCCAATTTACAATTTATGAGTCGTATTGGAGAGATTAGGGCCAAAGCAACAATAGACATTAATGCTATAAAGATTTTATTTTCATTACATATTGTGTTTAAGATATTAATGTATCTTTCTTTTTTATGATAAATAAATATATAACATTGCGCTTTCCTATATTGTACGATTTTTAGCTTACGATTTTTGAATTAAGGATTTAAAATCCCGTTCACAAAATAGTCATTCAATATTGAGAATAACTTAAAATCTTTTACTATAAGCTAATAATCTGTTTCGCAAAAAAATTATTATTTTAAGAAAAATGAATTGGGGTTTCTTGGAATTTTTTTAAGGAATGTATTTGTGTCTATCTTATGAAGTAATAATACTTTTATGAAAATATTTCTAGAGAAATATATGAATTAAATTATTTGTACTAATTTGCATTTAAAAATATTCTTTTTTTAAAAATTGCATTTTTGAAAAATATTTAAATTATTTTTCTAAATAGTTGCGGAAATGGAATAATAAAAAAATTAAAATATAAAATAATGCTTTAATGTTAATTTTAAGACATGTCAACTTTACTCTTGTGGGTGTTCATTAACTGGCATCCAAGAGCAAAATCAACACTGTCAAATATGGCTTATTAGTAATTTTACATTATTCTCGTATTATATGTTTGAAGAAATTAGTTATTATTAGAATAAAATTTTTTATTTATTATCATTGTTTTCATAAGAGTTAGCGTAAAATAAGGAATCGATTCCAAAAAACTTCCATTAAGCTTAATTTTATATCTTCTTAATATTAAAATCTAGTTGAGATGAGTTGTGGACTAATATTAAATCTAATTGGAGTGTTAAGACGCTAACCGCGAGATTGATCAGCTACAGCTGAATTCTTGTCTAGCTTAAATTAACTGAAAATGGCAAGTTTAGCACGAAGATTTAAAGTTCGAAAAATCATCGTGGGTGTTGGTCCAGTTTATCTGAATTAATTCAGTTAGAGGGAATAATTTTCTCTGAAAGGTGTATAATATAAACAGATATAAATATATAAGAATGTAATAAAATTTTCAAGCGTGCATTAATGCAATACCATGTAGTATTTCAGAATATGATGCCAATTATGATGATTTATGTAGGGTATGTGATGAATGTGGTAAAGTTGCTGAATTAACCTAAATCGTAAGACGCTACGTCATTTATATATAGCTTTAGTTGATTCATCCAAACTTAGCTAAAGTTGACAAGCTAAACGTGTAGCATAATAATTAACTAACTGGTCTTCATTCCAATAATGCATGGTTGAAGTACACTTAGGGTACAGGTATTTGCACAGTTCTTGCTAATCCCAGATGGTTCAATTCCAATACTAGACCAAATCCACAAACAGCCAGGAAATCCAAAAACATTAGGGACTTTGAAAAAGCCTCTTCCAAATCAAAATTGAAGCAGCTCAAGATATGCTCAGGCGATGCCTGAGCTTTACATTTTGTGCACAGACTAAAAATCTTTTGACCCTGCACGTCAATAGAACGTCTAAATCTAACGTTAATGTAACTAATTTATTTCTTGAAATGAAATTTTAACAGGACGTTATATTCACACAGTATTGATTATTAATTATTATATAACTAATGAATTTTAAAGATAGAAAACTTTGAAGAATCCTCAGTTATCAATACAATATTTGAATTTGCTCGAAACTAAAATCTGTCATTTATTTGGATGACGAATAAGATTTTTAAAAGATAATTAAAATGATTTATGAAAATCAAAGGACGTGAAATCATAAAAACATATCTAAATATGTCTAAAAGAATCACATGAAAAATTTCATTTCAAATTCTACAACTTTTATGCAATTTCTCATCGGGTAAAGCGAATCACGTTTTGATGGAAGGTGTTCATGTGTAACCAGCACCTTCAAAGTTAAGAGAAACGTGGAAGAATCAGGAGTATTCACTGGGAAGGTCTTTGGAAAGATTAAAGTGCAGTTTCTCTATCGTGAGATTGGAGCATTTATAATTCATTTGTATACCTAGATAACTAAATGAGAGGCATTCATTTATAGTATACCTCCAAAAGATCCCTTTGATCTTACTTGAAACAAGCGTATTTGCTTAGTTTTGAACTTCTGAAGGATAGTTTTAAGATATTCGTTAATTTTTCCGTCAATGTTTCCTTTACAGAATTTTATTGTTACGTATTCTCTAAATATCTGACCGTCAAAAATTATGTGATCATAAGGATATTGGATATTATTAGTCCCTCTTTCAGAAAGTTCGATGCAACATGGAATATTGGTTGTCTCTTTTGTATGATTAAGATATTTAAATAAATTACTAACAAAAAATGCAACTGTCTTACAAGGAATGCTTACATTGACGAAAATAACAAATTTATTAAAAGCGATAATAATAGGAATTCAGTAATCTTATTATTCAAGGTTAATTTCACATGTTTCCTTTATGCTGCGGTGCACTTGTTGGTTAAGGTGTCGTTCTCGTCATTTCCAAGGTAGTGAGTTTGAATCCATACACAACCAAAAATTCGTCGTATTCTCTAATGATGACTGACTCGCATTCGTTGTCATAAGGTCTTATATGTGAAACAATACCTCTGGAGGTAGTAAACCATTTGGGGTTCTTTTGCTTCTAAATTACGAAGGCCCACTGCGGGTCAACGATTGCATATTCACTGGGTGTTCCATTAGACAAAGTCATCCGTTTCTTGGAGTGTTAAAACGTGAGAAAAAGATCCTAGCACAGCCGGGATTTTTAATAAGGATTATCTTATATATATATTTTTATTTTTGTCCTTATTATATAATAATACTGCATTTGTTTTTGTTATCATTTTAAAATTATTTCATCCCGCCAATGTGTACTGTGTCAATATGATAGTTGATAATTAATGAAGTTTCAATATTTGTTTGTACGATGCGCATGCTCTAATTTTGCTTAGGTTATGTCATTGCGCCTATTTCAGTTTTCACAATATTTTGAAAACGTATTTGAGTGTATAATTCAATTTTTTTAGAATCTTAACAGAGTTTGCGCAACTTGTTGCTAACTGCAAGACGAAATGGTCGAAAGGTTTGTATACAAGACCTATAACACATTCACACAGACCACTTTATTTATAACAAATATAATTACAGCTCTTTTAAAAAATAGCAAATAATAAAATGAATGATACGTTACAAATCTAGAATAATTTATAATCTGGGATATTTCAGAAGAACTCTTAAATTAACTTTTAAAATTTATTCTTTATTAACTCTTAAAAAAGCCCATAAATAAAATAATAACGGCGTCTCAAAAATGAAAAATGAAAAAATTTTTAATTTTATCAGAGTATATTTATTACATTACATATATTCAGACTTGTATGCTTGATTCTTGATATCCGCTTGTAAGTCTTCGTCGATAATAGGACAAATAGCACAATGACAGATGCACAACCACAGAAGATAACGAAGAAAATACCCAGGGCCACGGTGGGAATCGAACCCACACTTCTACGCTCTCAAGCGACAGAGTATACTCGAAGAGTTATAAGAATATTGACGTAATTAAAGTGTTAAGACGCTAACTGCCAGATTGATCAGCTACAAGTTTATTCTTGTCAAGCTTGAATTAACTAAAAACGGCAAGTTGAGCACGAAGATTTAAAGTTCGAAAATCACCGTGGGTGTTATAGTCCAGTTTATCTGAATTAATTCAGTTAAAGTGAATAAAATTTTCTCTGGAAAGGTCTTATAGTAAAACAAATATAAATATATAAGTATGTAATAAATGTTCAAGTGTGCATTAATGCAATAGTATGTAGTATTTCAGAATATGATGCCAATTAGGATGATTTATGTAGGGTATGTGATGAATGGTAAAGTTGCTTAATTAACCTAACTCGTAGGATGCCACGTCATTTATTTATAGAAAGCGTTTTATTTGATTCATCCATACTTAGCTAAAGTTGACAAGCTAAGCTTGTTGCAGAATAGTTAACTAACTGGTCTTCATCCAAATAATGCAGGGTTGAAGTCCACTTAAGGTACAGATTTTTGCAAAATTCATTGTAAAATGTAGGTCCCAGCTGAATAAATCCTCATGAGTAAACCGTGTCGATACAGAGACTTTATCAATTCCCCAATCAATGTAGACGTGGCATGTAAAAGGAATAGCTTGAAAAAGAAAGTATCCTTGTTAAATGCCCTTGGTATTTGTATTGTTACGAGCTTTCTTCGTGGTGAAAAAGATGTTGTGATGCAGAAATGTAGATAAGAAGTATCTTTTAAACAAACAATTTATTCGGAAATCTCAGTCACAAATAATACAAATAAGTACTCGAAGCTTATACAAGTTAGAAAAACAAATATTTTCTCTAATACTGAAACTAAACAGAAATTTCTAGAACCGGAGCTAGGTGTCTGACTGATCGACTGACTTTTAACTCACTCATTGCTCAGCTGAGGCTGATGAATATACTTCTTCAGAGGTTTTCAGAAGCTTCTTGTCTAGAGAGTATTAGAACAGTCCAATAGTGAGGCAATAGCACATCGGCTTCTATATATCTTATCAACTCGAAACTTTAAAAATAGTGACCTATATTTTGATGCCAAAAATTTCGCCAAACTACTTTACATTTTACGGATGTATTTCTCAATTTCGAAAACTGCTAAAATAAGTAAACTATAAAATAAGTATCCTATAAACCTAATAGAGTCCTAAAATAAGTGTCTTTTCGTTTTATAAGCTCGAAACTTCAAAAACGTTGATCTTTATTTTAGCGCCAAAAATATCGCCAAATTACCTCAAACTTTACAAACCTATTTATAAATTCTGAATAACTACTATTTTCACAAAATAAGGGTCATTTAGACAATAATTTTACAAATTAAATGGTAATAGTCCCTTAACACAAATAATTTGACAGAAATTCATTAAAATATTTACACTCTTCATAGTTTTCGTAACAATATGTAACAACTTTCTAAAATGTATAGAGTATTTCTTAGAGCAAGATTTAGTAAACAGCAAAGCACAAATGATCCAATTTTCTGCTTTACTGCGAAACAAACGTAGGATGATAAGTCAAAGAGTTTTAAAGTAAACCCTTAGACCTTTAGATGGAAATTTCTTCTTCCATTTTTGTAAATTGATTCAACTTTAAAAAAATCTGAAAAGAAAAACTGTTCTGAAATAAACGGGACACTGGTGAGTGTTGAATAAACATCCATTTCGGGCTAATGTGTTTCGGTGGACATGAAATTCATTAACCGAAGTTCCGTTGAGAATAGGTAACTGATATCCGGCAGGACTCAACAATTTAAGCTTAAATCACGAAATTGCTTCTCTTGTCCATTTAAATTAATTACTTGGCAAGAGGAAACTAAAACTTTTTCAATTAAAAAAAGGAATCGCTTCGGCACACCATTTCAGGTAAAACTAATTTTCTGTATCCTAACATATAATGGGTCGTCAGCGTTGTTCCGAGAAAATCACTTTGAGTTTATTTGGGGAAAAACGGCTTGTTTCGGTTGTTTGAACCACCAGCCGGAATATATACAGTCGTTAAGCGCTGTTCGTAATGATTCAATAAATCTCGAGGGTGGTTTTATTAACGACATCAATAAAACCGAGCTACAACCAGTGGCATATCATCTTTTATATCGTAATTCAGCTCTTGCTGAACTTTTTTTTTCAATGTAGTCACATGATAATACTTTAGAAGGGTACATTTTTGAAAATAACGAATGGCATCGTTTTGTTTCTGATGACGTTTTGTTTTATGTCAGTGGAAAGGATTTGATTTTTTTCCAATAGTAAATAATACTTTGGGTATTTACTGCTTCTATTTTCTCGATGTGCAATCTAATTTATTATTTGCAATGAAAAATTGTTTCATGTTAGTTGAAGTTACAAAATTTTCTGCTATACATTGTGAAATCATGCTATAATGGTGGTATTTATTTATAACGAACTGAATATTTTGTAACTGAATAATAGAGTTTGCTTGTCTAGTCACATACTGTGACATCTAACAAAATAGAGTGCTAACATGGATCGAATCGTGAAAGAAGCCTGTTATCTTCACTTCAATGCGCTAATGTAACTGAGTTTAGCAGTCGAAAATAAATTGTTGTTAAACTTGAAATTAAAATTAAAATTGTTGTTAGATAAATTTATGCTGATATGGTATCTTATAAAATTAATTTATATTATATTATAATTATTGTGATTATTATAAAATATCACAGTTATTGTACTTTGACATTAATTGCCAAGTTCATGTACATAGTCACAGAAAAACATCTAACAATAAAATGTGTAAGACCATTCTTATAGTGTGAACAATTTGGTATTTTTTCACTTATTGTGTAGAATCAACTGTACATAGTTTTCAAAATGCAATTGTTAGATATGAAATTAACATTAAAAATTTTGTAGAAAATCATGTTTAGAGGTTTGAAGTGACATAAATTATTACGACCATGTTATGCATTTATTATATAACTGTGATAGTTTGTTCAGATAACCCCTTAGTCCTTGAAACTTAATGTTAATGGATATGTTATATAAATTTATACCGTTAATCAAATGCAATGACAATCAATTAGAAAATTCGTAGATATTGCCTCAGACGTATAAACAGCTAGCTAATTCTTTATTTTCGTACAGAAAATGGCACAGGTGCCG
Source organism: Latrodectus hesperus (assembly GCA_037975125.1). Taxonomy (NCBI): domain Eukaryota; kingdom Metazoa; phylum Arthropoda; class Arachnida; order Araneae; family Theridiidae; genus Latrodectus; species Latrodectus hesperus. The sequence goes on from CM075861.1 coordinate 50,480,711, forward strand.
TATAATCCATGATTAAAAATTCTGAATCTTTTTGGCGATGATGAAATGTTGGCAAGATCGTGACATGCGCCAACTTGTAAATACTAGAATGACGAAGACGGTTACCAAAAATAGAATTTTCTGCGTAATTCTTATAGATCTCCATATGTATAACGTAATAAAAACGAGGTTGCCAGATATATAAGAAAACCTGCCAAAATATCGCCAATCTCAGAGTTTGGCTTCCTGGATTATACGGCACCAGTGCACAGAAAATAGTATACACCGTATCCAAAAATTTACTTTTAGTAGATATAAAGTTAACTGTAAAAGCTTGCAAAAGTCTTGTTGGTTAAAATATTCAAAAGTGCTGTAATTTCTTATATTAACATTATACAATCGTAATATAAGAGTAGTGTTTATTTATACACAAATATCGGGTATTAATGTAATTTAATATTAATTATCAAGTAAAATTGTATCTTCAGTCAAAGACTACAGTATTTACCAATAAAATGTTGCAGAAAATAACGCAGTCATATAAACTAATTTCTATTTTCTTATTTAATTGCTTAGAATATAATAGATTTAAACTTAGTTAAGCATGAACAATAAGCTAATACTAAAAATTATTAAAGAAATAAATAAAATATGCTCTTCAGCATTTTGCCTTGAAAAATAATTTCCTTTTCCATATATATAATATTCTGACTTAACTAAAGTTACTGTTTATAAGTTAATTATATAGTTCTGGTGAAAAATATATATGCTTCTATTTTTAAATTTTATAATTATTATAAGTGAAACAATTTATTCATAAGTAAACAATCAAATAAAATCTTAATCATATATGCTGACTATATTGATTTAGTGAGGATATATACTTATCATTTTATATTTGTTTTGCACTGTATTGACTTTATATTGCCAATTACATAGCATTTTTTATAAATCATGTAACTGCGTATACATTTCTTTACTTTTTCCTCTTAAATAGTTATATCAAAATTCAGCACTAAAAAAGGTTTTTAATAATAAATCATTTCTTCACTAAGAAAATCTTCTCTACACTAAAAATTTATCACTCTCTCTCTCTATCTGAAAAGGTAAATTAATAAAAAAGTAACCTTAATGAATGTTAGAATTTTGATTGCATTTAAGCGAAAATAGGACATAATAGAGCATATTCCTTTTTTTCACGAAGCTCATTTCTAATTTTTCTTGATAAAAATAATAAGCTGAGAGTTTTATCAAATGTATTCGAGATATTTTTCTTTTGTTATTTTTTAAACTAAATCAGTATTTTTAAAGGAAATAACTATTTTTCATTGCAAAAACAATTATAAAATATAAAAAAATTAGTTTTTTTTGCATTAAAAGTTATGAACTCATTTAAGGAAGAATATCTTTACAAAAATATCTGCTATTTTTATTCAATTCTTATTTTTTATGTATTTATAAATGATTGAAATGATTAATTCTAAATTTGTATTTCTCTTTTGAATAGTGTTCCGAAATCAAATTAGAAAGGGTAATTACTGTAAATATTTTAAGATTGTCTTTTAATTTCGAATCTATGTAATATTTAACATTCTATTACACAGACATTTTTACATCGTTAGAGACCTTATACGATCTCTTAGATTTTGTGAAAAAATAAATGTTATTTTAAATCCAGACTTGGATGAAAAGTGCTGTATTAAGATAATTATAGAGTTCTTATCACTTATTTTTAAATTTTTAAAAATTTAACTGTAGGTGATTTTTACTGATTGCTTCTCATAAGTTATATTTAGAATAACACTTTCCGATAGGGATATCCGATAGAAAATATTGTAAAAATTAAAGTGGAAGAATATTCATTCGTAACTGATTGTTTTGACTGTGTTTAGTTGGTTTGAATTATTGATTTCATAAAAATGATTAATATGAATTAACAAGAAAAAGGTAAAGTAAATTTTCATATAGCTAATACTTCCAAATAAAAATATTATAATAATGCAATCAGCATTAATATGAAGTTTAAAAATTAGGCACATAAGCTGTATAATTCAAGATGACAAATTCTGAATTTTTTTTTTGGCGATGAAGAAATGTTACCAAGATGGCGTACTGTGACGTGAGTGATAACGTAAATACTAAGATTGTTTCGATAAAATTTTTTACATAATTCTTACAGGTCTCCATATATATGACATAATAAAAAGATACAGATATGCATAAGAAAAGTCGCCGAAAAGATTATCAAACTCAGAACTTGGCATCCTGGATTATATGGCATCTGTGCTAAAAATTATAATGAAACTGTAGTAAAATAGAAAAAATTATATATTTTATGCATATTCATTAAGGACTGTAAAGAAGTCAATTAGAGTAGTGAAATAATTCTCAAATGATTATAAATAGAAAAATACTAAAATTTTTTTGTCATCAAGACCAAAACAAAAAACATTATATTCAATATTTGTTTGATTGAATCATTACAGTTTTTATCGATACATTCTGAATATTAAAAAGAAATGTAAATATTTTCAATTAAAAAGTTAACGAGGTGCTTCTATTAAGATGGCAATTTTGACGATTGTATTAATTTCAATTAATCAAATATTAAATATAATCCGCAAATGATTTTATACATTTGAAACTATTAATAAGTTTGGCAAAAATGTGAAAAAATAGAATGAGTTTTTCTTCATTCTAAATGTTAATGAACGATATAATTTTCTTTATCAAAAACGTAATAATGAGGATTATAACGATTTCAATTAAAAATAATATAATTTGCAAATGGTTATAACTTGGAAAATATTAAAATTTATTTAGCACTAACATGAATTTGAAAGTGTCTAAGAGCTAACGAAAGATTTATTTTTCTTTATGAAGAATCTAAAATATCTGGGAAATGCATTTCAATTAGTAAAATTGTTCAAAAATCATTACGTAACAGAAACATTATGTATTCAAGAAATTTGTTATTCAGAATTTTTATTACTACATAACGTTATATGTTTCAATCATTAATAGATTTACAATTTATATTAAATATGATCCTGAATCCATATTTTGAAAATATTTAGAAGTAACCAATAATTAAATTGAATTACAAACAAATGTAAAAAATGCGGGCACAGATGCGGTATAATCCAGAATGCTAAATTTTGAATTCTTTTGGCGATGAAGAAATGTTGCCAAGATGACATATTGTGGCTAGCGCGATGACGTAAATGCCACGGTTACCAAAATAGAACTTCCTACATAATTCTTATAGGTCTCAATATCTATGACGTAATGTAAATTTGGTTCCTAGATACAAAAGAAAATCCGATAAAAAAATCATCAAACTCAGAAATTGGCATCCTGGATTATACGGCATGTGTGCCAAAATGTGTTCCCTGAGTTAATTGATAAATTTATTTAAAAAATGCTTATAAAATTGGAATTAAAAGATAAAAAAGTACTTAAATAAGTATTAGTTATTTATTTCAACAAGGAAAATGATACATTTTCATAGTTTGAATAATTAATTATTAACAAATTTTGGTCAAAATTGTATTTAACGCATACTTAGTAATATAAAATTATTTTTTAATTATTCAAAACCAAAACTAAAGTTATTAATTAATTATATTGAATTAAGAGATGCTTTAAATGTTTAGTTTCTAAATTAATATTCGTTATGCATCACATTTTAAATTTAAAGCCATTACTGATTTTTAAATTAAACCCATTCTACGCCACAAATAAAATGTTATATTAAACATTTGGCTTTACCTCAAATGGTGGTATATACAAGATTCATAACATATATTTGTACTCCATATCCAGTTGTATCTTCAGAAAAGTTTCCTTTCTTAAGCAATTGTAAGTCTTTGGTTGCTTTTCCATCCAATAAATTTAAAAATTTATCCATTAAATGAGTAGTAAAGCAAAACAAAATTGCCTTTTTCTGATCTTGTAAAAAGAAGATATTAAATACTGTTACATTATATTTTCGTCTAGCAATTTTATTAGAGATTATAGTAAAATTACTAACATCAAAAATTTTAATGGTTAAAATAAAATGTCAAAGTATAAAAAATGTACAAAAATTAAGAAATTTTAAACCTCTTTTAGGATTTATAGCATCATATATCAACTGGAATTACTATTTCTCTTATATACTCTTTCTTGGAACAATCAGTACCTCTTATAAATTGTATACAATTAAAAATATATTTAACCCATTTTTCAATAACCCATTTTTTTAATATTTTTCTTGCAAATAGTGTATAATAAACTGTGAGAAATGTATTACATCTTAAAATAAAATTTAAAATTTTTATATAAGTTTATATTATCATAATATAATTATAATTTTCATATAACTAAAATTTATTTCTTATTTAAAAATTAAAGCAATTAATTTAATAATGACATTCATCAGTAAGAAACTGTACAGCTTTAGTTATGCAATTTTACAATTTTTGTAAAGATTGAATGTGATTCCTTATAATTTAACTGTAGATATTTCAGTGTTTTTACTATAAATGCTCTTTCAAAACTTTCAATTGGAAGTCTCCAGTTATTAAGAGACAAATACAACGCAAGCCCACGAAACAGTATTAAGCCCTTCTCTAGACAAAAACCAGAACAACTGTTGGTAAGATTACTCACAGAGGAAGTGTTTGAAATTTTTCTAATCAATATTGATGCCGAGTTGACATGTGTGTTATACAGACTAGTGAGCATGTTCAAAAATATCAAACTTTTCATGGATTGGAAAAACAGAGATAGTTTTTCTTACAATGAGGTTCATATCAGAATGAAAATTTCACTCAAAATAAATGAAATTGAATGTTGGTTGACTCTGAGTTAGATACATGTTCATTCACTTCATTTCGTCATCAGCTACAATGAGAAATCCTCAAGAGTCCAAGAGGTCGCTTACTGCGCCACCTATAATGTGGGTTCCTGATTTTCTATGTGATTCTGATTCTTATTAATATGTTCTATTTTCTCTCCAGTTAGCATTGGTTTAAGCTCGGAAACAATTTGTATTTATATCTTACAATTAAAAATTTAAAATTCACAGTTCTGAATAATTGTTAAAATTTGTCATTTAGCACTAACAGGAAAATCTGTAATTCATTTTTTTCTTTTTGATGTTTTATTCTCTGTTTTGCTCACTTTTGTAGAAAATGCAATTTCTGGAACACATTTCAATGAGAATTGCAAAAGTCCATTTAGTATGAATTCAAGTTGCCTCAATTTTTATTTCTTTTAAACATTTTGTCATAAAAATTATTATCCGAAAAATACTAGAAATTTAAGAATCTCTGCTAAGATAATCTTGCTGTTCTTGTTGTTGTTACTAATGACACTTGGACAAGCCAAGCTCGCTATGCCTTGGCTATGCGAATTTAAGTCAATTGAGAGCGTCTTTCGTTTTAATCAGAGCACCATGAAGGTGAAAGTACGACTTTTGCTCTTTAAATCCTCCGATAGATGGCAGCATCAGAGAATATACTCCCACAATTTTGGCATTGATCTGAAGGAGGAGTATATTTCTCCAGACCATTGCACCCATGGTAACTGCTCAATGACCGACCACAAGACTTTCGATTCTACAGATTTAACGAGCACGTATATCGCATGTACTCGGTGGGTCTTTGGCGGCATTGGGAATCGAACCCCACCCTTCCGGTTGGAAGGCAGATACCCTAACCACTAGGCTACCACGGCCCTTGCTGTTCTTAATATATATTATATAAAAACATTTTATAATCTGTTCACTGGAATGGAAAAAAATAGTATATTTTAGTCAGTTAAAAATATAAAAACATATTAGGGGAAATATTAGGATAAAACATTCATTTGTAAAATTATGCGTTTTTAACACAGAAAGGGATGGGAAGAAACATTCAATATTTTATTTTCCTAAGTAAAATTTAAGATTATTTACAAACTTTTTAAATGTAGAATTTTAAAATTTTTATAAAGTATAAATAAAAAATGAAGGGTTTTATTAAATGCGCAAAAATAATATGAAATAAATCTTGGAAAAACAGTTTTATTCAAATTCATTATTATTGAAAATAAATATCCATTTTATGTAAATGCAATGAATATTTCTTTTTTCAAATTCAACTATTTCAAGCCAAAGACCAAAATATGTTTTTAGGCTATATTTAGGAATTAATCTAATTTGTTTGCACTCATAATGAAATAAAATACAAAAGTTAAACGCTTAAGAAAACCAAAATAGGGATTAAGACAATGTTTTATCTTTGTTTAATAGATATGTTTGAATATAATTATTACATTTATGTGGAATTAAATAAGGAAGATATAAGCAAAATGTAAAAAACTTTCAATATCCAACGATTTCTTAACATAATATATTATAAAATATCTGTACTAAGATTCACTCCGATTCAAGAATTGAAAAAGAGATATTCTATGGTCTAAAATGTCTCCTTTTCAACAGTCTATTTTTTAAACACAAATTATAGAGAGAGTTATTTTAAATTATAAAAGCAAGAGATAAATATCAACACTGCAATTGAAGATTTGAAATGGGAATATTCTTTGATATTTAAAAGCAAATGGTTCTAAATGTTTGCCGAGTTTTGTGAAAAAACTCAATCTTACTCAATGCGAGCTATAAGCTTACGAGCATAAGGCTCCAAAACTGTTTCTGTCATATTACTATTAAAAATAAAAGAAAATGCATTGTATTATTAAGGATTTATTTTTTAAACGCAATATTGTTATTTTAAAATTTAAGTGAGGCAAATATCCACACTCCAATTAATGAATTGAAAAAGGGTTATCGGGAATGTTTTTGGAAAAAGGATATTCAGAAAAATTTTGTCACCTAACTAGTTATCAAGTTTTATTAATCGATGCTGCATTTATATTTTAAAATTGAAAAGATGATACTGAGGATTTTTTTGGTCACCAAGAATTTCTACGAGCTTTTTATAATCAATGGTAATTAAAAGAAGTTTCTTTTAAAGAATGAAACGTTTTTAATGCAAAGCATAACAAGAATTTACGCTTTAAGTAAAAACAAGAAAAACATGTATAAGTCATAAAAATCAAATAGATTATGTTCAGTAAAATGAGTTTATTTTTTAAAACTCAAGACAACTATTTACAAAATCGGAACAAAACACGCCAGATAATAAACTCATGGCTCCTGAGGGAAAAATAACACAACGGAGAACACTGTTTTAAATGAGGAAACACCACACCTTATCAGAATTTACAACCAATACTATAAATGCGGAGAGAGTGAAATCTAAATTTTCCTCATAAGGAAGGAAAAAGCTTTTATCTAATCAGACTATGTCCTCATCAAAGAGGGAATATTATAAAAAAGAGGGAAAAAGGCTTAAGAGAGATCGTGTCTAGGCGCGAAGAGGAATCAGTGCGTCCACAAATAAAGAAAGATTCTTTGGCTTCTCTAAAAGAGGAGCTCTAAGCCTGAGGGAAAAAGGGATGGTTCGCTAATATGCTGAAGATGTGGCTAAGGAAGAGACAGGAAAATTGATCTATCAAAATGTTTCACCAAGGAAAAATTATCAGGTATCCGCAAGTATTTAAAACTTCCGCAAGTGCTAAATGTTAATTGATAAAATGTCCCTTAATTGAATTAAAGAGGAAATTCTTTTGTTGTCAAGATTTTAGATTGTTTGATGAAACTTCTGATTTATTTAAAAATAGAGAGAGATAAAATTAAAACTTTATTGTGTCGAAGTATATTTATTTTTAAGAATTCAGCTCTAACATCAGAGTTTAGCGATAAGATTATCTTTAAATTTGTGCTTTGATTTTGGTGAAATATCTTGTTCCAAAAATATTAAATTTTTTTTTCATTTATTGTGATATGCAGGAATTATAAGCAATTCCAATTCACTGAAATTCATTATATATATATATATATATATATATATATATATATATATATATATATATATATATATATATATATATATATATATATATATATATATATATATATATATATATAGCAAAGCGGGTATTTATATATATTTTATTTTTTTATATATACATACAAAATAAAATATATATAAATACCCGCTTTGCCTATAAAAAGTTTTTATGAATATATTTTGAGCATTTAACTTCTCTGAGCATTTAATTTCTGGAGCATTTAACTTCATATCGACGTATAAAGGAAAAATTTTTTAAATAAAATTTATTCAATAAACTTAAAATGTTCATTTCAAAATATGGGAATATCCAATGTTTCATAAAATTTGAATCGTAAGTGTATTAAATTTTTAATCTATTTATTTTGAATTTATTGCAGTGATCCATTATATTTGTATCCTTTATTAAGTATTGCTAAGCAAAATCCTTTATTTATGAAAGCTTTGAAAAAATGTATATACAAAAAAGGATATTTATATTTTAAAAGCACTTATTACACTCAGAACTTATATGTCTTAAAACTATCATAAGTAATTAATATATATTTTCACACAATCACTCTTAATTCATTTAATTTAACAGTTTAATTGCTGGACTGCGGATAGGTAGGTCGTGGGTTCGAATTCCAGTTCGGGCATGAAAGTATTTTCTCTCTCTGTCTATCCTGTCGCTTTCCTTTAACCCTATAAACGAGTACCTATGGCATGTGTGTAATGAGGAAGTCAGACTTCACTCCAAATTACGGTTCAGTTGGAAAAGTGGAGCAGCGTACCCCATATTGTCAGCCTAGCTTACGCAAGACAACAACAACAACAGAAGTTTAATTTTCCCACCAATTGTCTAATAATAAAACTAACTTGTTTTGTATACATGCGTTATATATTATGCATATGTATAAGCATTATATATATATATATATATATATATATATATATATATATATATATATATATATATATATATATATATATATATATATATATATATATATATACTTACATATACAGTTAAGTCATATTAATATGGCCATTTGTCATAAGCCAGAAATACCACCATTCGCAAATAGGACTGCTGGAAGACTTACTATAAAAGAGTCAATTAGGATCCTAAAGTTGTTCACTGGAATGTTGAGCCATGCTAACTTCGGTGTCGCGGCCAGTTGCTTAAATTATGTGGGTGAAGATCCATGCCGTTAAGAACTCAATCGAGATGGTCGCACATTATTCTCGATGGAGTTTAAGTCAGTTGAGTTTGCTTGCTATGGGAGAACTTATCCAGGTGCTCTTCGAACCACGCACATACACTGCTAGTTGTATATGAGTGGTTCGAAGCATACGACATCTTGCACTGTCTTGTTGAAAGATATCATCATACTGAGAAAAAAACAATGCATCAATACGAGTGGACATGGTTGCATTTCACCATACATGACATACTTATAACATAACAGCACTCGAAAAGTTCACAAACTGAGCCATTTCAGAATTACTCCCATCCTTATCTCGAAAGCCAATCATCATGTTCTTTTGGATGCTGGGTAAATTCCACCATTTCTGCATTACGCCAATGATTGCAGTGTTTTCAGAAGCCCTAACATGCCCTTTACATCCACTCAACTGCACTGTGCTGCCATCTGCCTTCTGTGGTTGGTTATTTACCGTCGGCTTCGAAAGTACGTGGTAGTTACATTAATGTGATTGGACTATGTGTATATGCACAGATGAATCTCAGCTTCAAGTAGAAAAGGTGAAGCAAGCTGTGCTAGAAACCCTGTTTTGGGTCACGACGAGATCTTGTACATAGATCAGCTAAAACTAAATCAAGTGAAGTATAATAATGATTTTGCTAGCTAGGTTATGAAACATTAAATTCAGAAATCTTGAAACCCACGTTTTAATATATTTTCCATTAATCATCACGTATTGAGAAAATGGATATCACATTTGCCATGCTAGGTGTAAGCAATGCTTTCTCAAAATTTGAAAAAAAGGTAATAAATCTTCCTAATTTTTATTTATTTATTTATTTTTTTTTTGAAAAAATATGTGATAATGAAGAAATTTGCTGCAGTATATATTTCCCCCCTATTTCTAACGGTCATTTATATAGGATAGTTTTAAAATCGAAAAAAACGTTTGCCTCCATTCTTTAACCGGAAGTTCTGGAATTTTATTACAGGTTTAAAATTGATTGAATCCCTTCTAAAGCATCTTCACATGAAAATCAAATCATATTTGATTATGATTTAAATATATTACAAATGCTGAAATCAAAATTTTTGAAATTAAATGTAACTTCAACTTTATCCTGATATGCATTTGTTTCAAGTATAATATATAACTGTTCTGAATTATATCTTGGATGAGAAAATTCAAGTTAATAGTTATATTATGAATAGAGTAGGAAAAATTTTATTTTTAAGTTAATTATTAATTTTGTTTGTAACTATACTATAGCTATAAATTTAAATTAATAATCTAGAAATGCTTGTTAATTAAAAAAAAAAACTAAAAAATATATTATTTTAAGCAAATTTTCTTAATACTGTTTAATTTAAACAGCGCTTGATTTCCAATAAAAATAGTTATGAACATTCTTTTTTTCCTTATAAATCTCTCGAAATTCATAACTGTAACTTATTAGAGCCCGTACTGAGACAATTTGGAATTTTGCCGATGTTCCCGAGAAGAATCGATGCAGGATAAACGTTTCCGGTTGCTTTTTATTTTCTGGAATTTTTTCGGATGAGGAAAAATATTGACGCACCTGACAGAAATCGACAAAAATAGTTGCTTTAAGATTGATCCACACTTAGAAAAAAAAATAGGAGTGTTTCACCTTCATTACAAATTTCGTCTCGAAAGAGATTAATTGCTCATTTTTCCATTCTAAACCAATTTATTAAGTGCCAATCACCCTCTTACGAATCCAAAAATCGATTACTTCCCGAAATGGAACAAAAAAATCTACTCAGAGCCGATCTCTTACATTTTCAGGAAGACGGTCTTAAAACAGGCTCAGAGCACTGGAAAATATCGCAGGAAAGGTCACGTGATAATAAGCCGTTTCTCAATTCGTTCCCATTGATTACTTCCTACTGTTCCCGGGACATTTAATGAGGCCCTCGAAAATGAATGTCATATCTACATTCTTATTTTTTTTTCTTGATTAACAGGGGACTATTTAAAGTTTTACTAATTAAAAGAATATTTTTTGTTGCTATCTCCGCGTGCTTAAGCCATTAAATATGCACCGTTTTCCTCCTTTTTTCCCTCTCATCATGCTGTAAAAAATTTATTTTGACTTTACTGAGTGACTTCAGTCAATATCGCAGCATTTGTTATGTATTAAGCGCTTTGAAGTTTTAAGAAGAAAATTTCGAACAAAATTGAAAGAAAATGGCGCATATATGTTTATTTTCAAGATGAGTTTGATTGTTAGTGGAGTATATTCCTTTCTTTGACAAAACGATGAGGGATATTTCTATCCAGTTAGAGCTGCAAGGAAACTATTTGGAAGTTGCAGCTTGAACAGTGGTTTAATTTCTTCAATTGATGTATTGCGTTATTTTGAGATATCACAAAAACATATCCAGAGATTTAAAAATGTTAATTTCTTGAATGTGGCCTGATAAGGAAAGGCATCATTTTTGCAATCAGAAAGTAATGAATTCTGTTTCAACCCAAGCACAAATTCGACTTTCGCTAATGACGTGTTGGACATTCCCCACGTGAAGTAAATCGTGGTCGCAATATCCTCCAAGTAAACTAATACCTCTGAGAAAGGATGGCCAATTGTTAAGGTTCCTGCTTTTAAGTTATGTGAATGCAATTGCTTTTAAAGGCACGATAATATACCCAAAGATTGTTCCACTACATGACTTGAAATCAGTTCTGGTTTTTATAGTTCCGAAAAAGTAAAAATTCTTTGTGGCCGTGGATTATGCGATAACAATGTCTTGATTGAAAGATGGAGCCAAAATATTTAAAGAATATATATTTGCTACCCAAAAATTTATTTATAAACTTTTATTAAATGTAACAAATGTATTGATGAATAAAACTTATGATTGATACATTCATAAAGAATAGCTGATTGTTAAATCTTTATTATTAAATATTGAAAATTAAGTTGTTAAAAAACACAAAGAAATCAAAGTGTTGAATAATGAAACTGAAAACGTGAGAATAAACCAGTTGGTTATCGATTCGATATTGTAAAATGTGGTAGTATAACCCTATTACATCGTAATCCAAGTCAAGTTTATCGTGATTTGTATTTGAAATAGGGGATTGACAAACATTTTCTTTTAGAAGAGCTATTTTGCATGAAAAATTCACCATATAACTAAAGATGAAATATTAATTATACGGCCATTTCTCTAAATATGTATCTCTTGTTGCCGTCTGGCCACACACGATTTAACTTTTAAATAGTGCTAGAAGACCGTTTGTAAGCAGTTTAATTCACAGACGTTAAAGGCTTTCAATTCGCATTTAATTATTTTTAATTAAGGTGAAGGAAATTTTTTAAGCTTCCTTTAGTTTTTCCGAAGTAAAAATATAGGAAAAGAAGGATTTTAGGAAGTGTTGTATTATTTCCAGTCAATTATCCGAAATCTGAAAGGAAATATGATTAGAAGAGGAATGAACCATTAGTTGAACACTATTCTTCAGCTTCATATTCCTCACAGCGATTCCATTTCGCAGCAAGTTCATCGAATTCAACTCAAAAATTGGATTGTATATGGTAGGGTGACTGTTAAAAACCACTCTTCATGAGGTTATCAGTAGCATAATTTGTAGGGGTAGGGAATCAAGCAGTAAATTTTTCTTACAGCGAGGGATAAATCTGTTTACTTAGAGCATTTAAACGCTCATTTATTGATATCCTTTTTAATTTTGAAGAATCTTTCTGTGCAAACTAATACTGTGGAAGAGAATATCTATGCAAACTAAAGAAGCCTGCGTGATTCTATTCATATTCATATTTAAGATAGAAACATTTATATTACAAATTAATCATTGGGATCATATTTCAATATATTACTACAACATTTTTTAATTTTTTTTTATCCTACGCCCGTCCTCGGCATCTCTGCCATTAATCGACGAGCATCCCAATAAAAAGGATGAACAAGCATAAAAACAAGAATAAAGTCCTTTAGTAGCCTCAAAAGAGTTGTCAGTCATAAACTTTAAAACTTCAGGACAGTTCTTGAGGTGAGCGGTATCCATATCATCATGATTGCACAATGGACAATGATCAGAGTCCATTACACCTATTCGATGCAGATGCCTTTGTAGAGTGTCATGTCCAGTTGTCACCCGGAAACAAGCGACACCAACAGCTCGTGGTAAGGAGCCAGGGATTTTATTGTTCCCATCAAGTAGAGTTTTCCATTGCCTGTCCATAGCGGCATCAGCGTAAAGGGAAACTCTGTCATCCTTTATTTTATTGAGAATTACACTTCTGATGTTATCCAAAGGCAAAGGGGGATTTGATTGGATCATAAGGGAACCAGCTTTCGCTAGTCTGTCTGCTCCTTTCCAAAAACATCGCAGTGGCTCGGGATTCATTGAAGAGCAACGCGGTCCTTGATTTCAATGAGTTCGTGTAACTTCATTCTGCAAGAGTGGACTAGAGCATTATTACAGTTTAGATTAGTAAGTGAAAAAATAACAGCCTGTGAATCAACAAAGAAAACAATTTTTTGATGCTTCTTAATGGATGTTTCTTAATTTGTCAATTGCATGAGCTATACCAGCAACTCACCATCGAAATTATTGCAGTATTTCGTCACAGGGCAGCTTATACTAAAATCTTTTGAATACACCCCAGAACCAGCATTTTTATAGCATTCTCTGCAGAACCATCACTGAAAATATGATATTAGTTCAACATAGCCATGCAGACAAAAATGTTATGCATTTCAATGACACTTAGTATACAAAAGTCTTTATTTAATTTAGTAAAGCATGCTTCTATTAGTTTTAGCATACTAGATGTAAATTGACGTATATCAGTATCCACTTTTTTGTCATGTGCTCCTTATCTGGTGTGCATGAAAAAGGACAAACAAGCAAAAATAGAGAACATTTTTTGACGACGACGATGACTCCAGACAAGAAAAGGTCGGGAACGTTGCTTATCTTTTTCGAGGTGGAGATCCATTACAGGCAGTAAGTCAGACATTTTCCCTAGTTTTACACCTAAGAAATTAATCGGGATTCGAACCTGAGCCTACTCAGTGATAGTCGAGGATCATAACCACCGTATAAGCTGGGCGGATTCCGAACAAGTACAAGTATTAGTTTAAAATAGACGTTGAATATTCAAATTTTAGAATTAGTGCATTGAAAATTCAGCTCCCAACTTGGTAATTGAGAGCAGACACAATCAGCTTAATCTTGTCTTGAGATTATTTATTTGCTATTTATTACAAGAAGTCAAATTAACTATTATATTGCATAAATTAGGAAACGAAAATTAGTTAAAAATTATTTAATAAACATGTGCTTATTTCAATAACCATACGCATGCCAAACTTTTTTGTAAAAACCAAAATAAGTTGGATTGCCATGAGGTAGAATAAAAACACAGAAAACGGTTCACTTAGGATTTGAATACATTTGACTAACTAAAATAACAGTTTAATTAATGCAGTACTGTAAACTAAAATTACTTATTGAAAATTTTTTTATCACGTGTTTAAAAAGTAGTGGGTTTCATACCAGATACAATCGAAGATTACCATATTTAGGACATTTTAAAATATCATTAAGTGCAAAATCTTTTCCCTAATTTAACGTAACTGTCTGAAGAAGAGTGGCAATTCAGTTACCAATCTTCTCTTTTGATCTTATTTCTAAATTTTGAAACAGTTTGTCACGTTTAATGGTTTCGATTGATATAAATGTCGCCAAACGAAAAAGCAGTAAAGCTGAACAACTTACATTTAATAGAAAATATTAATTAACAAATCAAATAAGGTAATCGCAGCCGAGCGTGATAAATGTATATCGAAAGGTATTGAGTTTGAGTTTGCTGTTTGACTAAGGGAAGAACATGTTAAGAGAGTTATTTGTTAAGTATAACATATATATTTATATATATATATATATATATATATATATATATATATATATATATATATATATGTCAAGTCAATATTGATGTGAAGAAGAGGGTGCCAGATCGGGTGTAGATCCCGTCATTTGACCGTGGTTCAAATTCTGTCAGTATCATTGGCAGCACTTTATGGATTCGGTCGACAGAAGTGGACAGCCAGAAATGTATTTAAATTGTCAAAATATTTTTAGATTATAAAATTTATTTTCTAAATCTAAGGTTAAAAATTTTTAATGGATTTATTTCCTCCACAATAAATTATGCTTAGTTATTTTTGTTATTGAGAGAGTAAGATATGAAAACATTTTCTTAGAATTAAAGAAACTCCTGGAAATAAAAGAGTTTTATTTGATCTGAAATATGTGAACAAATCTCACAAATATAAAGGAATGTGCACACGAATACCTCATATTTCGTGTATTAGCAGTACTTAAGTATTAATCCTAAACTTTATCAAATATTTTTTTTAAAAAATGTTGAGATAGTCGCACATTCCTCTATACTTTCATTACTAAACAATAAAAAGTTCTTCAGAAAACAAATTTTTTCAGCAACATGCTATCAGTAACCATTAATCAGATCAAAATTTCTTTCCCTGAAAATATTTCAATGGAAATAATTTATTTTAAAATCCTGAAAAGGTTTAATAGAAGAAACAACCAAATTCTTTGAAGGACTTAATTTCAGATAAAACCTTTGAGTTCCATTTCCAAAGTTATTTGACAGAGTGAACTAGCTTTCAACTCGAGCAAAAAAAAGCAACTTGCAGAAACTTTGTGCATTATTGACTTTTTCTTAGGACATAATTTTCTTTCCTTTTCAACTTTAATTAACTCATGAAGTTTGGGTTAACTTTTCCTAATTAACATATACTGATACAGACATGCAATACAATGAAACTTTGATGCAATTATTATGTTACTTGTAGGGCAAATATATTCACACATTTAATATCACATTGAGAACATTTAAATTTCTTTTTGGAAATTTTGCTTAACGACTATTAAAAATTTTAATGATCATTCTAAAACTTTTGCGTCTAAACAAGTTTTAATTTTGATAAACTATATACTGATAATAAATATTGTATAAAACTGTTTTTTTTATTATTTGAATGAGAAATACATCCTTTTAAGTTAGAGGGATAAAATTGATCACTGAGTTATTAACTTTAAATTAAAAGGAAAATATGAAGTATATAATTCGATATCCATTTACTATGATTGTGTAAATGCAGATTACTTTACACGATTAGAAGACGCATTTTTACGAAATTCTAATTTTTGAACAATTATAATTTTACGAGCTAATGGTTGGTTTTATATATGTCCCTATAGACGCAATAATAATTTTAACTCTCATTTACGAAATAAATTATAAATTTAGAAAAATCCCCACTTTTGATTTGCATATATATATATATATATATATATATATATATATATATATATATATATATATATATATATATATATATATATATATATATATATATATATATGGGTGCATAAATGTTTTCCTTAGAGAATCGTAAATCCTTCAAATTGTTGTTGGTAATTAACTCACTGTAGATGCTGAATTCCCAAATTTTTTAAGCTATACATAAGAATTTTGTCCTGCATAATCTAATTCTCGTCTTATCGCCTATGCATTAGAAAACCATCAAAAGCTTCAAATGAAAATGTCGTAAAGGGATTTTTGAAGGAGTAATGTCTTTGAACCACCTTATTATTGCTGTTGCATCATCATATTTCCCTGTACCTGGCCCAGAGTTGGGCTCTTTCCAGTTAGCATGGTAATAGCATGGGTCATAAGCTTAACTAGGATTCGCATTTACTATTTTCCCATAATTAGCACGACATCCTAGCCAACCATGTCCCCGTGACTCTCTAAAATTGCCTTATGAAATTGATATTCTAGGCACAATGTACTTGTCAATCTTCTTGAAATGATATTACAGAAAGAAAATATCTAGTTTACTGTGATGTGTAGCTGTTATTAAAGAAACCAGCTCTACTGAAGAAAATTGAGTACATTTACCTGATGACATGATTGAAGATGAGTTACTTCGATAGAAAAACTCTCTGTTGTTCGAACTTCCTTTTATAACATTTTGAAAACAGATGTAATGTATATGTAAGAAGTATTAGATGGTTAAATGATTGAGAACATAACGAAAAGGAGAAGAATAGTGAAAGAGAATTTTCACATGTGAAACAAAAAAAAAATGGTACAGTGTTGCGACATATTCAACATAAGCTGATGAATGGCTAAAAATGATTGGAGTGCTTTTTTGAGGAAAACAATAGTAAAATGATTTCCTACATAAAAAAATTCATATAAATTTGTTTTAAGACCTAATATTTGTTTTTCTATTTTAAGAATTTTCAAATTTTAAGAACAATTTTATTGATGCCTATGAATTTGTAAAAACGAGTGTCTACTGTAACTAGTAACTGGTTTTCTGAAATTGGTAGCTTCCTTAATACAACAAAATATAGAAACCAGATGATTGTTATTTGTTCTTCGTTGGGTTCTTCAATGATTTCGAAATCGGAATTTAGAAAAGAAGAAATTGCAAATAAGGAGAATTTAACAACGAAATTTATGCAAAAGCAAAGCATAATCAGAAACACGACATGTAAAACAGGCCAGTAAAACCAACACAAAAGGAACATAAAATGAAATGTAATGTAATCAATAAGATTTTCAAATCATAAAATTAGGCCTACTATTAGGTCTAAAAGAATCAAGAGAGATCAACAATTTACAAAACACAAAGATATACGAAAATTATATCTATAATTTGTAGTACTTCAATGTTAAAATGTGTCAAGTGAGCGGTTAATAAAAGGCTTTGTTACTGAACTCAAATAAACATTTTCTGAATAGATTTGTATACATTATCATTTTACATATCTTTTATAGAGTTGGATATGTTATTTTCTCATATCATTTTAGAAACTTTCGCTTCACTGTGAATTTCAGAGATATATTTAACAGAATTTAGGAATATCAATTCAATTTATATCGATACAATCTGGTAACATTGGCATTCAGCTGTAAGTAACATCTAAAATATCATATTAATCTAAAACATCATATAAATGCAACAATTTAATTTGTTTTGATATTTTTGTGGATTTAAAATTTCCTTTGATAATATTCTTCATTAAATAGAAAACGCAAATACTTTAAATTTAGTGTTTGTTTTCTCCCCACCTTTTTGCATATTGTAAAAATATGGGATGCAAAATATATGTATGATCTGTCATTGGATTGTATTTCAAATTTATTATAGCAGAAGCATAATATTGATATGAGTCATACCATTTCACATTTCTTATTCAACAGCATTATTTTTTCAATCAATGGTTTAAAAAGTTTTGGAATGAGTAAAATACTTTTTTATTTAGAATTATATTTTAATTTTATCATTCTAATATTTCAGTTTATTTAGCATACGTACTTTTATCTGTAAAATAAATTGATTTAAAAGTATAAGATATTTAATTCACACACAATTAAAATAAATTCATCTACTTTACGAATGTTGCGAATATTTATTTAATATGATATTTTAAGATATTTTATTTAAAATTGTAAATATGTTGATAGTTAGCATACTTGAAATAAAGTTCATACAGTTTTTTTTTCTTGTTTTTCTACTTTATTGTTACTTTATTTCGCTTTATTATTTGTTTGCTTTATTCTTATTTAATTTCCAAATACGGATTTAATATTTTGTCTCTTGAATTCCAAAATGTGGATATAATAATTTTATATTTTATTATTTCTATTCCCACATGTGGATTTAAATATTTATTTTATTATTTCGATTCTTAAATGCGGATTTCATAAGCTATTTATTTTTTATTATTATTTTATTTATTATTTTTTTTATTTCCAAATTTAATAATTGTTGATTTTGTTACTTCAGGTTTTTTAAAGTGAAAATATCAGTTACCAATTAATTCCGCTTCTATAATTTTGAGAACTTAGTTGGAAAAGTAAAAAATTATTTAGCCAATATTTTCTTACTGTACACTTATTGTTTTAGTAAGTTTAATTAAATTAATAGTGATCATATTAATTTTTAACAGAGCAGAGTTTTCATTTAAAAATTTCTAATTAATTCAAAATTTATTCAATTTGCGGGTACGATTTACTATCGCTTCAACTACTTTATCATTTATTTTCACCAAGATAGGAAATTCTAGCTATCCATTTTCAACTTACAATGCGAGCAAGACATCCAAAAAGGAGAGCTGTTGCCAATTAATCGGTATATAATTGGAAGAAATATCAATCAGCCCTCGGCTTTCCACTCTCTTCATTTTCTAGAGGAATTACCGCATCTCATTAGCATTTATATGAAGACAACTAATCGGTGAAAATACGCTCTTCAACAAAAGATTTTATCTCCCAAGTAAAACCCGAACAAAAGCTTCGTGGCTGTTTATATAAATTAGGAAAGTAATAGGGTTTATCTCATGAAAGCATAATCATTTTGTAATAAACTCGGGGATGGGAATGAGAATTTTATTGCACATCTGATAATTTAGAGAATGTTGGCTGAATTTCGTTGGAAATAAAGCATTGAAAGGTTGGAAACATTCTGTAAAATATTGCTTAAATTATGTATTTGCTTTTTAAAATCGAAATGGCTGTTTATTATACTCAGATGTAACCTTTTGTATCTTTTGACTATTTCGCATGCTTTTAGTTCACTTGAAGTTAGTTGAACAATGTGTTTAAATTGGGGGTTCAGTGTAGAATTGATTACCTTTTTGTGATTTGGCGATTAAATTTAATTCCTGGTTACCCTGGTACTTAGTTTAGCTTTTGCGTACGTTATTCTTATTAGTCACATCTTGACGCCAAAGAATCCGCCAAAATATCAAGAGGTACTTAATTGTAAATTTTACCGGATTGGGTTAAGGCGATATGATTTCGGTGACCAGTTTTTGCCTACTGAAGTCTTTTAGCTATTCCAAATGTCTAATAATTTTCAAGTATGATTAAATGATGGGGTAGAACTTGACATGGCACACTTTTCTTTACACCAAACTAGAACTGTTAAAGGACATTGTATCATTGTATTTATGGAATTTTTAGGCTTGCATAGGCCCTATAATGCTGACCAATATGACAGATTCGATACTGGTCACACAAGATGATGCAATACCGAATCCGTCATTGTCTGTGCACGTGAGTGATGCCACATTTAAACGGGATTTTTAATAGAAGAGATGTTCTTCTACCTTAAATTTTGCATCTTTGATCAATGTGGGGCCTTCACCTGAACTTTCACTTCAGAAGAAAGACTGCTTACCTTCAATAAAGTACAATTTAAATTGTCCTTGCCGAGTGAAACTTATCTATAAACAGGATTTTTTCATCGGCAAAAAAATTGAAATTGTTTAATAACTCAGTTTAAAAAAGGTAACACTTTCATGAAATTTTTAAAATAATGTCCCTTAAAAGTTTAAAATCTGAATTCTCCAAAGTTTAATAACAATAAAGCATTTAAAAATGCGTGCGTGCATATAAAACAATAACTTTTTTTCTTTTCTTTCTTCTGGTACTGAAAATCATTTAATTGCTGCTTCTCACTTACAAACATTTGATGTTACGTATGTGATCTGGTAAAACATTAGGTGACAAAGGGGTTATGAAAAGGCACTAGAAAAAGTTATATATCTTACTACCGAGAAAGAAAATGGGAATTAGTCAAAAACTCTATTTAGACACACACAGAGAGAGATATACAGTAACAGGAATATTATTCATAGTAACAGTTAAATAGTAACAGATAAAATTAGTGATAACAATAACTGTATGATGATTTTAACTATCACATATCATGTTATGACATAAACTTAAAAACCTACTATTGCTATTTTGTATTCTGTAAGCAAATATTACTTTGACTAGCTAAAAGTAGATTCTTTGCTTTTGAGACTAGTGACTATAAGTTCTATAAGCATCACTTTCTTTCCTAAAAGAAAATAGTAGCTATCGGTATGGGAATACCAGAGTACTGGCGGCGTTATTTTTTTCAAACGTGGTGGTATCTGATACCAACAATTCCCTGAAGTAGTTCTCGTATGAGTCATAAAAATGTGACCTGTAACTGTTACCAACCGTTTTCGTAAATTGGGACCGCATCTATGTATGCAGTCTCAGTATATGGCAAAATTCCATGCTGGGTAATAGACCTTGAAAGAATATCCTGCTTTGAATCGTTTCTTTCTTTCTTTTTTTACGTATAATTTTATATTCTTTTCGGAGAATAAGTTTAGCGAAACATAAGATTTTATTCTAGCGGAATTATTTAGAGTCAAATATTTGAACGAAAGTTTAATATTTCATGTAAAATCTCTTCTTTATATATTTTAGTTTTGAATTTCATCAGTTGTTTATGTTGTATGTAATAAAAAAGCTAGGAAATTCAGAATTATTTGAAAAATTTAATGAGAATATTTTAATAGCTTAATTAATTAAAATTTAAAATGTATTCGTGATACATTTTAAATGATGTAAAAATATACATTTTTGAAAATGAAATATTAAAAATATAAAATTACGAATATAATTTTAAATAATAGATAACAAAAATAAATGATAATAATCAAAAAATTTTGTAAAAAATGTTTTAATAAAGTTTATAATATATGCTATATTGAAAATATAATAAATATAAATTCCGTATTCTTTTATTCAATAAATTCCTACAATAAATATAGTAGGTTTTAAATTAAAGAAATTCAATATTATAAATTAAAAAAATTATTTTTACATTTTTAAATTACATTAATGTTAGAATTTAATTTTTTTAATTCTGAAAGTTAAATTAAATTTTCTTAAAAATCAATTAATTTATATTTAAAATAATTTAAAAATAACATAAACATTAAGATGTTCATTTTCTATAAATGAGTTAAGAATTTAATCATTAAATTCTTAGTTAATACATTAAATTTTAATGTATTATGCAGCCATAATAAAGTGAATGGATTAATAAAAATCACATAAAATTATATTTGAAATCCATATAATTTTATATCTTCTTGCATAGTCCTAAGAATTTTGAACAACTATTTCCTTTTGATTGTTTTAATCCGTTGAAAACTTAATTTTAAAATGCGAAGTAAGTTGCAATTATTATGAAGTTATCCATTCAATTTGTAGACATTCAATATTATAACAAAAGTTGTTTGAATTTATGAAACTTGAAGATTGAAATCGGTACAAAGAATACTATTATGAATCTCTTCATTTCATATTGTTTACAACAGCTTTTATGATCTTAGATTACATATTTTCCCTTTGAATCTATTATCTCAAATGACTCTATTATCTTAGATGTGTTCAGAAATTAGATGTGATTTATTTTCTGCATTAAATCATTAAAGGTTATTACTTTTACTACTTGATTTTGATTGATTTTATACTTAAAGAGACATGACATAATAAAAGCCTACATTTATTCATTGCATTTTGATGAATTTAAGTAAATGCTATTGATATAAATACTTTTTATAATTAAATATCTTCTTTGAAATGGTTATAAACACGAAAAACACTAAACCAGATGTTAATAAACTTTGTAATAGCTTACAAAAGCTAATGTGAACATTATTTCATACAGTCTAATATAAAAAGTATCCCCTATATTAAAAGCGCGTTGTATTCAATAACATTTAGCAAAATGAAGCATGAATTCAAGAATTTAAAATAACAAAAATTCCAATTATTATTTTTTACAATATGAAATTAAATGTAGTAAGCAAATTGGTCTGAACTTGAATATTGCATAAAGTGGGAGAATTAAATTGTTAAATTATGTTGATAAATTTTATGCTTAGTTGATATTTCTGTTATAACACTACCAATACATACGCATAAACCTGTCTTAAATTTCCGCCAAAAAATAAGTTGCTAAATGTTACAAATTTTAGTAGCTTGTTTCAAAATGCAAGAGAAGAAAACGGAATATAAGAAAAATTAAGAGTAGAAAAATTTCAAAATAAGGAAGAAAAAATTTCAAAATATAAGAGAAATATCTTTATTGAAATAAATGGAAAAAATAATTTTTTTAAAAAATTCTGTTCCAATTTTCTTTTTATAAATTTAAGTTTTGCAAGAATTAGTAATAAAACACATATTAGGATGTTGAATTAAAAATAATAAAAAATATGTAAAACAGGAATATAGTCACTAAACTGCAATTTTTGGCATTAAATCGCAATATTTGGGAAGTATTTTTTCTTTGAATTAGATGATGAGATACTAGATAAGTATACTCTTTTTTATATGGCCATTCAAATTGATAGACGACAAACTTGCGATTTTTGGCAGTAAAGAGGCTTAGTATTATTTTTTATGGTGATAAAGTAAACAGTTTAACAGAATTGAAAGATACCATCCATTGGTAAAGCCTATAATATATGATATCCATATATAACAATCTTCTTGACAAAGTAAGAGTTATTGATAAGAATGTTGTAATGCATACGTTGTTTATAAAAATAAAGATATTCCTTTCAGAATTTTTCACAAAGATGGTACAGTTTTAAAAATGATTACAGGCATAATAAACATGTTTTCAAATCATATTTCATTTCATAATATTATATACAACATTTTAACATTTCAATGTTAGTTGATTTCTTTTTTTGTGGGAAAAAAGGGAATTTTTTGCATTGAAAAAGTAAACTATTAAATCAAATTGTGCTATGAAATGAAGTAATACTTTTTAGGAGGATTTAAAAATTGAGTTTTAATTATTAAAGCTGAGGATTTCAAGTTAATGGTAGAAATTGTATGAATTAAGGTTTAATGTTGAAGATATAAATAACTAAATAACTTTGTCACATCAAGAAAAAAAATGTTAATTCGCCAAATTCTCTCAGAAATTTTAGTACTTGCACATTATCCTATCGACTATTTTCAGGAAAAAAATAGTCTCCAAATACTGTAATTTAGTGGTAGCATTTATATTTTTTACTTTTTTATTACACTCAAGCTTATATTTTATATTTTTTATAATTAGCACATGAAAATTTTAAATTCGTAATTTATAAAATGGAATAAGAACTGTGAAAATGTAATTTTTAATATTTCTGTTAAAGAAGTATTTCTAGATGGCTACGTAAATTGTTTTACATATATAATTTAATAAGATTTTCTGGAATAAGGGGGCACAGATGCTATATAATCGAGGATTCCAAATTCTGAGTTTGGTGATTTTTGTGGATTTTCTTATGTAGCTGGCAACCTGGTTTTCCTTACGCCATAAATATGGAGACTTAAAAAAATTATGTAGAAAATTCTATTTTGGCAATCCTAATAATTACGTCATCGCGCACGTCACAATAAGTCATCTTGGCAATATTTCTTCATCTCCGAAAAATTCAGAATTTGTTATCCTGGATTATACGCATCTGTGCCAAGAAGGGTTTAAATATGACTTACCAATACAACAGGATTGGGGGCACATATTTTATACTAGACATAGGAAAGTTTTGCCCAATTTTTCTTTTTTTACAGTACACTAAATACCTTGAATAGCTTTTTCAAGGTGAATAGTATACTAAATGCACCACTTATTAATTTTAATATGAAATGAACATATAGGGGTATTAGCATATATTTTAAATTTTCAGATAAACAAATCCCATAGATCTATAGTGTAGAAATCTACGGGTCTATAATGGAGAAAAATACGAGCATTTTATGGAATTTTTGTCTATGATAAATGCCCACTTTTGCAACATATGCCTTTGATAATATTTATACAAGCTACGAAATAAGTTTTACGCTTGTACTTTTATAAGCTTACCTGGTTGAAAAACTTATATATGAAAAATACACACCAATACAATAGCATTAAACACGTGTAAACGTTATTTGTTCTGTTTTCTCCCTCGAATGAATATAATTTTCAATATTGAAAAGAGCAAATAAAATTTGAAGCATTTAGCGACGTAAATTTTTGGCAAATAAGATTCCAGATAATATTATAGATAATTCTATAAATATTGAAATTACAACATGTAGTCACCAAAATTTCTCTTAATATCATTTTTAGCTTAAAATTTCAATCCTTCGTTAAGCTCTTCTTGTTTCTAATTATTTTACTAATATGATAACTAAATATGATAATTTAATCTTACAATATTAATTACAACTATTGCATAACGACATTTGCACAGTATATATATATATATATATATATATATATATATATATATATATATATATATATATATATATCAGGATACGCAATTAAAAAGCAAAATAAAATAACAAAAGTAAAATAAAAGTAGAGTTCTGAACTTAAAAATTTTATATATATATATATATATATATATATAAAATTTTTAAATTCAGAACTCTACTTTTATTTTATTTTTGTTATTTTATTTTGCTTTTAATTGCGACAAGCTATGCATAGAAAATATGTACATTAACAAAATCTAAAATGCTGCATCAATTTAAGATTACATTAATTATTTAGGAAATTAACATTAGCGGTTTGTTTCATTTGTAGCTGGTTTCAAATTGGGAGTTTAACTAGGTTTTAATTGGTGATAGTGAGATTATGACACTCATCTTGAGAAGTTTTTCGATTCTTTGTGATATATTCTGATGAGAGCTTCTTTGCTTTCCCTCCTAGAGGCACGAAGAGATATTCATTCATCGGCAAAATTAGGTGAGACGCACGAGATTTGGAAAAATTCCCTCCGATTTTCCCTCGTTTCTAAGATCATCGATTTGCAGAGTTGATGCGTATCGAGGCAGAAAGAGAGGTTGGCGCGGATTGGTTGACGTGATTCGTAAACATTCTTCTGCTTCACCTACTAAATCTCTGACACAGATAGCCTTATCCTTCTTGAGGTCATCTTCGAGTTTTTAAGTGTTTGCCCTGAAAACCATCATTGATTAGATGTAAAGTTCGGATTATTTTGAGCACACCTGAGTGTGTTGTATGAACCGTGTAAAGCAAAAGCTCTATTAAAGTTTAATGGTTTGAAGAAGATGAAGAAATCACAAAAGTAAAATTTTGATCTCCGGAATCAACTTTCAAAGAAACTTTAATAAGATTCTTTTCGCAAAGTTTTTTTAAATATATTTCTTTTTTGCAAATTTTTCCTGATAGCTTTATAAAATATCGCAAATTCTTATTGAACTTTCACTTTATAGAATATGATAAAATATTTGAACTGGTCACGAAAATCGCTTTATTTCAACTGCAAATAATCTATGATTTTCACAACATTGACGAAAACCGTGCTCAACAACAACTTTGTATACTTCAACGATGTTTGACAGCAATGATCTCTCCATCGATACTAATTTTTCAATATTTTAACTGTCAAATTCTTTACTTTATTGGTGTTAATTATAGGGGAGAATATCACTCTTTGTTATCGTAGTATCGCTATTATATCTTTATGCTACCAATCACATAGTACTTCCTATTTGTTGTTATGTTTGGTCAACGATGCTAAAGAAGATAATGATTAATCTTAAAGTGACCTGTCGTGTCGGACTTGAACCA
This sequence comes from Latrodectus hesperus, assembly GCA_037975125.1. NCBI lineage: Eukaryota > Metazoa > Arthropoda > Arachnida > Araneae > Theridiidae > Latrodectus > Latrodectus hesperus. The sequence goes on from CM075861.1 coordinate 50,507,328, forward strand.
CTATATAAACGATCACGCCCAAAGTAACAATTCGAATCATGATTGTTTGAATAATAGCAAGTGCAACCATCTAATGCGAATTAATAAACCTCATTCTTTTACAATGACTCGAGCACAATGTCATGAAGAATCGTTATCTTCTCCATCACATATATTGCAATGAGTCGAAGCAAATGATGATTAACAATCGTCGTTCAAAGTTCGTTATATTAATTGATTTTGTTAAATAAGACAGATGAGGTAAACCTGCATGAACGCATCTATAGTTTTCCGCCCGATATAGTTTAATCATATGATCCATATATAAGATATTATATAAATGATAAAGTCATTTCAGCAATTTCTTTTTCAAACACATACAATTTAAATATTTTCGTCAATAACCTTTTATAATTTTCAATAAAGTATACCCAGTTTTATAAACTGCACAACTCTTATAAGAGGTTTCGAGAATGTCGATCACATGTTTTGAATGACGCAATATTACGATCTTAGCCTTGAAATCTCACACGCCACCAATAAGAGCATCATAGAGTTCGATCAAAGATAGTGGAGGTCCCGGAATCAAACCCGTCCAGCATACATGTGCTTCCTCCTTTAATATCTCGCTTTATTCTCTTTTGGCAAAATGTTTCGCTGCCCATCATATAACGAAAGTTTTTACTGCAAAATGAGGAAGTCCACCAAGAACCCAATCGAGGTCAAATGGTATTTTGAATGTCCTTGAATTATTCACTCCTTATTATGGAACAAACATCACCAAACGATGAACTGAAACTCACACCGTGTTGAAATTCTAAGATATTATGAAACCATCGAAAATCAAATAGTTAAATGAGTCACTTCAATGATTAAGAGTTCAAACGTTTGATGAATTATTATCGTTATTCTTCCTTTCATTTTCACTGAGTGAGTAAGTAATAACGCTGAAGAGTAACGATTGTAAACAATAAAGTAACTTTAACAGCATCAACGCATGAATGACATGCATCGCTTGTAAGTGTATTACGATTTTTGATACTGCAAACTGATTATCTTCACAACACAACCAATTGAAGGTAACGTACAAAATCTTCTTCAGAAGTTGATTGAACACTCACTTGCTACTGTAACTCATTGCTATTAAATGCACAGCTGTTTCTTCTTGTATATCAGACGACATGAACGGCATGGTTCCATAAAAAGTTTTGTAAGATCATTTTGATAATCAAACCAAATGCATGACGACATAAAATCACAACTCAATAAATGAACGTCAACTCGAATATTCCGAGAGAACTTGTTTGTTATAACGCAACACATATTATACTGATCATGATAACGGATCGAAGCATGACTATCTTGTCATAATAATGTCGAACTTATGAACGACATTAAATGACATCACATAAAATGACGAATTACACAATGATTCTGACCACGATCTTAATGATTAGTTATCATCAATGAAAAGAACCAATGTTTAATAATCAGTCATTTAGTTGACTTTTTCATTTGGTGAATCAATTTTATTTTATGAGTTATTTTCTAAATTACATTCATAAAAGTCCTTCAAATATTTTTGACGCAATTCTCAAAAACATTTTGAATTAAGATTAAACATGCAAATAATTTAATAGGTCTAATATTTTAACCCTATTTTAAATTTTTAAAGATATTTCTTAATTTTTAAAAATTTTTATGCATTAAGTTCTTAAAGTTGCAATGAAATTTTAATAGTATTTTAAATTATTTTAAGAATAAAATTTTTGCTTAAAATTGTAATTTTTATGTACATTTTATAAACATTCTTCATATGTAATTTTTACGACAATTTATTCTATCAATATTTCAAAGCAAATGCATTTTTTGTTTGTAAATATCAATTTTGTTCAATTTTTTCAGTATCAATTTTTATCAAATCAATTTTGTAAATAAATAAATCTTAGAAAATAATTGAAAAAAATAAAATAAATAAATTATCTAACAATAATTACATAAACAAATTAATTATGCTTGTGATCAATAATTTAGATGTTATACTTGAATGGCTTTATTCATTTCATAAGAAATTTTATTATTTGTGATAAATGTTATATTTTTAAATAGAGTATAATTTATTCTTTAAAAAATAATACAATTTAAATACTTCAAAGGAAACTAGTTTTATAATTTACTGCAGATAATACCTATTTCAATTGTTGAAGGTTATATTCATCCATATTCAAATAAATAAGAATATTTTTTAAGAAAAGTTATTTTATGAATTAGAAAGTTTTCTCTTTATTTGATACAGACTCACAATTAATCATAATTTTATTTCTTTTAAGCATCTACTACCTTTTTTCAGTTTAAAATTAATTAAAAATATGAATTGCTTTGAAAAACCATCAATTTTTGAAGTGTAACTTGAGTGTGCAAAAAAAAATGCGCATTTATTTTCGGAAAATATTACAAAAGTAAAATAATATTCGATAAACATAAGAATTTAATGTTTAATTTATCAATGTTCAACAAAACTTATTTTAATGTCTATTGTCAACAAGATTTTTACAATATGTATTTATTATGGAATGTTTATTAATACGATGGTACATAATCGTAAAGAGTTCAAAATATTAAAAAATAGATAATAAAATTATAGAATCAATATAGATTTAAATTCATTTACTAAGTATGTTCTTCTGTAATTAGAGCACTTGGTCTTTTAAAATGTAACTATAAAAACTTTTAACATGAAAACAAGATTTTCTTTCAACAAGGTTCACCACTGCAAAAGATATTTATTTTAGCATGTAAACCTTTATAAAGGAGGAAATATCCTTGTTAAACAAGAAAAAAATAATAAAACCAATTAGGTAACATTCTTTCCTACACACTGATTTATGATCTGCTAAAGCGATGTTTACTTTACACCAAACTTCAGCACCATGGTGGTCCGTCTTTAATCTTTTGATTATTTTCTTTCATTCCACTACGGCTCTTGGTGTAAAAACTTTTTAATTACCAACCAACTTTACTCACACCAACGATTTAAGATGGTAATTAAAATTGTTTATTGAATACTCAAATGCAAAGAGCGGGGAGTGTAAGGGAAAAAATTCTTGACTTTTTAATCACTTACCTCAGGAATTATATATTTTTTTTATTTCTCATTTTTCCCTACCTTGAAGTCATGCTTTTAACAGAATGTAGTACAAGTTCTTTTGTGAAAAGAAAAAAAAACACATCTTAACACTTTAACGGATGAATAAGGTTAAAGGGATTTTGATAATTATGCTGGAATTTCCTGACGTTCGAATGAGTAATTGTTTCGTTTAGTGTGCTTAAAGGAGTTACAAATTTGATGTTGTTCTCTTAAAATTTTGATTTTGCCCTTGGGATTTTGGTCTGACTTGAGCTAATTATGACTGTCATATTTGTGTAAGGCATTAATTTTGAATTTTGTAGACGTGGAAATATATTAGAAATGAAAGAAATGTCAAGCTTCTTTCAACAGAGCTATATTTGATTTTTCATTAAGGCAATGAAAAATCTTCAAAATCTACAGCTTTTTGAAAAGTTGGAGTCAGATTGAATAAACGTTATTAATTATTAGTTTATCAGCTTTAAAATTAATATTTTTGGATGTTATGCAGTCATTCACCATTTAAAAGATAAAATTTTTAGCAGTAGTAATTATCTGCATTGAGTTAAATAATATTATATTATTTCACTTGTCAAAACAGACTATTTAACATTTACATTTTTTGAGGTTATACGGTCAAGTAGCATTTGAAAGATTTAGTGTGTAATAATAGAAATTAGCTTGTTTGAGTTATTCGATTTTATACAATTCGTGCTGTTTGATTTATACACAGTTAATTCATAATTTATTAATAATACCTTTCTCTTTTTCTCAAAACATTGCTGTATTACTTAGAAAATGTAAAAATATCACTAACTTCTACAAGATATTTCGTATGATTGAAATATCACTTGACAAAATAATTTGTTGATGTTGTCTTGTGCCAGCTAGGTTGGCAATATGGGGTGCGCTGTTCCACTTTTCCAACTGAACCGTTATTTAGTGAGGAGTCCTCTTTCCTTCAGTACACACATGCCATAGGAACCCGTTTTTATAAGGTAGGCAACCATTTACAACCAATTCATACAAGGAATGGAAAAAAACAGGAGAGAGAGAAAGTACATCCATGCACGAATTAGGATTCAAACCCAAGGCCTCCCTATCTGAAGTCAGACACGCAGACTACTAGACAAGGTGGATGGTACAAATAATTTAAAGTTCAGTAATAAATAATTCAAAACTAAAAAGAAAAATATTTGAAATCATACACTGTAAAACTAAAAATAAATGCCCAGCATAATCTAGTAATAATGCAATACTTTTTGAATATAAAGCATTAATCGCAGTTCATATCCATGAAAACAACGGAGAATAAGTGCTCCGTTTCAGATTTTTACTTGCGCATGCGCATTCAGTAGAGTGTGTGGGCATTTTCTTGAACTTTCATGAGTAACATGTATACTGTTCGGTATTTAAATTGAAAAACACCATCGGGAGAGAGAGTAAAACAGATATTTAAATACCTCACCTCTTTGCTGAGTAAATTTGTTGTGTTTACTACATAATTAATAGACATTGTTAAATATAGCAAGTTGCTGAACATCAACCTTTGCAAAGAAAAATTCAAGATCATTGTATCATCGGAATACGTATGATTTTCTGGAAAAAAGTTTTAAGATACGAATCCTAAAACGGTAGGACAAGAGGCTGTGGTGGACTTGTTGGTTAGGGTATCCTTCTCATTATAGGAAGGTAGTGAGTTCAAATCCCGACTTAACCGATGATCCATTGCGCGTTTACTAATGGCGGCTGGGTCACGTTAAAACTGGGCAATGTTCTCCAAGTGAAATGATATCTCTTTGGGGGCTGGGCAAGTATTGGGGGTCTTCTGCTTGGTCTTTGCTTCAAAATCACTAAGACTCCACTTGGCTGCTTCTGTCTAACTGGTAGAGCCTAACTCTGGGCTAAGTACAGGGAAGTATGCTGATGAAACGACAACAGGCTTCTGGAATTCATTGCTGTTTAGTCGGTCACAAGAAGAACCAAGCAATCAAACAATGGTGTGTTATTGAATGTTTTATCTTATATCTTTATTCCGTTGCGAATTGGGCAATATCTGGAAGGTATTGCAAGACGTTTTCAAAACTTACAGCATATTTGAAGATTTAGTGATAAAGGGGCCATATTTGAGTATCACAAGAGAGAAGATATCTTAAAATTCCCAAGTACAATCGCGAAAGAAATGAATGCGGAATTTAAAAAACGCAAAAAAAACCCAGTATTTTATTAAAACTGTAACGTTTGCTCAATCAGAACATGCAATATGTAAGAACAAGGTTTTGACTACAGCAGAAACTTGCGAAAACTATTTTCATCCAAGAAAATCTTAGAAAAATGGGTTTTTTAGTTATATTTAAATTCGAATTTGCAAATAATTATTATCTTACAACTAATAATAATTTTATCAGTTGTTAAGGATATTATCTTACTGCTAATATGATAATTATTGTTGTCAATAATCTAATAAAAATATTAATATTATCCATTGAAATTATCTTACAACTGATGATATTATTTAACATTCAACACCTGATAAAACAGAAGCTTAAATTATTCGTTATGGCTTGCATGGTGTTTAGCATAATGTAATGGATCTTTCACATTTATTTGATATTTTGTAATAACAACAGTCATGTCAACAACATTGACGAAACTACCTGATTATGAGGCTGAGCGAGAAAAAGGCAGAATCTATAAAATCAATGGATCAAGAATATTAATTACTCTTTTGTTATCCATAATATATCCACTTTGTTTTTTTCCTCTGCAGCAACCAATACCATCAATAGAATGCACTGTAATACCTTCGAAAGAAATATGGTGATAAGTTAATAATCTTGAACGTGGTGATAAGTTGATAATCTTGATTGTTGTGATAAGTTGGTAATCCTGAATGTGGTGATAAGTTGATATTCCCGAATGTGGGGATATGTTGAAAATCCTGAATGTAATGATAAATTGATAATATCGAATGTGGTGATAAATTGATAATCCTGAATGTGCTGATAAGTTGGTAATCACAATTGTGGTTATAAATTGATAATTTTAATGTGGTGATAAGTTGATAATCCTGAATATGGTGATAAGTTCATGCCTAATTATGATTCCATTTCTCAACAAGTTGTTGCCTATTTAACTTCCAGTTAAACTAGTTTTGATTTATATAAATATATAATATGTTTCAAAGTTCCTCATAAGCTGCTATTGAAAATTAAAATTATAATCTTATGAAATAATGTCTGAAATGTTTAGGGATAATTTATTTTGATGATGCGTTCTGAAGAGAGAGACGCGAAATTTAATTATTTATCACACTTCTTTGCTACCATAAGTCTACAGATCTTGAAGCATATGAATTTTTATTGTGTTTGAAAATGGTATTATAGATTGTGAATCACTTTTGTACTAAAATGTAAAATAAATGCATTTTTAAACAGAGAGTACTTTCCCCGCAGCTAATACACAGCAGTATATTATTTGTAGCACTAAAATGTGCACATTTCTTTAAAGCTGAGCTAAATTAATTTGTTACCAACCTGGTAGGTGTTAAAAAAACAATTAAAATCAATAGGGATGTGCACAAGTGGGCGGTTGGTAAAGAAAGCAAGACTCCCTGTGAAAAGCATTATAGTTAACATTTTAATGTAAAAAATATAAAGAAATTAAAACTTTTATATAATTTGTTGACGTAAAATACCTTTTTAAACGGAAAAATATCTTAACTATATATAAAAGATTTTTTTCTCTCACTTGATTAAATTAATTTTTTATTTTTTGAGTAAAGTTTGATATTTATGTGATGAAGAAATTAATCTTGTGTGTTTAGCATTTTTAATATAAAGAGATGAGCAATTTTGTAACTTAATAATTGTAAAACAAAATATGTGTATTGGAAGAAAAGATTTAAATTAATTATTGTAAGGATTATTAATTTCTATAACAAAATCTATAACAAAATCACAAAGTAATAAAAATAATAAGAATATATATATATATATATATATATATATATATATATATATATATATATATATATATATATATATATATATATATATATATATATATATATATATATATACAGGGAATGTCAGAAAACACTCGCCAAACCATAATACATTCGCCGACCCTCCAGTCTGGACCTTTCCGATACAGGATGCAGGGTGTTTGCTTTTAGAAATTTCACGTCGTATACTCCAACATCCATTCGTCCGTTGGAGCATAAAATAGGATTCATTGGAAAGTGTTACCTGCTGTCACTCAATGCACGTCTAGTTTGCGGTACTTGTGTGTGAATTCCAGCTGTCTTCAACTATGAGTGGTCAACGTAGGTGCATTAACCAGGCGTCTTCTTCGGACAGTAAGCTGCTCAACGGTATGACGTTAGTAATCCCGAACACCTCTCTGCAACCGTCGTTCACCTCTGTCATCAATGACCGTGGTGCACCACAATTGTCTCGTCGCGGATATTGGACAATCCCATTTTGCCATGCCTTGTAAACTTTTACCTCGGTGGCACCCGAACTCCCACCATTGATTCGATAGCCAATGCCCTTTTGCACGTCGGATGAAATACTCCGTTTCTGCATTACGGCAATGATTAACAACATTTTTCGAGGTTCTCGTACGCTCTTTAATGCTCTTAATAGCAATGTGCTGCCACCTGCATATGCATGTATATATATATATATATATATATATATATATATATATATATATATATATATATATATATATATATATATATATATATATATATATATATATGACCTAAATTTTATATTTTTTGTCAAATTTTATATTGCACCTTTCTTGCGAATGCAAAATAATTTTATTAAATGATATTACTGTTTCATTTAAAATATAATATGTTTAAAGGAAGAAAGAGCGTAAAGTAAGCATTTTAATTTATATTTGCATTACTTATATTTATTTATATTTGCATTACTTATAATTGGGGAATTATATTGACGGATTAAAGAAGAAATTTGAATTTGTTCTGTACTATATAAGAAATAATAATTCTGCAGCTTGATTCTGTGATATCTCGCTAAGCTTATTAAAATGTGTCAGTTCATAACAGAGGGAAAATAAAAAAGGGCTTAAAAATTAAGAGGAAGAATAGTTTTAAAATTAATTAATAAAAAAGATGTTTTTTTATAAATGTAAAACTTACAGCGAATTAGTTAATATAATATTAAAGGTAAAAAAAATCTGTTACTTACAGATCTGATTAAATTTAAATTAGTAAGTCTATGATGCTAAAAGTAACACTGTTTAAGAATAAGATATATTTGCTTAAAAGATATTATACTTAACAAAAATCTGAATATTTTTAAATTATAAAGGTATAAAAAATTAAAAAAATTTTCAGGGGGATACGTGATTAATTTTTTGGTTTATATTTTTGTTTGTTATTCAAAAATTATTTCATATTGGAAAATTTACTCTTGAATATTTTACTCTCGACTGGTTAAGTGTTTGATTCTTTTGAATTCGAAACAATTCAAAGCATGAAAATCTAAGTACAGTTATTTATTTATTTATTTATTTTTTGAATTTTCAAATTTTATGATACGAGTTAACAAAAAGAGATTATATATATATATATATATATATATTTACATTTTAATTAATTAAGTTAGATTAAAGAAAAATTTAATATTCGAATTGATATTTAAAATAATTTATTTATAGTGAATGTAAGAGTTTAGCCTTTTTTCTCCCTCCTTGCAGTATAATGTTTGACTGGGTATATTTTTACTGGTTAATTTACTTTTTCAATAAGTCATTTGTAACATCTTCCCTTTCTCAAAATATTAGCTCTTCAGATTTTTTGTTTTCTTTTTGCCAACAATATAATTGAATGTTGTTAATTTAGTCTTCAGTTCAACAATTCAAGGTTGGATATCCTCCTGGATGTGGCTACATTTGGATCAGCCCTCGTCGTCTTAAATTGGTCTCAATATGTCACAAATAAAATGAAATTTAAAAATTACATTTTTGTAACAATTTGCTGATATATCCATTTCATGAACAAAATTTTCTCACAACCCTATTGGTAGGACAGTATTTTGCAAAGAAAAAGGTCCATTGTTTAATTTCAGTCTTTGTGTTGAACAATGGGAGTTAGATGTTGCACTTTTACATGTACTGGTGTGTACTAAAGAGTCTTCTGAGTATTCTGGTCCATTAGAAGGGAATACTGCAAATTTTCTCAGAAAACAATTTCCCAGAAGGAAAAATACGTGATGGATATTAAAATTTTTTAAAGAAGCATTAAACAGTTATGCTGTCTCTTACGTGATGCCAATTCTTTTTTCATAAATACGATAATTTATATATTTTTTAAACGAAGAATATTTTAAAACAATATTATTGCTTAATTAAGGTGCATCAGCAGCTTCGTGGGCCAAATCAATGTTCAATCGACAGAGATAATGGATTCGATACCGGCTCAAGATGAAGAACCGAAATTTTTGGCAGAGTCGTTACAGAAAAGTAACTTAATCCCATGATATAACTATCCTGCTTTGATTGGCTTACAATTCATTTTCGATAATCATTTATATTTGTAGGACTTGTGTTAAATTTCAAATTGAAGATTAGAATTAAAATTTATGTAAGTAAGGATTATGAAAGAAATATTTATTTTTTCATTGACATTAAATTATTGTTAAAACTCATTTCTCCAAAATCTGATATTTTTTTCTGTAAAATTACTTTTTTGGGCAATTTTTGAAGAAACTGATAAAAAATATCTTATTCTATATTTAATGGAAAATATATACGATGAATTTAATTTAATGAAATCTTCAAATATCATAGATGAAATATAACAATTAAAAAATAACTTTAGTTGGATATGATAAAAATCTATTTTGAAATGAAAACTAATGAAAGCAATTAAAATTCATGTAAAAGAAACAAATTAACGGAAAAACTGATTTATAATTTATATAGAAAATAAGTTACATGAATATTAATTAAGTTACAGTATTTATAACATTATTGCTATTGATAAATAAAAAGTTTTTACTGTCATTTTGTTGGTAAATATAAATAATTTTAGTTTGTCAAAGAATCCGAAAAAATAAGGACATATAAAAAATAAATTGATGTTAAAAGTAATCAATACTAAAAACTGTGTGTGAATTTTCATAATTAACAAACCCTCACTTAACAAGAACATAAAAGTATCGCAATGGAATTCTTCAGTGACAAATTTTACTTATTAAATAACTTGTAACTAACAACTAGCAATAAATTTTGAAACGAAACTAAATTGGGCTGATTAGCATTACATCCAAATTTCAAATTGAATTAAACCCTCATTACTCAAAAGGGCTTGTTTTCCGACGGAAGCTACTTGTTACTTAATGGAAATTATTACTTTAACCGACAATGAAGAAGGGATCTGAAAACAGCAAGGTTCATCAATTATGAAGGATGATTAATTTCAGAGAGAGAAAGAACATGGCTGTTGAAATACATTTTTACGGTTGATGAATTGATTGCCCACTGCGAACAAGTGACGATGGATTTAATCTTTGCTTGTTATCATTCCCGCACATTGGAAAGTCGCGTTGCTTTGGTCCGAAACTGAAGGCATTAATCAATGGGAGGAGTGGCTAATTAAGACAGTCCACTGAGCTGAGATGCAGATTGCCGGACGTCAGCCGGACCTGGAATTTACAACATTTGCATTCATAAATAATGTTATACAATCTAATTTGGATGATGCTAAGGGTCAATTATTCCAGTCTGGTAATGAACTAGTCAAGGAACGCTTCGTTGGAATAACCAATAAGCAGGATTGTATTTAATTAAATAAACTCGCGCCATTTTCTACAAAGTTAGTTATATGCGAAGTTATTATTAAAAATTATCTGTCAAAGATACATAGTCATTGGTAAATAGTTTTTTAATACACTAGTATATGTAAACTGAGAAGTGTAATGAATATGAAATTTTTACTACAGATTGGCGGATTTAATTTTTCCCTGGTATCAAAAAATTAAGCAGAATGTGTTTTAAATAGAAATGAACTAGTCAATTATGTCGACAAAGGAAATTTAGAAATTTTTTGGACCTTTACTTAAAGTAGGTACGACAGACATTGTGTGTGTGTGTGTGTGATAAATCTTTTTTGTGTTGCTTATTTTGCCAGTTCAGTAAGTGAAGCAAACTTGTTAAGAAAAAGGAATGTGTATAAAGTGCAGTTTTACGTATGACTTCATTTAATGCACAGAAAGGATCAAATAATTGTCACAAGATACATGTATTACTTATGATAAATATAGTCTTCTTCAACATGACTATGGTAGTCTGATTGATTTAATCATTATTCTCCTGACCTTAAGGTAGTGTGCTTGAATCCAGAATTAATTAAAGATCCATTGTGTTCACTAAAGGCATCAGGGCACGTTAAATAGGTCGTGGCCGCAATATCCTTCAACTGAAATATATTTGAGAGTTGCAGATCACGTGATGGGCAGTCTACTGATTGGTTCCTGATTCTTAATAAAGAAATTCTCACCCTGGAGTTTCCACCTAACTATTAAAGCCCAACTCTTGGCTATGAACAGGGAAATATGCTAATGAATATTCTTCTTCAGCCTCAAAGCAAATATGGACTTTGAAGTTAATCTTTGATAATATTATTTTCTGTATGACACAAAATTATGTTGATACACAACCAATACAGAAACTAACTTGCGTTGTACACTCTCTTTTTCGTATGTAAGTTTTCCTGAAGTACTAAATTTATTGTGCTCTTGACTTTGTCATCTAATTATAGATTTACCCTCGTTTAGTGCGTGATCATTGTGGTATGGGAACACTGATAGGGGACATGTCTTGTAACCCACTGGAACGTTCCGGTGCAGGACTCTTTTTTATGACCATAACCGTCGGCTTCCCGAAACTAAAGGAGTGGAATAAGATTTTAGCACACCCCTATATTGGTTGTGTCTCAATATAAGGGCTTATAAAAAATGAAATGAAAGAATGAATCAAGATGGAATATTATGTTCGTCACTTTATGTGGCACTATATTGAAAAAAAATCCTTCCCGCCAAAATGAAGGATTCATTTAATGAAACCCGAAAAAAATATTTGCATTACATCCGAAATTGTACTATGGACACGTAGTAACATAGCGTTCTTCGGCGTAGAGGCTTCCAGGTTTGATACCAATAAGCTTGATTGATGGATGTTCAGTTTTTGTTTTCTACATGCCAACTCTTGCAGGGTTTGTTTGAGAGTTTTTTCTAGGTTTAAATATAAAACATATTACTATATGAATTTGAAAAATATTAAAATAAGGGAGGAAAAATATTAAGTAAAAACAAGAAATATAAATGTAAAATGAATCAATAGTTATTCATAATTTCAGATTAAAAGATTGTGATGGCCTTGCTGATCTTGTTGGACGCTTTTGTTATAAGGTAGTGGGTTCAAATCCTAACCCAACAAAAAGTAGATGGGATATGTTAAATAGATGATGGTTGCAATGAACTCCATGTGAAGTTATACCTCTGGGGGTACAATGCCAAGTCAAGACGTCTTCGGTTTGCTCCCTGTTTCTTAAATACGAAGATCCACCCATTTTTGAGGCACCCAATGGAGGTCCCACTATGTAATAGTGCTGAAAGGTGAAAATTTTAATATCTGGGCGTTACATAAAATAAAGATAACCTATTTAAGCTTAAAAATCTGGTATACATTTAAACATTGAATAAGTTTAAATAATAAATTTCATATTTAAACTCCATCTATTTAAATTGAATATTTGCAATTATATGAATTTTTTCAACTCCATGCTAAGAAATTCGCATTTGTCTCATTCACTGCTACGTAACTGACTTTACCTATTGTGAAATTAATTAACTTCAGCACTCAAACCAAGTAATTCTATCATATCCGTTCAATTACTTACTTTAATATGCTTGTTGTAATATTCAAAATTTCAATAGATTTATAACTTTTAACCAAATAAACAGATTGCTAAATGTTTTAATTATTACATCCCTTATGCAGCAAAAATGTTTTAGAATGAATTAAGGTAGCCTTATTTACAAATTCGGTTATCTGTCGCAATTTCCTTACAAACGCTTATAGGCTTGCTGAAAAAAGTAACGACATTCTCTGTATGCTTCTAATAATCAAGAAAATATTCTTCCAAATAAGAACTTGAGACACTAAAAGGAATCATTAACTTGTTCAAAACGTTAAGTAAATATGAATCAGGATATTTACTTTCTATTAGCGAAAATTTCTAGGAATGCTCTTGCCTCAATTATCAATACAAAATGCATTATTTACTTTGCGCAAAAATCTTGAAGACAGGAAATAGCGAAGAGAATGAATACATATTGCACACAATCCTTTCTCTGATTCTTATTCTTATTTGTTCATTCACATAAAGTGAATTTCACTCGAGAAAAATGTTTTCGTTCAAGAGCAGGAATTTGCTTAGATAACTAAACAAATAATTTTATTTTATAATAACAGCTCAGAAAATATTAGTTATTAAGATTACCTTATATTTTTATGGTAGCTATTTGATTGCCAATTTCTGCTCACTTGCGCCACTGAATAAAACCAGCAGCTCTAAAACATATTCAAAAGAAGAAGTCGACATCGATGCTAGACATCTTTTCCTTCACTTTATTTTACACCACGAGAGGAAGTGTAGACCATACACAGAACTTTTCATATGAATGTTTCTTGGCTATGTTAAGTATCGCACATAATAATTCTATCTATGCGAGACCAATGTCTTCCAATACAGGTTATCGAGAGATATGTCCTTATAAAACTTACAACATATATAAAAACTTCACATTTAAACTTCTTTAAAAATGATTGAATATATTATCTTTAATTCAATTTTAAATGATAATTAAATGCAATTATTAGTTATTGTTTATTGTGCTTATTTCTCAATTTAGATTTGGTATTTGCTATACGTTTCCAGCTGTCTTTTTCTATAGAACAAAGGTACTAAACGCAGAAATCCCAAGTAATTTTGGACCATATTCATATAACTCGCTCAAAACTTCAACTTTGAAACCCGATACTGCATTCAATTTGCCGAACTGGTAACCAAATAGTTAGCACTTTTGCCTTTTTCTCAATGGTTCGTAGGTACGAAACCCACCTTGAGATTGGAGGTTTGTAGTGTTTTTAATCGTATGTCCCGGTTAATTAACTCTATTGCAAATGGATGACTGTTTTGAGATACAAACCAACCAACTGCTTACTTCCACATCAGTGGACATAGAACAAAAGTTTTAAACTGCAGAGGCTCTCCCAGTGTGACTGTCTTAGGATCAAGTATCGAATCTATTACCTTCCATTTATAAGAGTGATATTTTTCTTATTATTTTACCACATCTTCGTTTGCTTGTTTATAACGGATTATTCTGAAGACCTAAGCAATCTAATACTGCAATGTGGAGTTTAGTTAAAAATGGCTGATATTCAACATTTATCTTGCAATCATTCACTTCCATGACAACACCGCCAAAATAGTTGCTGAATGAATAGTGCTCTTACCTTAGGTTCAACAGTCGGTGTTTTCGAATGCCCACTTGGGTTTGGATGTTTCTAGTGATTTGGAATGCGTTGTAAACCATAGATCTCTGTGTAATTAACCCTCGTGTGTAAAAAATAACCGATAAACGATTCCATGATAACATCAGCAGAAGGATTTTAAAATTTTGAGTGTATTTTTTCCAATAATAAAGTTTTTTCTCTTTATAATATGTAATATTTATAAAGGAAGTCATTTAGAAAATTTTCAGTTTTGTTCATTTTCCCATGAATTGTACTTTCCTATCTATAGTTTAATCTTTAGCTTTCATATAAAATTTATCTTAAGATACTATCTCAATCTAAACAGTCCGTCAAGATCTAGTCATAGGATCACATTTTTTTGAAGTAGAAGGTTTAAAATTCGATACTGCTGTTGAGCAATAGGGCCTCAATATTTTTTGCAATCACATTTTCACATTTTCCGGGCTACTTTTGAGATTTTCGATTTTCTTGCATAATGATTTATATATATATATATATATATATATATATATATATATATATATATATATACTAAAAAAGTTGTAAAATCTAATTACATTCTGTAATTGAATTAAATTTCTACATTTTTTCAAAGATTTATATTAATTTATTGTATGTGTGTATCAATTTAGATTAAAAAATTGGCAGAAAATTAATAATAAAAGTTTTCAAATTGCATTCTGTTTGTGTACAGGAGATTTAATATTTCTTAATCCTTTCTTTAACTATAAGACTAACTAAAGATAACTTTTATCCTTTTTAACATCGCTCTCTTGCATAAAAATTTCATTTCTTCATAATTTTTGTTTCTTTATATAAATTTAGCTTCATTTGTATGATTACTACTTCTCAAAGAAATAATTTTAAAAATTAAACAATGTAAAAATATTTTTATGAACCAATATTTAATGCTGATGATTGAGTGACACTAATTTAGAAATTATGTTGTTTAAGTTGAAAGCATATATAGAGAAAATTTATACTCAATACATACTATGTCTTAAATTATTTTTTTTCTGCCACACAGAATTTATTAAAATGAAATAAATTGTTTTACACGATAAAAAGACACTTTCACTTATTTTTTATGAATAAGAAAATAATATCCTGTCATTAACAATGTTATATCAAATAACAAACTATGAATGACAATGTTGTGTCAAATATTAAACTACTTTTAAAATTTTTTTGTGTGAAATATCATTATATCAACAGACATTATTACTTTAAATATCATACTTTTTTTATCAGTTAACATAATATTATTAATAATTATCTAATGATGGATAATCTCTAACTAAATTTTTTAAATAAAACATCAATCTATCAAATAACAAAAATTGTATAAATAATCGTATAACTTCTAACAATGTTGTATGTAGCAAATATTAAACTACCATCAATATAATACTATCTCAAACGCCAAAATAATTTTAACAATTTTTCATACTGAATTTAATTTTATTAACTAATAGTACTGTAAAAAACATAATACTTCTAATAACTTGCATCAAATATCATACTATCACTTACACAACTACATCAAATATCAAATGACTTTTACAGAAATATTGATCAAATATTATAACAACTCCATATAGAGACAATGTATATCCTACAATCCCTAACAATGTTTCTACCAAACTTTCTTTGGCTCAAAAAAAAAAAAAAAAACTAATTCTAAACTAATTAATTCTTTTCGCGAGTGTTCTTCTAATTGAAAAAAAGCTTTGAAAAAAAAAAAAAAAAAACCAATGAGTATCATGAAAGAAAAGATGCATAAAACGTTTCTAATTTGGTTTTCGTGTCCTTTCAATTATCAAAGCTTAATCAACAAAAATCCCTATTCAATTGATCAAAATCCCTAAGAGTCTCACTAGGGTAATTGAAACACATTCCCAAACTCCCCTCGTTTAATATTCCAATCGTGTTGAACATTATTTAAATATTTGAAGGCGTTTACGAAAAACATAAAGTTTATTCAAATTTAAATCTTATTACTTAAGTCTCTACACCTCAATTATACTTTTACTCCTTTAAAAATTAAACTTTGTCTTTAAAACTATTTCGAATATTCTTATCTTGGATTGAGATTTATCGCCATTCTGGTATCCCTAAAGGATTGTTTTCCATTTACAACGTTTAATGTAGGAATGAGGAAAGGGAAAAAGAAGTAGAAAAAAATCTTTTTCGGGCCTCATTTGGAAATTCCCAATTCCCCAATTCTGTTAAGCCGTGCAGGTTATTTTGGCTCCAGATCCCTTTTCCATTTGTATTCTTTAAGCTATGGAGGAAATTATCGAATCAATTTGGCGACTGAAGACGCTACATTAGGCCACATTCCCTTAAATTACTCTGCAAATGATACCGAAGACAGATAGTATGAATAAAAAGGGAAACATAAAAAACCAATACATAGATTTTTCTTTTCCATGTTTGCTCATCTGGAAGATATTTAAGTTCTTCGTCTTTTTTTATAGATTCATGGGATATGACAGACATAGGAATATATTAGCTTTGTTTTTTTAATACTGTTAAAGAGAAAAGTGCAAATTCAGAAAAACCTTTTTAATAGAAAAATTCATGAAATAGGTAAAAAGTTACATATTTCCAACTTCCTTATTGGTATTTTTACAGTTGAGGCATTTTTTACAAATGTTTAAAACTTTGCTAAATGAAGACGGCAATTGGTTTTTAATTGAATAATGTTATAATGATCTCAGTTTTTGATATAAACAACAATTTAATGACGGAAAACTAAACGATTATTATTTTATTAAATATACGTTTAATAAAGATTGAAAACATTTTAATGATATTTTGAATAATTCTTTTAAGGGTAAGAGAAATGACTAGTTTCAATGCAAATAATGTCGTTAAGTTATATCAGAATCATATACTTAACTAGATAACGAATATTATTGCTTATTATTTCAATTTTAATTTTCTTTTCCATATATAAGATAATATTATTTTGTAATGATGATACTGGATTTTAGTATTTATTGTTACCTTGATGCAAAATATCAAATTTCATTGTTCGAGTTTTTTTGACCACATTTAATATTTTCACATATTTAAAGATTAGAAAAAACATAAGCACATTATAAGCGATATTCACAATTTATTTTCCTAAAAAGAAGCAAGAGATTTAAATTTATTTAATTAGTATGTTGTACTTTTAAGATAATTATTTACAATATGACTGTAAATTGTAAATTATGTCTTTGTAGTTATTGAGTTTATCATGTTATTTTCTATTTTATTATCAATCCAACAATAAAAATTCAATTCCATAACTATTTCTTAATTTTTTAAAGCAAAATTGTTATAAAGATGTTAACAAGATGATATCAAAAAGTGAAAATGCAGATTTTGCACTGTTACCAAAGAGTAATATTTATTTCATGTAAAAAACTGCGCAAAATAAAAGGGCGATTTTTTTACATCGTGTAGTGGGCAGTGTAATCGCTAAAGAATTGTTGTAGATAATAGAGCATCCATCCTCTGCTTGGGAAAACCTTTGTATATAATAAATTGTATTTATATACTGCAAGAGTGAAAAACTTCCAAACAAGTGTATTTATGTACTGCAGAGTGAAAAACTTTCAAGCAAGTATATTTATGTACCACAAAAGTGAAAAACTTCCAAGCAAGTGTATTTATGTACGGCAAGAGTGAAAAACTTCCAAGTAAGTGTATTTATGCACCGCAAGAGTGAAAAACTTCCAAGTAAGTGTATTTATGTACCGCAAGAGTTAAAAACTTCCAAGCAAGTGTATTTATGTACGGCAAGAAAGAGAAACTTCCAAGCAAGTGTATTTATGTACCGCAAGAGTGAGAAACTTCCAAGCAAGTTTATTTATGTACGGCGAACATGTATGTGAAAAATTTTGAAACAAGTTTATTTATGTACCACAAGAGTGAGAAACTTCCAAGCAAATGTATTTATGTATGGCAAAAGTGAAAAAAACTTCCAAGCAAGTGTATTTATGTACGGCAAGAGTGAGAAACCCCCAAGCAAGTATATTTAAATACTGCAAGAGTGAAACATTTCCAAGCAAGTATATTTATATATCGCAAGAGTGAAAAACTTCCAAGCAAGTGTATTTATGTATAGCAAAAGTGAAAAAAACTTCCAAGCAAGTGTATTTATGTACGGCAAGAGTGAGAAACTCCCAAGCAAGTATATTTATATACTGAACAAGTATGTGAAACATTTCGAAACAAGTATATTTATGATACCACAAGAGTGAAAAACTTCCAAGCAAATCTATTTATGTATGGCCAAAGTGAAAAAAACTTCCAAGCAAGTGTATTTATGTACGGCAAGAGTGAGAAACTCCCAAGCAAGTATATTTATATACTGCAAGAGTGAAACATTTCCAAGCAAGTATATTTATATATCGCAAGAGTGAAAAACTTCCAAGCAAGTGTATTTATGTATGGCAAAAGTGAAAAAAAATTCCAAGCAAGTGTATTTATGTACGGCAAGAGTGAGAAACTCCCAAGCAAGTATATTTATATACTGCAAGAGTGAAACATTTCCAAGAAAGTATATTTATATATCGCAGGAATGAAAAACTTCCAAGCAAGCGTAATTATGTATCACAAGAAAAAAATTCTGAAGCACACATTACTATAAACATGCATGTTCAAAGTAGAAGCACAGAGATAGGACGAACCAATTGTAGAAATATACCTTTTCTCTATCATTCTGAACAAATTATAGGGTAAACAAATTTTTCCTTTCATTCAAATTCTTCATCTAAATTTTTAAATGTGACAATCTTAATGGACAGAAAATTTAGCACAATTTTTTTCTCTTTATATCAACGCTTATAAAGTGTCGTTTTTACTTGTTATGACAAGGAAATTTTAACGACGTTCTATGTTGTTAAAATAAAGAGTATATATGTTTGAAACAAAATATATAAATTTATCTGTTTCTACAGAGACTATATTTTATTATTATTTAAGCGAAAAATGTATTTCTGTTTTTGTAAACAATTATAAATTAAAAGAAATAAGCCTTTTTTAGTTTCAATAGAATTTAAATAAAATGTAACTAAAAGAATGAAGAACTAAATGAAGAAAAGAATGAACGTGTTTTTGTTATTATTAAATAACATTTGTTATTGCTATTGTTAAATAAAAATAAGATTATTCAATTCTGCTTCGAATGTCTCTTATAGCACAGTCAAAATATGCATACATGTACAGTCAAACACACTGACAATATGCATATTTGTATATGTATTATAACACCTAAATGCATAGATGTGTAATATGCTGCATATTATGATAATACATACTTGCAATATAATAAGCATTTATATATTATTATAATATTTATTTTCACAACACATGTGAAAATTTTATGAGTTCTTGCATTTATTCTATCTAGGTAGAATATGCAAATTTTAAATAAATAAAATAAATACACACAATTACTTATAAAATTTTCCTACATAGCATGAAATTTGAATTTTTTTTGCTTTACTGAAAGAATTTAAAAATGTAAATTCGCTTTGTAATACTCTTTCTTTTTATCCTTTCGTACCACACATAAAGAGATTCTCAAATATTATTTTTAAATTTACAAACGTAATATATGTTAAATTTCTTCAAAACTGCGCATGAGTTGTGTAATCAAGGTGCTTCTATAACTTTAAAGATATTATTTTAATGTTTTTGGGACTTTTACTACAGTTGCTTATATGAATTAAATTTGCTCATTTCATTTGTTTATTTTCAGTAATAGCCGGATAAGCAAATTTACGGTAGCCACAGTTGTCTGCTTCGAAAAAGCTTGTTTTTAGAGATCGGTAAAAGAGGGTTCAATACCAGATACAGTCTATGATACGTCACGTTCACCACTAGACACTGGAACGAAGTGGCAGACGAATGTTCTGAGCTCTGACTTTCAATTTAAGAGCTCGTGTGTTCAAACCCACCCCGGCATGGGCTATTGTAATGGTTTAGAAACCACCTTAATCTGTAGGATACAATCTAATTTGTTCTAGTGTAAAAATGACTCTTTACCGATTCATCGACACAAGAACACGTGAAATATATAATGGTGGCAATACTACTCCACTAATGCAGCATAGCGGGGCGAGGAAAGTGCTAGCTCAGATGTCGATTTAGTCCCTTGATAATGAATCAAAACTACGAAACGATTAGTTATGCTAAATGATTTTCAGCCTACAGAAATAAGCATCCGGTAATGTTTTGCTAACGAACAAATAAATGCAAAAATTTCTCATTCGAATCGTTTTCAATATAGTTAAATTGTAAACTTCTATAATTTTGTTTATCTCTCATAAATCCTAGTTTTCGTAAGTATAATTTATTGCAATATAATTCAAGCATTAAATACAAAATATCATCTAATAAGAAAATAAGTTATCCAGTATCAATCCCCTAGATTTTGAAAATGATTTATATTGCAACTTAATTTACGCCAGGAGTATAAAATGTTATCTAGCAATAAAAATTAGTTATCTAGAATTCATTCTAGATTCTGAAAGAAATACGTTTTAATTTAATTAACGAATGGAATATGAAATATCTAATAAAAATAATCTAACAAATCTAGTAAAAAATAGTTATCCCTTTTGGATTTCATGCGTTTTAACGTCCATTTATGTCATATGCAAAAAAAAAAAAAACAAATAAATAAAATAATAATAATAATAAAAAAGTTGATTTTTTTCATATTTTTGTAAAATCGAAATTTGCAAAAAATGTCATTTTGATGTTTTTTTTAAATTTTTTATATATTTTTTTATATAATTCAAAAATCAGAAAAAATGCATTTATTTTCAAGCTTATTTTTTTTTAAGTCTTTTTAAAATAAATTTAATCAACATAAGTCTATTATTTATAAAATCCATAATCTAACTCTTTACCGATTATTTATAATTAATATTGTAAGAATACAAATTTCACATCGTGCATTTAATTGCATTCAATTAATTAAGCGTTTCACCAATTAATTCCGGAAGCACATGCTTGCTGTAAACAACAATCAACAACAGAAAAGTACTCAGAGAGCTTTGCATTCGAAGTCAGATGAAACTGTCGATGCAACAGAATACCAACATTGATTTTTCCACCATTCGATGTCCATCTGCGGGACAGGTTGAAAGATTCGTTCACCGTGGCGATCCGAGGGAATGGAAAAGGCATGTCCGGTTGAAAGTGCCCTGTTCCAAATAGAATGTCAAAAATGTAATACTCATGGCGGGAATTTTCTATAATTCTGCGAACCCTACTGCAGTTCAGTGGAGGAACTTGATCTGTAGTGTTTTATCAATTCTGCAATTATGCAATAAATGCACCCCAGAAAAACGCTGCTTTTTAATAAATTTACGATAATAATTACATCATTGGTAGGAGTATGTAAAGAAATATTCTAGCAAATTCTTATTTTCCAATACAAAGTTATTTGATTTGGAAAAAGTATAGTTCATGATATTAAATTCACATAAAATTTATGAATAAAAACTTAAAAATTTTATATTTGTTTTTGATAGTTGGTATATATATATATATATATATATATATATATATATATATATATATATATATATATATATATATATATATATATATATATATATATATATATATATATATATATATATATATATATATATAATATATATATATATATATATATATATATATATATATATATATATATATATATATATATATATATATATATATATATATATATATATATATATATATATATATATATATATATATATATATATATATATATATATATATATATATATATATATATATATATATATGACATTTATATACTTTTACTAAGATTTTTTTCAAAATGTCAAAATGTTAAATAACGTTGCTGTTTAAAATTATTAACCACAATTTATAAAAAGATAAATCTGAATTATATCTATTTATAAAACTGATAGTATCGTGAATTCATGAGACATTTGTTTATTAATTCTGGTATAATTCATGTCTTTATATTTTAAAACAAAATTTGTTACATTGGCTACGTTAAAAAAATTCTTACTGAAATAGGTCTATTTATTATGAGGCACACAGAGTATCAAATGTCTATATAATATTCTTGAGAATGCTTATGTATATAATTAATAGGATTATAAGGTATACATCGTAGAGTTTTCTTAAAAGAAAAGTATCAATATTTTAAATACATGAAAATTTTAAAAACTACTGATGTACTCGTCAGAATTTCAAAAAAATACCAGCCGTAGTAAATGTATTAATAGAAGAAATTGCATCGTGAACATATACTGTTAGTCTACTATTCTTGATATCACTCATATCTTACATAAGATTTTTTAAAAATAAAAAGCATTAAATAGCTGCTGCTATACTGGCTAAACTTTAGGAACAGTATTCTTTAAAATAGGTCTATTATTAAAGAGATTAACAGAAATTTACAAAGTTCCTCATGTGTGTTGGATATAAAGATTTTAAAACAAAAAGCTTTGAAAAATTGTATTACCATTTAAAATATTATTACAAATCAGCTGAAGTGAAAGAAAGACAGCAAACAGGAATTGATAACGTCTATCTAATATTCTTGATATGGCTTCAGTTTCAAATAAGACATTTAAAAATAAAAAGCTTTTTATAGTTGTTGAACTATTAATCAAATTTTAAAAAAGTCTCAACTGAAATAATATATCTATTAATAAAAGAAATGGCATCGTGAAGTGATATCATTTGTATATTGTCCTTGATATTATTCATATACTTTGTATAAAGTTTTTAAACAAATAAAAAATTGTTATTAGCTACTGTTGTATTGATTAAATTTTAAAAGTAGTCATCACAAAAGCAGGTCTGATATTAATACCAACATTTTCAGAAATTAACACGTTTATTTGCAGTTCTTGATACTGTTTCTAAATCTTATATATAGTTTTTAATAAAAGTCCTAAATTTTAAATAATCTGATATCGGAGTAAAATTTTTAATGTCTTCCGAGCTGAGAAAAATCTAGAGTAATGAAAATAAATCAGCTTATTTCTCAATCTAATTAAACGACTTTATTCACGAAGCCTTTAAATACTTAATACATAAACCTATTTGCATAAAATACTTTTGATTGAGACCATAACTTGCGTAGTACAGTGAAGTGAAACAGACATTTTCTAAGAATAGGTTTACTTAAGTTAAGTGTTTATTATTTTTAGGCTCATATATACCAAATGTAGGCCATAGTCCTTGAAATATGTATTCTCAGTACCCAAATGTTCTGATTAGTAAAATAGTTTGCTCTTGACTGAGAAAATATCAAATTCTTGCCAACACAAATATGACTTCATTGATTCATGGCATGGCATCTTCTTGATAGCCTCAAGGTGAAGTAAAAGAGTGCTGTTACCAAATTCATAATTTCATGAATAAACAAAGAGACTGAAGGGTCGTTTGCAAACCAGTATGATAGAATTACAAGAATATATTTAAGAAACATTCTGAATAAAAGTTTATATCAGGGATATACTTAAATTATTCCAATAAATTAAATTAAATTAATATATCAGAGCTCGTGTGTTATAATTAGACAAGCAATAAAATCAATAATTTTTTGTTAAAATACAATCGATATTTTGTCAGATTTTATCTTAGTAAAATTGCTTATGCATATATAATGATATTAAATAATAAATATATCATAAATAATAATTCAAGAGTAATTACAGAAAATAATGAACACATATTTTAAAAATTTTTTAAAAAATAATTGTTCATAAGACAATCAAATTTATATCATGCAATCATCATGATTATAAAAACGTGTGCAATCCCTATACGAAAATGAGAACTTTTAATTGAATTGTACGTTTCATTTTAATAAAGTTGAAAGTATTTAATAAGCAAGTGTTTTCATTTTCATGCAGATTAATGTACTAAAACTATAATATCTGAAATAATTTTTCAAGAAGAGATGGTTTCATATTAAATAAATGTATTTACATCAAATATTTATTGAATATTCATGAATGAAAATGTGTGAAAACCTTTAGAAAATAAAATTAGATGTCTCAGAATATAAGAGGTTGTAAGTATTTAATAAGTGAATGTTTATTTTTTGTGCACTTAAAAATAGTAAGTTATAATATTTGAAATTGTTTTGGAAAATGAAAATGTAGCATATATTTGACGTAATCATATTGAGATCATGTAATTAATGACTATCCATTCTCGAAAAAAAGTGATAAACTAAAAATACCGAATTATACAAAAATTTGGAAAAGTTTTTTGAAACTATTCATATGCGACAAAAATATCGATCTAATTTCACGTTGTTTACATATTTCAAGTTGTGATGAAATGAAACAATTATCTACTAGCATTTTCAAAATATAGAATTTTATAGAACATACAGAATGCGTTTAAAAAACATAAAACTACAAAAATTTGAAATAAACAAAGCTTTTATTCATCATAGTTATTCTTAATTAAAGTTAAAAATTAGTTTAACTAATACTATTGCAAAACATTTCATGAATAAATGAAAAAAATATGAACTATTATCATATGCCTTACAATGAGTTTAATAATGAATCCTGTGAATTATTCACATCATGTTCTGGTTCATCCATTGCAACCTCGTTTACATATTTTCGAGATGATTTATTTGGGTTAAGCTCTGTACCAAATTCCCTATGGACATTAATTATTCGGGTAGTTACTATACTCGAATAATGGGTAAAGTGTACACTATAACAGTAAACCTTTAAAACAGCTTCAGTGGTAGTTACGTATAGATAATATATATTTTCTAAAATAAGATTTTGATTACATTTGTGCTGAAAAATTATTAATAAATGAGTTCAATTTACGTTGAAAGATTGCGTAAACTTTGATGATTATTTTTTAAATTCATTAGTAGATACAAACGTTAAATAGTTTGTGAGTGTTATAATAATATGCACTTATACTTTTATGAATCAATAATACTTAATGTAATTTATGTTACAAAAATAGAAAAATATCTTGTTGTGATTCAACTGTAATAAAATCTTGAGATTAATTTATCTTTGAACAATATGTGATATAAGTTTCAATTGCTCCAAATTTTCAACATTTTTAAATTCACTTCGTAATAAGTATCATTTTGTAGAATCCAAAGTTAACTAAAAGGGCATCTATTGCTAATCACTAAAATTTTTAAATCAAGAAGGTTAATTTTCTGCACACGTGAAATTAAAATGGCAGGAAGAAGACACTGTAAGCATCCATACATAAATAATAGATAGATTTTTCAATTTCTTTAAAATATTGGGAACGAAGTCTATAATCTGTTAAAATGAGGAAATTATTATTAAAAGCAGGTTACTCATATATATAATAATTTATATATATATATATATATATATATATATATATATATATATATATATATATATATATATATATACACAGTCCAGTCACATTAATGTGACCACCACGTACTTTCCACGTCAGAGTTAAATAACCAATCACAGAAGGCAGGTGGCAGCACAGTGCAGTTGAGCGTATATAAAGGGTGTGTGAGGGCTTCGGAAAACATTTCAATCGTTGGCGTAATGCAGAAACGAAGCGATTTATCAGACGTCCAAAAGGGCATGATCATTGGCTTTCGGGCCAAGGGTGGAAGCACTTCCGAAACGGCTGAGTTTGTGAACTGTTCGCGTGCCGCCGAGGTAAAAGTGTACCGTGCATGGCAAAATGTGACTGTTCAAAATCAGCGACGTGGCAAATGTGGTGCACCACGGGCCATAGATGACAGAGGCGAACGACGGTTGCGGAGATGCGTTCGGGCAGATAGACTGCTTACCGTTGAGCAACTGACCACCAAAATGAACCAAGGGGCTACCAAAAGTGTCTCCCAAACTTCTATTCATCGAACATTGCTGCGTCTGGGCCTCCGAAGCAGACGCCTGGTTCGTGCACCTATGCTGACTGCTGTTCATCGACGGCAAAGGCTAGAATTTCCACGCCAGTACAGCAGCTGGACGTCCACTGAGTGGTGACAGGTTGCGTTTTAAGATGAATCGCGTTTTATGCTCCATTGGACAGATGGACGTTGGCGTATAAGGCGTGAAACCTCTGAAAGGAACCACACTGCAATCATTGCCGGAACGGTCCAAGCTGGAGGCGGGAACATTATGGTCTAGGGAATGTTTTCATGGTATTCACTGGGTTCACTGATCATTGTGGAAGGCACGATGGATCAATAAAAGTATGCATCTGTCCTTGCGGACCATGTCAACCACTACATACGCATTGTTTTTCCTCAGGATGATAGCATCTTCTAGCAGGACAATACGAGGTGCCATACAGCTGCCAGTGTACGTGCGTGGTTCGAAGAGCACCAGGATGAGTTTACCGTCCTCTCCTGCCCAGCAAACTCACCTGACTTAAACCCAATCGAGCATCTGTGGGACCATCTCGATCGAGTTGTTCGCGCCATGGATCCTCAACCGCGTAATCTAGTGCAGCTGGCCACGGCATTAGAGTCGGCATTGCTCAACATCCCAGAGAACACCTTCAGGGACCTAAGTGACTCTCTTCTTGCATGTATCGCAGCAGTCCGCTCTGCGAAAGGTGGTTATTCTGGCTTTAGACAGATGGTCACATTAATGTGACTGGACTGTGTATATATATATATATATATATATATATATATATATATATATATATATATATATATATATATATATATATATATATATATGCATTGTTTGATGTTTTAAGTAAGAAGGAGAAAGACTTACCAGCACGCTTCTGACTTTGATAATAGTTGAATTGTAGGTGCTTTGATTACAGTTTATCATATTGCAGTGTTGCTGCTCCGTGGATCGGGTCGCTCGAGATTCCATTATTATGTACAGAATGTAGAATCAACAGGTTGAGGATGGTCACATGGAAAGTTTTGCCTATGTTTTAGTATCACCATTATCATTTGATTCTCTATTCTCTGCCAAAAAGGTTGACATATCCTTCGTATGGTCTTAATGTACCCCTCAGCCAGGCTAGAAGTCCTGACTATTGAAATGACATCGTTTAAAAGACAGCAAGCATCTTCGCCAGCATGCTGTTGATGACTACAGCAAAATAACTGACAGCATGACTACCATGACTTCCAGTACTGTTGATGCTACGTCACAGATAAAGCACTTTCAAGTAGTTAATCAACAACGTACCTTGAAAGGAATAACGTGGTGTATTTTCAGAGGAATCGCACTTCTATTTAAAACATTATGATAATCACCACAATATTTTGCCGCATCGTGAAGAACATGTACTGACATGTGCATTTAACACCATACTGGCCTGTATAAAATGTCTGTTTGAGGTGCCATTAAATGTATGTCTTAATCTTTTTTTTCCGAGCTGGCTGCCGAAAGGTTAGCACTCTTACCTTTGGTTCAACTGTTCGTGGGTTCTAACACTCCCTTGGGCATGGAAGTTTGTAGTGGTTCGGAATCCACTTTAAACCATAGGTCCCGATCTAATTAGCCCTCGTGTGCTGAAAATGACCGTTGAGCGACAAACAAACTTCTTTTTTTCAGTGAGAAAAGTGGTTGGTATATTTTTGCTGTGCTAATGTATACTGTTTTATCTTTATTCGAGCAATTCGAAACTGTTCCAACTGGATAATGTATGACTGCATGTTCCTAGTATTGTATGTATCTTATCTGATAAAAAAATCTTTGCACATACTTTGGCTAAGCAATTTCCTTATCTTTCACCAAAAGAAAACGCATAGTAAATGGTTGTTGAGCAACTGACTGATTACTAAGTATCATTACATTCCGCTTTACTCAACAAGTTATTTTGCTCTACGGTCTATGGATTCTGGTATTTTACTGAAGTTACATGAATGGTACATGCCCTCTATTCTGTACATGAATAAATATCTAACCGTACAATTGCTCCTCAAAGTTGAATGTTCTTAGTACTGGTTTCTTTGGATATATGATTCAAAGTTT
This sequence comes from Latrodectus hesperus, assembly GCA_037975125.1. Classification (NCBI taxonomy): domain Eukaryota; kingdom Metazoa; phylum Arthropoda; class Arachnida; order Araneae; family Theridiidae; genus Latrodectus; species Latrodectus hesperus. The sequence continues at coordinate 50,536,020 of CM075861.1, forward strand.
CTTAAAAACTCAATAGTATAGCATTTTTATTAAAATATATAACTTTATTATTCCCATTTTCTTATGGTCTAACATTTAATAATGTATTTATCTATAATTTTCTGAAGCAAAAAATGACAAAATATTTGTTCCCTGTTGAAAAATCACTATTCTCTGTTTATTCATCTAAATTAAGCAAAGTATTTTACATGTGTTACATTTTTTAAATTCTTCCAGAAGAATAAAATGCCGAAATATTTGTCAGATGTCTTGTCCTTATCTGCTTTGTTCTTCGTAGAAGAGCAAGTACTTAGTAGTATAGATCCCAAGTTTACAGGGATAAAATTATTGTTACGACTTTTGCAAAACGAATAACTGCCAAAACTTTTCATTCATTTAGTGCTCGAATGGAGCCAATGAAAGAATATTAAATCTAATTTAATTTTCGATCATAACCCTTATCAGCATGAAAACTCTTGATTAAGTAATAAATGAATGTATTTTACAATACACAAGTATAATGCCTTAATTCATTTGATTATGCTTTGACCCATTAAGTTAGAGTTTGAATCTAAATTTATATATGAAATACTGAAGTATTTGGAACACAGTATAGTATATTGGAATAATAAAAAAATACTGTATTTCTGAAGTATCGACTGAGAAGAATACTGCATTAATTTAGTTTTAGTTTTCATTATAAACATATTATATATATATAGAAATATATACACATAGTTGTGCCATAAGTTCTGATACACACAATTATAAAGGAATTATATGTATATAAAAAACTCTAATTTGAAACTAAATGTTCTTAAACTTTTATTTTACATTTAAATTTAACATATTGCACTAAATGATCCCCTTTTAATTTCACAAAGCCTTTAAGTCTTTTTGGACAATCATCTATGGAGGCACGAACTATTTCCATGGGAAATTCCATGTCACTGCTCCCTTTAAATATTTAAAAATTTTCCAACTGGGATGTTGTTTTTGGCACATTTTTGCCTCAAATGCTGATCACAAATTATAGTCGAGGGAATTCAAATCTGGACTGTTGGAAGGCCAAACTTTGGCTTCTGTAAAGTCTGGCGCATTTTCTTTCAACAACCACTGGGTCGTTTTTGCTTTATGAACAGGTGCAGAATCCCGTTGAAAAGTCCAATCGTGCCCACTGAAGAGGTTTATGTTCAGAGGCTATTTGTTCTAAGATAGTGTCTTGATAAATTCTTACCATGGTTTTCACTCTTTTCTCGCAAAAATGAATTTCTGGGACTCCTTCATAACTGATATCCCACAATTACGGAACCATTTCGGAAGCTGGATGGTTTGATCTCTGTGTGAGCAATTTTTCTTCTCTTTAGCTTTTTGAGCATTCCTTGCGTCTATGCAACCACTCTGGTGGTAGAATGATTCTTCAACATCAAAAATTTTCTCGTCTGTAAATAGAATTCTTCTGTAGCCATTATGAGCATACCAGCGCAACAGTACTTTTACTTTAAGGTATTTTAGGAGCTTTAATCAATTTATAAGAAAATGACCATTTTTTCTTTGATAACCTCTTAGTCTTAGATCTTCGGTAATTATGCGACATATTCTTCTTTTTGGCACGTTCCTTTGTTCAGCAAGAGGTGTCTTTTCTTTTGGCAAGGATTTCGGTGAATTCTCCCTCTTACTGTTTTGACGAGAGCTGGTGTTCTCAACGAACTTAGACGACCACTTCTAGTACGGTCTTCAAAATTGTATGTCTCAGAAAATCTTTTAGTTGTTCAATAAACGAATAGCCCTTTTACGTATAAATGTTTAAAAGCCTTAAAAATTCCTAAGGCCACTTCATTTTTGTGTGCAGAGAAATAACATTTGCACGCTTCTCTTTGCTGTTCATTCTACTGAGTTGAAACTCTGCCTGTTTTATAATAAAGTAATTGAAATACTTTGAAATATTTTGAAAAACTTTGCAGATGATCTTCAACGATGAAATGAACATATTATTTTATCGTTTGCTGCGTTTATATCACAGCAAAAGTCTCAAACTTTTGTATCAGAACTTATGACACTACTACACTACTAGGTACAATTATATATATATATATATATATATATATATATATATATATATATATATATATATATATATATATATATATATATATATATATATATATATATATATATATATATATATTTATTTATTTATATATACATTTCTATTTATATATATTCATATATTCCTGAAGAATATCCTCTTATATTAATATTCACTGACATTTAATACTTAGTTAAAATGTATTTCATTCTTTATATCCAATTTACGAAATCGATATGCTCGCATGAAACTAAAACAATGTAATTAATTCAAAATACATTTTTAAAATTTTCCAAAATGGTTGAGTACTTTGTTAAAATAATACTTAATTCCAGATGAAAAACGCTTACATTCTAGAGTTATCTGTTAAGGAAATTACCTTAAAAAAAGTTAGGAATATTCGAAAAATTTTTTTCTCATATCTGTTTTTAATAAAAATGCAATGAATGTAATAGGATGAAAAAAAAAGAGACGAGGAAATAAATTTTTTATGCTTACTAAAATATCACGATCTTTAAAACGAATTAAAAACGAACAGTTTGCAATTATCGGTCGAATTTCACGTTTAAAGAAAAACACTTTAAGGATTTATCCGTTCTCTCGAATAATTTAATAAGCCTCGGCAAACAGAATTACCCTTCTGCAATAACCCCCTCTCCTTCCCCTGTCACGTTCACCCCACCCCCTTTGCTCCTTATGAAACAGCTTCTGATATATATCAAATATTTAAATTCCCTTTTCAACATTGCGCGCGAAATTCGGAAGTTTAAGAAAAAGTAAAAAAAGGGAAAAATTCTCCGAAAGTTCTTTGCTTATTGAAGGAAGTCTGTGTTCTTGATGAAAGAAAAAAAAGTTTTTTCCCTCTCTCTTAGAAAGTGGCATATCTATCTATATAAAAATCCCTAAAAATCGAAGAGAAGTCCCTTTTTTTCATTTCTTGGATCTTTGCCAGAGGTTCAATTGCCCGCTATTTTATTGGATTCCGGAAAATTACTCGGTTGTGCTAACATTGGTCTAAAAATGTCCCATCGAAACAAGCTTTGTACATTGGAAATATACACATTCGAAAGTACAGAATTTAAATTGGTACATGACGTTTTGGACGCCTTTTATAGTTCAATTTCTCTTTGATGGTAGCTGAGAATCTGAGTGCTGGATTTTAGAAAATTGAATATTTATGAAGAGAAAGCATATAGAGAGAACTGCATTTTGAGATATTATGAATATACACCTGTCTCCGTGAGATTGCCTTATAAAAAATACTTTTAGAAGCAGAAAGATCAAATTTTAATATTGAGAAAAAACAAAAAACTACCAAATCTGGCTTATCAAGGAAAATATACTTGCTATTTGATTTTTATGTTTACCTGTACACGATGATTTTCAACTTTGATGTGTGAACTTAATTTTTTATTAAAATTTATTCAGTTATTAGAAGAAAAGACTATCGAATTATAAATGTTTAAATCCTATAAATTGTGAATCTTAAGATATAAAATTTCTTTTAAAATTCGATCAATTGTTTTAATGCATTTTTTTGGTATTTCATTTCTGATACATAAACCATCATTTTTAGTTTCACGATCTTACTATAAAAGTGATGTATAAAAGAACAGCCTTTATTTTCAACTTTATGAAATTGAACACATGAAAATAAAAATATGAATGATAGAGTCATCTCAAAATTACAACGTATATAGTACTTTAATGTCCTTTAAGATAGCGTCCTTTACATAAATTTATAGATAAAATTTAATTTAATTTTTCCTTTTTATATAGATGTAGCACATTATCAACAATAAAAAATATTTATTCTTTGCTTATCATTTAATTATTTTAATAAAAATCTGAAAATATGTTGAAAACATGCTATGTCAGTGATAAAAAACATGTAAATTAATAGTAATTAATAAAATTATTAGCAGTAATAGTAGAAAGCCTATTGGCGTAGTGATATCACTTCATGTTCCCAATCCAAAGTTCTGTCCTTGGGCTGGACCATTAAGCCTTTCTTGCTTTCAGTAGGTCAATCAAACGTGTACCAAGCATGCTTGGGAACCAAGCCCTTGGAGTTTTGCTTAGGTTGATAACCTAACAGGGAAATTTGCTTTGCACCCCAGGCCTTTCTGTTACAAAAGATATGGGCACTCTAGGCCCATATCTTTTTTGGCTCCCCAGGGCTGTCATGCCCCTGAGCTTAGTTTAGTTTAATAGTAAAAATATTCATAATTTTATACATTCGATGTATTACTTTAAAATAAACTTTTATTATATAATACAATGATTATGTTTTAGATAAAAAAATGAGTAAGGATTTTGATGTAAGAATACGCTGTGATATTCTAGAGTCTTATTAATGTTAAAATATTAATTTTAATTAGAGGTTTTAGAAAATATTAAATGGAGTGATAAGATAACATTTAAAAATATTTATACTACAGATACGTTTAAGATTTTTCAAAGGATGATTATAAAGAGAGCGTTTTTAAATAGCGCTACTTTCAACTTTTTAATGAAGTCACTTTATTGCAAGATGAGAATACCTTTTATATATTAATAAACGAGATAAAATACTTATGTGATTATTGTTAGTACATAAAATGTTGCTTGGAAAATAATAAAAAAATGAAAGATCAGTTTATTTCTAACTTGAAATGATGTATATTGGACATATAATTAATAAATGTAAGATAAAAAAGATGTAAAGATCAATGATAACATATTTGTAAGATAATAAAGAATGTAAGAAAACAAATAGAAAATTAATACAAGATAACAAAGACCATTTCTCAAAAAAATTTAAAAATCACAAACAATTCCTATTTTAATAAAATTTCAAAATCTTATCAATGAAAAAAGTAAACATTTTATCTTAGTGCTACCTTATTTTCTGCTTAATATGATGCAATATTTGTGACTGAATTACTATGATTTTCAATTCAACAACTTGTGAGTATTATTTCCCTTTTCGGCGTGGATATTCCTTATGATTAGGATCCACTTTCGAAACTAGATCCTGCCGAATTAATCACCATGAGTAAAACGTGACAGTTAGAATAATGAAAACAACCAAACAAACCATTGTAATACTTTAAATTTCACTTTGTACATTGCTTTTTACTTTGAATAAAAATCAAATTTAACAATAAAAAATGCTGTTTTATAGTAAATATAATCCTGTAAATTAAAGTGTTTATTTGTTATTTAGTATAAAAACTTTTAATTTTGCAGCCGGGAAATATTGAAATAATTGGAGATACACCAAGATTTTTAAAATTATATATATTTCTTAAACTCTCCAGAGTATCCTCTGAGCCACTGCACACATCTAACGGGAAATTTTCCAAAGATTGAATGTGATTCAAGCCACCTTTTTGGAATCTATAAAAAGTGCATTTACAGCTGCATTAATCTCATCTTTGAATAAAAAATGGAGACCAAGTTTCATTTTTTGTGATAAAAAAATCAAAAGAAAATCATAACATAATTAGATCAAGAGATTGCAATGAATATTCTGAATTTTGATGTGCTTTTGTAGAAGAAATTCAGCTGTCATTCTTGGTAAATGAGAAGATGCATTGTCAAGGTGTAGCGGAAGTTTCAAACAGTCCCTCTTTTCGAAGAGTTCTTGAAAAATGTTTAGCTGCATACTCCAATTACCAATGATAGACTTTTATTGTAACGGCTTTGACTTGTTCTCTACTTCTGAAAAAAGTATCCAGTATAAACTTTTTCAAAGCTCGGGGTCTTTTCACTGTTTGTGAGCAATAATTTTTTGGCAGATTGGAAGTAACTAGGTGCTAAAAAATGGTTTGTATGTTTTATCACCTGTTTCAAATTAAGAAATAACATGGAGTTCATACTCTTCTGATTAGTATTTAAATTATGATGAATCATATGAAAAACTTTTTTTTTTTCATTTTTAGTTCTCCAGTAATTATTTTATGTATGGTGATAGATCTAATTTTAAATTTCTTTTGCATCATTTGGTAGATACAGTTATTATCATCGATTAACATGTTTGGTATGCATATACATTATCTCGAAGTGTATCTGAGGCTGCTTTTTTATGTTATTTTTCTCATTTTAAACTGAATTACAGTCTCTGAAAAAGTCAGCAAATCATTTGAATACAGTGGCCAGAGAAGATCTTCATTTCCACTTCTAATTGTAAACATTATTAAACTCACTTTGATATCATAGAAAATAAATAGTATAGTAATTTTCTAACATGAAATTCGTTTTTAATTTTTTCTAAAATTTATTCGATGTCAAAGTATTTGCAAATAGCTGATAAAAAAAAGTCGTCTGCTAGAGTAAAATAATCCATATCCTCAAATCTAACCACCAATTTTTTTCTACTGTTTTCGTCAATACCTAAAAAATTTCAATATCACCCTCATTTTCATTCTATTAGTATGAGAAATTTTGTTTCTGGAAAAGTTAGATATGAATGATAAAAAGAAAGTAATACAACAAAATATTTTTACTAGAATTTCTCCAATTTTAAATTCAAGAATTCTAAGTAAAATTGAAATTTGTTTTTCTTCTAGAAAGAAGGCAATGTTTCTATTAAGAACAAGCGTTTGAGAAACATTGTACTTTGTTCAAAATGTATGAAAAAATGTATTATTCAGTTTAGAATTATTTCTGAGGTTTTTTGAAACACAGAATGTTTTTTGTGAAAACAAGAATCTAAGGATTTATTCTCATTATTCTAAAAAACTGGTTTTTCTTTTCAACGCAGTTGATGAGAAAATAAGAAACTATATATGAACAGAATTTTAAGATACAAGCGCTTTTTATAAAGTTTAAGCTCATGCAAGATGAAATTTTTGTTTTTCTTTTCAATGATAAACATTTTTCCTTGAATTTCGAGGTTAAATAAAAATACTTGGAAGTAAACCCATCTAAAAAAAATGAATAATAGCTTGATAAGTGTGAATCAGTTTTTCTTACTTAGCATTTATTGCTAAATTGCCCAATCTGAAAACAAATATTGCAAAATTGCTGAAATGATTTCTTTGTTCTTGATGTAAAAGATGGTCAACATGTAGCAGATTGCCTAAATGCTAGAGGATGCTTTAACTATTTAAATATTCTTCTGAAAAGGAATCACATTCATTGTGGGCTGTCCTCGTGTGTAATAAGAATGAAACACATAAACAACTTCCAAGCAACCGCATTTACAAATGGGCTGTCAGCCAAAAATTGTCGAACTCTTGATGATCAACAATTTATGGAATTGAATTTTTGATCTTACACTAAAAATATCAAATTTTCTAGTATCGACCATTTTTGTGTTATTTAAATTGATTCTATATATTTCATTTGAATTTTTAATAATGAAGATTGAAGTCATATAGGTATATCATAATGGGTCCCATTTATAATACATGAATATAAACTACCCTTGTTGATAGTTGTCTTTCTAGTTAATGAATTCATTCCCCTTAAAAAAACAAAAACAAATTGTTTTATGTACTGCATAAAATGTTGATTTGGTTTGGTTTATTGCTCGACTTCAAATATTTTGATTATAAATACTAATTTAACCAATTGGAATAAGTTCAAATAGATTGCAAAGTCATGTTAACAGCCACATTTGAAGTGGTTGTCGAGTTTTCAAACTGATAAACGTCATAAGAAGAAATACATGTGAATGAGAAAGATGAGTGTCGTATTCTATCAAATATACTACTATCATTGATAAAACTACTACGAACACTTAAGAAGTCTGGCAACCAAGAATTCAAAATTCCAAGCTCCTATCTTTACGAAAATATCCAGACAGAAAATGCATGTAGGAAGGAGAAACGCGACATACATTTTTGTTTGTTAGACGCTGACTGGATTCAGACTTGCAGCCTATGAGCATTACTAATCTGCTATTGGCCCATGGTTGTTGTTGTTGTCGTGTGCCAGCTAGGCTGGCAACATGGGGTGCGCTGCTCCATTTTTCCAATTGAACCATATTTTGGTGTGGAGTCCGACTTCCACAGTACACACATGCCATAGGTACCCCTTATAGGGTAGGCAACTATTCACACATCATTCATACAAAGAAAGGACAAAGACAGGATAGATAGAGAGAGAAAGTAAATCCATGCCCCAACTGAGATTCAAACCCAGGACCTCCTTATCTGCAGTCAGGCACGCTGACCAGTAGACAAGTTGGGCGGCATTGGCCCATGGTAAACTCATAATATGAAAAGGTACCAGACAGGAATATTAAGGAAAACAAATTAAAGCCAGTTGTTAACGCTGTTTGATGAAGGGGATTCGACATAGTAACAACCAATAAAATCTTTTAAGACTTTGATTGACAGTTATATTAGATTATATAAACGTGACTTCATGTCTTTCTGATATATTCACATAAACCATCAAGATTTCAGTATCAAAAACTTCACTAATGAGAAGAATCCGCTACAATGATATGAGAGTCATTTCATAACATGATCAGTCTTCAAAAGTAGTCTTATCATTGCAGTGAGTCGAAGTATATTATCACTATTAGATAGTTATGGTTTTTATTATTATTATATCTTGTGTGATACTTTTAACGATGCAGCTTTTAATTGAATATAGGTCAATGCAATATATCGTAGTAAAAATATAAATGGTTATCAATGATCAATAATACTTAATAGAACTAATTATTAAAATAAGCAAAGTAAATGTTAATTTATTTCATATTATTATAATATGTTTAATGGTACCAAGGTAGTATTTGTTGATGGATTTTGAGGTGGGCTAACATTATATTATGCTATAAAATCCATGATTGATCACTTTTTCAGATGTCCTTTTAAATATAATATATAATAACTTTGTATTATGAATAAGAAACTCTAAAAAGTCCAAGACATGCATTACAATGAGTATAACTAAATGGAACATCTGTGAATGTTTGGAGAAAGTGACATAAGAACCTACACTGCTATTTATCTGATTAGCAAGGCTAAACACTAGCTAGAATTCCTGAATCATTATAAAAATTGAATTGTGATTATTTTGCAGAAAAGGAAATTATAATGCATCTAGGAAGGAATTTAGATAAATATATGAAAAGCAGTCAAAGTTCATGTAAAAATCTTTCTCATAGGGTTATGAAATGGATTTAACATGATGTCGCAATTATTTTAGTTTCTATGTTGAAATGAATTGTAATTTAATACCAAGTCAGGGAGTGTTTTTAATTGAAGTCTATAATAATAAGAATATGTATTTAATAATAATATAATAATAAGAGTTTATATTTACAGCTAAGGATATTTAACAATATATGTCAAAGAATACGAAATAAGAATATATATATAATACTGTATATATAATTTAGTGAGGTCTTAAAATGGATAGGTTAACTGTCAGTCCAGTGGTTAACGGTATGACCTTTGGTTTAACATTTCACTTGGTGTATATGAATAATTAAAGTGGCTGACAATGTCCTTTGAACTATCGGTCCTAGTGTTATTAGCCTTCGCTTGCAAAACATAACCATTGAGTGAAAAACAAACAAAACGAATAAAATATTGAAAAAGAATCAAAGACAGATAAGAAAATGAAAAAAAGTTTCTAATCACATAAATTTATTCTTGATTTTTAAATTTTTTTACAATTCGTTGCAAAAAAGAAGAATGCATCAAACTTAAGAGTAACGCCCTGTTCTAAAAATATTCCATCCTAAAACATATTTCCATGATTGAAATACGAAATGTGAGTAATAATTTTCACTGAACTATTAAACTGAGTATTTCCATGAGAACTCAATTAACTGTATCGAAATTTCCTGTAAATTAAAGAGGAGATAATGCAAATTTTCTATTTTTTTCCCCTTCGTTCCAATTGCTTTTGCGAATTTATTGATCATTCATCATTATATTCCAACTAAATAAAAAAAGAAAAAAGAACTTAACTGTAATTCTATTATTAAATTCGGGAGTAATTTATCACGATGGAGTATTCATTTATCATCGCCGCCAGATGAACATAAATAAAAGAGAATCTTGAGAAAAATGATAATTTATATTTACTATAAATTTTGCTTCAGTTTCGCAAGGTATATATACATTTTTAACTGTATCCGTCCAGGTTCAAGTCGTGAAAATGCAAGCCGAAGAAAAATGATATATCCGCATATAAAGGGACAGAATGCGTCGTGAAATTATTAATATAAATGGATGGAATATATCTAAATGCAACCCCAGAAGAAGATAGATGTGCGTAACTAAAGTCACAGAAAAGAGGTCAAAGTCTAGAGAGATGGATTGTGTTTCTGAAAACTAGTTTCAAACTTTGCAGAAAAGTTAGAATAAAAGTTCCGATAGAATTAATTTTATCTCTAGAGAAAGTTATAAAAATATTATTTTTTAGAGCTTTGCGGTCTAAAAGAAAATTTTGGCAGATTTTGATTTTAATATATCACCTTTCGTTTGTTGATAAATTTAGATTTAATATTTGTTTTTAAAATTTTATACATTTTAAGTTTTATTTATATATGAATTTGGTAGTTTGTGTAGTTTTACTTTTATATTAAAATGATTTTTTCTGGTGATACATAAATTAATATTTATAAAATATATTTTTAAAATGAATGCGTTGTTATAATGTTTCTTGCATACTATATATTTTTGTCAAAAATTTAGCGATAATATTTTTTCGTTGCTTTGGGATATCACTATAAAATCTGTAGAATTGTTTAATAATAAAATAAGTTAACATTTTGTATAAATTTTAAATATTTTCTATAAATTTTTTGTGCAAATATTCCAATCCTAAAATGTTTTCAAAATGATTAAATCTGATGAACATTTTTTCTATTTTAAATGATAATCGATATTAAATACAAAAAAAATTATTAAAAATAAAAACTCGAGGATTATAAATAATTAAGCAAATGTAAAGAAATGCAGCAGACATATAGCCTTAAGTAAAATTAAGATGATAGTACTTATTTCCGTAAATATTAGTTTTGAAAATTTTAATTAAATTTTCGAACAGAGATCTAGACTGAATACGGATTAAAAAGTTTATTATTTCTCCTTTGTTGAAACTTTGAAGTTTTTATATTATATGTTCTAAGCATTAGACTAATTAAAATTTTTTATATTGAATGTTTTAATTGTTTGTTTTATTTACTATCGCACTTTCTATACATCTATAACATAGGTGGTTTAAATTAAAATATTTCAAACATTTATTAAAAAAATTGGGCGTTTATTTTGTCACCAAAAGGTAATTTATATTGTACGATAATCAAACTATGATTTGTGGTTGACAGTTTTTAGCAACGGAGTTTATACTATTTCTTTATATAAATTAATTTTCCTTACTCTACACTTTTATAAAAGTATAATAAGTATTATAAAAATAGTTTAATCAAATGAATTAAACGGAAAATGTTTAGAACTAGAATAGCATTTGTGGTCTTGAATGGTATTGTATGTTATTATTGGTACATATATATTCAAACATACACACATACTCATGCACTCGGCACGCTTCATCTACCCTGCAATTAATGCGATTGTGCGGACAAATTTCTCATTATGTGCATTATAAATTCATAGAAAGAAATTTTCATTCTCTGTGCGTGAAAATGAAAATGCAATGATCAGAAAAATGCATAAGTTGCAAAGTAAATTCTACTTCCACATTACACAACATAATTTACAGAACTACGCACTTATGTGAAGTGCATTACATTCTCTGAAGGATGAAGTGAAATATGAAAGAAGGAATTTACAGAATCTATACTAGTAATTTTGTTTATGGTTACAATACTATTGTTGCAAATTGATTTTTAATAGCAGAGGAAATGTTCAGTATCGAGAATTCCAGCTATGGTTTTTCATAGGAGAAGTATAGCTTATCAGATGTGTATTGATTAGGTTGAGAAAAGCAAATAAGTCGCATCTCCCTAACAAGTTTTCACTATATAAGCTATGGAAAAGATGGTCAGAAAAAGGGAATGTGCCATCTTACAAGGATAGCGATGCTGCCACTTGGATTCAGCATATATGGATTGATGTATCAACAGTTATATTTTACCAATTTTTCAGAAAGGTGTAGGATATTCTTGATTTGTTCGCATACACAGCAGGACCATTACTTGCTGACTGATATCTCATACCTTACACACATAGCTCCATTTAGAACGTTGTTAGTCATCAAGTTCATTTGTTGTCGTGTCAAAAAGCACTTATGTAGACTTTGGAATGCCATGATGTAGTATTTTCAAAAAAGTCAAAATTTTATTTGAGGTATCATGCTCAATTTTGGCTGCTCCAATGACTGGCGCAACTCATCAATAACTGTGGAGTTGCTTATCGCAAGCTAATATGATATTATTGGTTACGAGACTATTGTCTGCGATTGCATACTGCCACAAATTAACTTTGTTTGCAGTGTGATATCTCAGCAATACCAGTGGAAGGCAGCCCTTTGGCAATCATTTCCTTAGAAGGTGTCGAATGTTATTTATCAGCAGGATAAATCCAGACTGTCCTCGGCTTTAATCAACCAACATGCTCTGACAGGTGTTAGGATGCTTTTCTTTGGCCAGCTTTCTCGCTGAATATCTTACCAGTTGAAAATATTTAGGACGTAAGCGGACGGCCTTGGAACTGGTTGCCACATTCATATTCAAGACATAAACTACGGCAAGTGTTTCACATAGAATGGAAAACTATATCTCAGAAAGCTAACCGCACATTTTAAATCCTTGCCTAAACGTGCTGCTAAATGTATCACAAAGCATGGCGCAAAACAATTACTGCGCATTTTGTATTCTTATTTAAATGTATATCATATCCTAAAACTTGCTTGGTGAGTGTTGCATGAGTTATGTATTTGCTCTTATTATATATATATATATATATATATATATATATATATATATATATATATATATATATATATATATATATATATATATATATATATATATATATATTTGGTCTTAAACATCATATTTGTTATGCGTCACGCAGTTGATATTTTATTAGCTTTCATATATGAAATTAGGTGAGGTACAATGACGAGTAAGTCATAAGGTCAATTTATAAAAAAATAAGTTAAATTTTCTTGTCTAATAAAGTAAAGGAAAATATAACTTCCAAAAGTGAAGTTCATTTTCTATGATTATTTTCACTCAATAACTTATGTGATAAGAAAATAGGAGTGAAATTTCTTGATATATATATATATATATATATATATATATATATATATATATATATATATATATATATATATATATATATATATATATATATATATTTAAAATTTATTTTAAATATTAAATTCTATATCGAATTTCTGAAAGTAAAAAGAAAAAAAATGGATATTTTCAATTATGAAATGTATTTCCCTTGGGACGGGGTGAAAATAAAATCAGACTTCCTGCAAGTTAGAAAAATCTAACAGCGGAAAGAAAGAATAGAATGAGAAGCTAAATTTCTTATTCCTATCGAAAAAGACAGCCGTCTTGGGCCGAAGTCTCGAGACTTTCGATGACTGATAAAAACGTCAATCAAGTAGGGGGAAAGGGGAAAGCAAAAAGGGAAAAATGCAACAAAGGGAAAAGTATTCTCATTCCCTTATATGCTTTGTTCCCTTTTTAGATTAAATCGTCATTAAAAGAATATCGTCTGCCATTTCCTGAAAGTTTTTTTTTTGTTCTTTCGGAGTGAAGAATTTATTCGATTTGCAAGACAGGTGACATATTATTAATTTGCTGAAGCTGCTTTCCTGGCTTTAATTAAATTCACGCCAAATTGAAGATTCAGTGGTAGCAATTGTTCTCCGTGTGCGGTTTCATAAAAAGTTAAGTTGTATTGAATTAACGCTCGGGTTTTAATGTGGAAGAAGAGTGAAAAGAATCTCCTTTGAGACATGATTTTTGTTTCATTGTTGAAGACACCAATTAACTTACATCAGCAGTTTATCGCTCGGAGCAACTTTGTTAAATTTGACGATGTCAATTTTTATAGCAAGCTGTACGTGTGTGCAAACAAAGAACGTTTCATATTAAATGGAACAAAATATTTTCCCTACGAAACCAAATAATTTGCATGAAAAATATTTTGAATTATTATAAACTAAATTAATTTATGATTTCTTTATGGTTGTTATTTAAAATCAAATAGTGAATTTCAAATTTATCCATCATAATTCGTTATGATGGATGCTTTATGATTGATAAATTCGTAATGAATAAAAATGGCATTAAACATGATAATAAATATAACATAGATTCTATACAATATTTCGTAAGAATTAGTAATTTTATTACGTAATATTCAAGTTAATTTGTACATGCAATGGAAATCACAGTAAACTTTTCTATTCCATACAAATAGAAATATCCTGCTTTCCCATTCAAATCAATATAAGCAGTTTAAATTTGTCATCGCTTTCAAAACGTTGATTGAAATGGTCGTTATGTGTTTCTACAAATAAATAGAAATCACAAAGAGATGCTTCTTGTATATATATATATATATATATATATATATATATATATATAAATATATGTATTATATATATATATACATGTATGTATATATATATATAATAAAAAGTTTGAAACTTACAACTTTTTAGGATCTGCGGGTTTTTAAGTAAGAATTACATGCATTGTTATATCAAGTAATTTGTAATTTGGAAAAAAAACTCCGCATTGAATTTCAATTTAGTAGTAGAACTTAAAAAATTCAAAACTGAATTCTTTAATTAATGACTGAAGAACTAGTTTTGCATCATTTTTGTTTATTTTTCTTTCTTAGTTGCAAATTTTGAATGTAATGCATTGTTTTAAGGCATACAAATACTTTAAGGTATTCCCATATTTCAAATATTTTTATGTGCTATCAGCTAAAACATTTGTAGCATAAATCAAATAAATAAATTTATTTGATATTTTCAACCTGGGCTTTGGATTGCCTAAAAGCCAGTATAAAACCATTGAAATTGGAAATACATTTCCGAAAAGTATTTCCATGAAGTATTAGTAGAGATAGTAGTACGTATTCATGTGCGTGCAAGTAGAGGGATCCTGGAATATTTCCTAGTTTACCTTTTGAAAGGTGTACATGTGCAAAGCATAAGCACATTACCTAATTTTAGTTGATCAATAGTGAATGAACTCAATGCCAAGACCTTTCACAATGGATAATGCCACTCTATTAATTGGTCTAAGTATGATCCCACATTGAATTATCTTCATTAATTATTGCACACATTTTTAAGTTTAATTATTCAGGGTAGAATAATAAGAAAAGAATAAGATTTGGAAATTTAAATAATGTTTACTTTTGCATTTTACTGTTTTTGTTTTTAATAGTCTTACATTAATATCCTCGTCTTAATTAATAAAAAAACTAATTTAAGCAATTTATAATTTATTTTAACATTTCTGAATTTTCACATAATGTATTTTATCATATTAATGTCATGCTAAATTTTATCCATATATATACGTATACACACACACTCTCTCTCTCTCACACACACACACATACATATATATTTGAATTATTCAAGTTTATTATATGCTAAGCATTGTGTTTTGAAACATCTAGCTCCTTTTAGAATAAAATTTTTGTATCACAATAAAACAACGCGAATGAAGTAAACAAGTTTTCTTAAATTTCATTCCAATAAATAAAATATAAGAATTTTTATTCCATCAAAAACAATTTGAAAGACAGGCTTAAGGAAATACCTAGCCTTTATTCGGAAGTTTTGTATAGAATAAAGGAACTGGATTTTGTCTCCTCTCTTAATAAATAAAGGAGCGACAGTTTCCTAATAAAGTATAGTTACGATGTTCACGTGGAAGCTGGTTTGTATTTTTCTAAAATTACTTGAAAATGGTTACAGAGTGAGAATAAAAAATTTGTCAGGTAACAAATATGTTATTTTTTTCTTTTCCGGCACTGCACGTAAATTTTCCAAAGCAAAAAGCACTTATCCAATTTTTTTTTCTTTTCTGAAAATTTCCTTACGAAGGAAAATAGAATGTTCCTTGGTGATGTTAAAAAAGATGTTCGTTGTTTGCACAGAGGAAACGTTACCTTAAAGTCTGTTTCGAAACGTTTCGAGTCGGTTACCTGTTTAGCGTCAATGCGTGGGTGGAATAAGTAATTCGAAGTGTCCTATTGCAAGCACTCTTGAATCTAACGGTCCTTATCGCTATTTACACTGAATAAAAAAGAATACTCCTCAAAAAGATAGTTTCCTTTCCTTTCTCTTCTTTCTCCAGCAATGTAGATTAGAGCTGTAATGCCATCCACGTAGGCTTAGATGATCTAAATAATGTTTTTCAGTCTGTAACAGGGAAAACAATTTGTTGAGAAAGTAAAGAAGGAAATTTTTCGTATTTTCTTGGCTGCAATTTATAAACATAATAATCAACAGTTTACAGACAGAAATGAAAAATAAGGAGTATTTCGGCAAGTAGATGTCCTTGTCTTCATCATTTTAATTCAAAGCTTGTTTCTTGATAATATCATATAGCTGATAAGTGGAGAAAAACTTAGATTATATCAAATGCGCTTTCTCTTCAAATAACCTGGCAAAAGCGAGGTTATTTTTCTCTAAATATCTCACAGAAAGCATTGCCTTTAAGTAAGTACTACTGTCCTTATAAAGGCAAATAAGAGAGAAATAAATACTTTTATGTGCAATTTTATATTACATTTTATTGGTTTTAAACACCACTAATTGAAACTGAGAATACTTTTTACAACAACAATTCTTTTAAAAAGTATTAATTGATGTATGAATCTCTAATTTTTGAATAAATATAGATAAAGGTATTAGTTTAGTCTATTGTTTTACAAAGATTATATAATAATTCTCAGGTAATAAAACATTTAGCGTTCAAGCCATTTTATAATATAATTTAATTCAAAACTCTTTGACTAATTTACGATTCCAGCATTCATTTCGATTTTCTTGATAAATTAATTTTTTTACAACGAGGTTATTCAAAACAATAATATTTAGTTACCCTTAGGCCTCTTTCACACTAGACGACTTTTATCGTACGATAAAAAGTCGTCCGATATTTATTGTGAGAGGTTATTAAAAAACCACACAATAGACTGGTCCTCGATAAAATATCGTTTCTCAGTGTGAAGGAGAGCACTCTATTGTGTGGTTTTCTCACGATAAAACCTCGGACGACTTTTTATCGTACGGTAGAAGTTGTCTAGTGTGAAAGAAGCCTTAAGCTACCTATTTTGCTGAAATGGATTTTATTAAATTAAAAAAAATATATGAATGCACTCTAAAGTTGATTCTGAAAATTATTTTGAGCAACTAATCCAAGAGATATCAAATCATAATTTATGTTTCTAATTAATTTCCTAGATTAATTAGAATAGTTAATATCATGGTTTAAGCTAGTTGATATCAATACTTGTTAGTCAGAGACCAAAAAACTATTAGCCGTATATACCTTGAAGAGTTAGATTAAAACCATTTTATTTCGCTGTTTATTGTACTTTGTCTTTAAGTAAAAGCACTACGTTTCAGAAAACCTTAATGCTTTTAATATAGCTGAAACACTTAGTATATTGAACGAAGTTTTACTTATTTTTGTATCTTTAGAAAATTGGAAATAATTACAAAAATTTCAGTAAAGAGAAATAAATATCACTCAATGATTTACTTTACTTACTTTTTTGTAAAAATACTTTTTTGAAATCATTGGGAATATGCACGTCGTAATTTTATGACGTGTTTTTTTTGATTATATTTAATAAAATGTTATGTTTTGAGCTTAAGATATCAAAGAAATGACATAAAAATTTTTGGCACAGGTGCCGTATAATCCATGATTCCAAATTCTGAATTTTTTGGCGATGAAGAAATGTTGCCAAGATGACGTATCGTGAAGTGTGCAATGATATCAATACCAGGGTTACCAAAATAGAATTTTTTGCATAATTCTTATAGAACTCCATATGTATGATGTAATAATAACGAGGTTGCCAGATACATAAGATAATAAGCCAAAAAATCGCCAATCTCAGAATTTAGCATCTTGGATTGCACGGCACCTATGCCAAATTTTTAAATCTCTTAATGTGAATAAAAAGGTATTAGGAAATTTTCAATTTACACTACTGGCCATTAAAATTGCTACACCAAGAAGGAATGAAAATAACAGAATGATATCTATTGGACACATACATTATAGTGGAAAGAACGAATGATTAGATTCACAGGAAATTAGGATGTACAAATCTTGAGAAATCAGTACCCAGAGCAGCCACCTCTGGCTGCAATAACAGCATTTATCCGCCTAGGCATGGAGTCAAACAGAGATTGTATGCCATGTATGGGGATCTCAGTCCATGCAGCTTCAACACTATGCCACAGTTCATCGACAGTAGTGGATGGTGAGTGATGGCGTGCCAATCGCTCGGAAACCATTGACAACACGTTCTCAATTGGTGACAGATCAGGAGAACGTGCTGGCCAGGGTAATAGTCAAACCTGTTCTGTATCAAGGTAGTTCAGAACAGTACGGGCAACATGTGGTCGTGCATTATCCTGTTGAAACAAAGTATTAGGGAGGTCTCGAAGATAGGGCAGAGCCACGGGCCTTAACACATCGGAAATGTAACGGTTGCTGTTCAAAGTGCCGGTAATGCGAACAAGAGGTGATCGAGACGTGTATCCAATGGCGCCCCATACCATCACTCCAGCAGATGGGCCAGTATGGCGAAGTCCAATGCAAGCTGGCAATGCACGTTCTCCACGATGCCTCCAAACACGGATGCGGCCATCATGGTCCTGTATACAGAACCAAAATTCATCTGTAAAGATGACGTGATGCCATTCCCACGTCCAGGTTCGTCGCTGATCACATCATTGAAGGCACTCCTGTCTGTGACGCAGCGTCAATGGTAGCCGAAGCCATGGTCGCCGTGCAGACAATCCATGCTGCTGCAAACGTCGTTGAATTGTTCGAGCAGAAACTTGTTGGCTTGCAAATGACTCCATTTCTCGACTCAGGGTTCGTGACGTGACTGTACGATCCCTTGTGACCATGCGGATAAGATGTCTGTCTTCTCTGTTGTTAGTGATGGGGGTCGCTGAGATCCTGCATGACGTTCCGTATGATTGTCCTGAACCCATCGATTCCATATTCTGCTAACAGTCATGAGGTCTCGACCGACGCGAGCAATAATATTGCGGTTCGATAAACCGCAATCCAGGTAGGCTATAATCCTTCCTCGATCAAAGTCAGACACGTGCTGAGAGGCATTTCTTCTTCTTACACTAGGCATTACAAAAACTTTCTTTGCCGAAAACAACGTTGAAACGGAAATTGAGTATGAGAAAACTGCTGTCAAATCTCTGGTTTTATATACATTGTAGATGTCGCTACTGTCGCCTGCTTTGTATGAATGCGCTGAAAATCTAATCATTTGCATATCACAGCAAGTTCTACCTGTCATGCAAGTTTCACGTGTGTGGTGTGCCGCTTTCCTGGTGTAGCAATTTTAATAGCCAGTAGTAGTACTCATTACATTAATGGCTAACATTAGTTATGAAAGCAATTATTACATTAATTATATAAAAACATGTTCTAAATATTTTCTATTATATTAGTACTAAATATAAAATGCATTTATAATATTTTATACTATCTTTATTATATATTTTTGTAAATGAACTTCTTCTTCTTCTTAAGTATAATAATTTATTATTATAGGAAAAAAAGAAGAGGTTTTATTTTGATATACTCAATTTTATTAATATTTTCTTTTTTTCATAAAATCAAAAGATATGAAATTTAAAACAAATCTATTTTCCTGTTAATAACTCAGTTTAAGTTATTTTTATATTAAATTGCTTGTAAATATATAGTATAAAGAATTAAATTGATAATTTATTATGAAATAATATAATTAATAACAAAACAATTTTGAAATTAAAAAGAAAATGGAATTTCTCATGAGACTCCAATAGGAGTTGCTCTATTTCATTACACACGTCAATATTAAGTGAATTAAATACTATAGGCTTAAGACAATTTTCTTGAACAAAATAAATAAAATACATAAAAATTATTTTCAAGCAAATCTCATAATATAAATATATATTAATAACTTAATGTAAAGTACATAAGAGAATTGCTAAGTTATTGTTTAGTTGCAAATATTGTAACAATTTTTAAAAAAATCAACAAACTTTTTGAGCCCATGTTTTAAAAGTCTGCTTTTTTATTATTTCAGCAATATTAATTAACAGAAAATTTTTTATATTGGCGTGAGCAAGGCAATAGTTTTAAGATTCAAAACAGATTGTTTACAAATATTGCAATTATTAATTTTGAATTCTATAGAGCTCCAAAAATGTACTTTGTAATAAAAAAATTAGAATTCTATTAATTAATGAAATTTTTAAAAATTCAAATCGTCTTTACCTATTGAAACTAATCAGAAAGTGGATGTTTTGTCATGTCTTTTTCATTTTGCTTTTACTGTTGTTCTATTGTCTATGTGTTAATGGCTTGAATCAATTTAAAACGGCTTCTGAAACCGATATTTTGCTCCTTATATAAGAAATCGGTTAGACTATACTTGAGGGTGCCCCTAGAATTATTGCCAAGTTTATCGCCAAGCTGAGCGATGTTGTTCTATTTATGGAAATCCTAAACGTTATTCTGAAATCCATTTATGGTTCTAATTGGTTCTCTTCTCAGGGTATATTTAAGCAATATCTGTAGGTGATATTAGAGACTTCTGTGTACCTCAAAGTGAGGATATTCCAACAAAATAAAGTGAGTACATTTTTTTCTTTTTTTTATGGGCTTACTGCATTATTTTTGAAATTTCATTGTGTTTTGGCCGCCATTACTGTTTGCACAGCGTTCCGCGCGAACAGGATTGGCACCAAACAAAAATCGCCAATCTCGCCAAGGGGCATCCTCAAATATATTTTTACCAAGAAATCTCGTTTTGGCATAAGTGCCATCTTTTATCAGCTGAATGAACATCGGCTATATTCTCAGTCATTTGATATAAACTTCGCCTTGTTTGCTGATGCTAGAAGAATGCGATTTGAAGGCATTCAACAAATTCATTGACTAATCGGATTTACAACGCCGTCTTAATATGATGTGAAGTGGTTGAAATGTTATCTGACGTTATGAATATTTTAAACCGATGAAAATCGTATTAAAGTGGCGTATGCAGGATTGCATCTTCAGCAAAAGAAACAATGATTTTATAGTTAAATCAAAAGGAAATACACATAACTATTATACATATATAATGCGGTAAATGTATATATATATATATATATATATATATATATATATATATATATATATATATATATATATATATATGATTGTATATATATATATATATAATGGCTTATATATATATATATATATATATATGAGTATGTATGTTTATAGATATATAAAATATGTTAGAACGAACTAATTTTATTTCTACTACAGAAGAAACATCTTATAATGTAACGCAAATGAATCGGAATATTGTTTAATATTGCATACTGATAAATAAAGAATAAGAATTCTTATTTTACTAGAAAGAATTTTAAAAAACACCTCAAAGAATAGATATTTATTTTGAAGCTTCGAATAGAATAATGGAGATGATTTTTCGTCTCTTTTCTGAATAAACAGAGATACTGCTGCTTCCTAAGAAAATTTACTTACTATTTTCTCGAAGTAGGTTATTTGCATTTTCTTAACATTATTTAAAAATGGTTAAAGTGAGAATAAAAATTTTGTCAGGTAAAGTTTTTTTCCTTTCTTTTCCGTCAGTGCACGTAAATTTTCGGAAGCAAAAAGCTTTTATCAAACCTTCCCTTTTTAAAAATTTTCCTTAGTGCGGGAAGTAAAAAGACGCTTGGCGGGAAAAAAAAGTTCTATGTTTGCACAGAGGGAAAGTTACCTTTAAGGCTGCTTTCAAACATTGAAGCCGGTTACCTGTTTTGCGCCCACACATGGGCAGAATAAGTAATTCGAAGTGCACTGGTGAAAACACTCTTGAATCTAACGGTCCTTATCACTATTTACACTAAATAAAAAAGAACACTTCTAAAAAAATAGCTTCCTTTTTCATCTTCTTTCTCTGGCAATACAGATTAGAACTATAATGCCAACCACGTAGTCTTAGGTGATCTAAATAATGTTTTTGTATCCTTTACATCAAGAAGAAATTTTTGCTGAAGTAAGGAATAAAATTTTATGTTTTCTTAGCTTCATTTTATAAACTAGTACTCACAAAGACGTATTACTGAAATGGGCGGTATAACGCATATTTCTAAGTATAAGCGTTTCTTGTTATTTTTATTTCGTTGCAAATGTATCCTTGGCGAGATATATTGCTTGTTATATTATTTAAGTGGATAAGAAAGTTAGATTATTGAATTCTTTCTTTTGGAATACATTTCGCAGAACTATTTTATCGCCAAAGATCTGGGTAATTTTATCGATGTAAACCTTGTTAAATTTTATTGGTTTTTATTATTTATTTTTAAACTTGTATTAGTGTAAAATGATTTTTATCTCAATATTACTTTATGAGAATAATATTGATTCAGCTTGTTATCGAAATTTTGATGTCTGCATAATCATAAATATTTTAGTTATTTTTTTACTTCTTTTGCAACATTTTGGAATATATAGTTATATAAAAATAGTTCCTGTGTGTGTGAAAAATATTTTGTCCTTTTTCTTAGATCATCACATAAATCTAGATAAAGAATATATATGAATAAAAAAATGTTTCGAAGATTGAAGTAAAATTTCTTTATTTTTACTTACTTGCATTAATTTGTTATTTTTTGTTTACTAAAAACAATAGAACAGATCTAATATTTTAACACTTAGGTTCTATTTTACATTGCATACGCATTCTTTTTAAATTTAATTTTAGATATAAATAATGGAAAAATGATAAGTATAACACAATGAAATTTTAAAAAATTAGTTTTCAATACCAAAACTCTCAACAAAAATTCATAATTTTTTAAATAAGCTCTTGTTGTAAATTTTTAAAAAAAATACATAAATTATCAAATTATTACAAAGATTTTGTATCCAAATCATTTTCTCATCACTACCAAGAAAATCACTTGTTGCGCAAGTAGATATATTAAACGAAAAATATATTTCTTTTATTTAAGACTACAAAATTAGCTATTCAAAATTATATTGATAAATATGTTTGTAAATAATATGAGATATAAATCTTGAATTTTGACGAATAATGAAATTCATTTGTGACTATATTCTTATTCTCTCATTTAGAATAATTCCGTACGTTTCCTACAATTAAATACAAAATTAACTAATTAGAAATTTAATTTTAAATTATTAGTATTTACTAATATTTATCTAATGGTTAATGGAAATTCAAATATTATTCTTTTATCATTCACTACTAATAAGAAAATTGGAAAGATAATATTTATTAACAAGTATCTTTTGACAGATAGTAACTAACAATTAATAAACACTAACTTCCATCATAAATTAAATAACCCTCTAGGGTAATGAGTATTCTGGGAATAATCTGATTATTTTTACATTGCTACCAACAATGAATATATAAAATAACGTGTTGTTGTTTTATACAGAATAAAATCCATAGACTTCCTTAGTCAAGAGTTAGTTACGAGAAGAAAAGTTAATAAAAGCTAAGCACTAAAATCATTTAGTATAATTTGTAATATCAAACATTCAAATCTCCCTAGAGTTAAATGTAATTTCTTATGAATATGCATGGAAATACAATTAGTTATGAATGTCAATGTGAATTTAATTAATTATGTATATTCATGAAAACCTAATGATTTACATAGATAATAATATAATAAATCAAGTCTCGTAAAGTATTAATAAGCTATGCTCTAATATAAGCAATTCTCTTTCTCTCTCTCATAATTATCAAAAACATATATTCTCTCATTTCCTTTTTCAAATATATGTAAACATCAAAAATGTTGCACACTTCATTTTATTAAATTGAACTTTCCTAATCAAATTTAATTTTTAGATCAAATCTACTTTATCTGATTAAAAATACATACCTTATTCAATTACAACTTGTATAATTATATATATATATATATATATATATATATATATATATATATATATATATATATATATATATATATATATATATATATATATATATATATATATATATATTGAAACTATGGTGTTTTAAAATTTTATTTCTGTTGACAAGGAATTTTGTTGATTGTCAGTATGCCAAGTGGATCTATTTCTCTTGGGTAATAATTTCTTTAATGTTTCTCAAAAATTATTTTGCATGCTCCTAATACTTATGACTTTTATTTAACATTTTTACTCATAAAATGTTTCAATGATTATTATTTGATGGATATCAAAACAAAAAGAAATGAGTAAATTAACTCTGTTTCCTCTATTTTTGTTTTAGATTATTTTGTTGGTGTAATTTAATAAGGAACAATATATTATCAATTTTCCAACAACTTCATTGTTAGCTCCATCATTAAAAATGTACATATAATATTTATTTGATATATGTATTCTCTTTTACCATTCTTAACTAAGGTATAAAATTAAGCGTTTTTTATTGAGCACATTAAATCACATTTATTGATTAGCCTATACCTTACAAAAGATTTATGGCTTAATTTATGAGAATCATTTAATCACCAAGTTTTCTGGTTGTTTATTAAGAACAAAATGACTACTTACGTTAATTATCAAGTGATAAATTATCCAAACATTTTGCGTTTAATCAGTTGAACGTGGTATTCATTTTGATAATCAAGCACAATGTGATTGTGTAAAACCAATAATCATTACCAGCATAAATTTATCTTAAGTAAAAGAGTTTGAATAAGTATTTACAAATTAAATTGAACATTTCGATGAATTTTTATAAAACTGTAGATTTAAATATTATGCATTGGAAATAGCATTGGAAGAGAGGTTTTTTTAAAACTTTTCTCAAATACTAAGTTGAAATAAAATTAGTTTGAAATACTAAGTACTAAGTTGAAATAAAATTAATAAAAAAAATAAAAAAATTTTTTCAAATATTTTTATTTCTGAATTATTCGATGAGAGGAAATATTTAACACAAACTCAAATAAAGAAGCAAAATTAAATTACGCAGAAATTCTAATTTTATCAGTTTTCTGGCAAATTGACAAAACGATAAGCAGAAGAAATTTAACAAATTAATGAAGTTTATTTTGTGTTGAAAATACCACAAAAAATGAAGAAAAAGTTTTTCTGAATGATTTATAGGGAAAAGAAATATCCATGGTGTCTACTATAATTTATTGATGCATTTATATTTCCTTATTTTTTGTACGTATACACATAAATTAATGTAAACTTACGAAAGTTTTTCAACCGTTTTATTATTTAATATAAAGACATTTTTTAGAATATTTCATAAGTATTACAAACATTTATAACAAGATAAAGTTTGCTATATTGTTCACCACTTCAATTTACATAGATGGGTTTTTATTGTTACTTATTTCAGTACAATTATATCCTACCTGTTCTTAGCTATACGATATGAATAGAGCTTGTATTTGTTTTTTAATTAAATTTCCAAACAGTTTTTTTCTTCTTAAACAATAGAAAGGGTTTTTTCAGGGAAAGTAAGGAGGAAAAATCCGTAGGGAAGGCGATTTGAATTTTTATCTCTTAACCGGAAAACATTTGGAGACTTTTAAAGTTCAAGGAATAATTTGAGGGATATGATATAAAATATTGAACAATTAATAGAAAATTGTTTTGGAAAACATTCTTTGCTAAAAAATTACAATGTTTAAAATTAAGAACATATTATATAAGTTTTAAGAAATTCATCTTAGGTAAAAAAATTTAAAAAGGAAAGAAGAATTAACATTGCAACATTTGATATGGAAAGTAATCATATATATAAATATGTGTGTGTGTGTGTGTGTGTGTGTGTGAATTTATAAATCGTATATGCATCCATTTATTATCTATCTATCTATCTATCTATCTATCTATCTATCTATATATATATATATATATATATATATATATATATATATATATATATATATATATATATTTATATATATTCAAGCTTTTTGCATTATCTTTGAATATTTTAATTCTTTAAATATTTTTAGAATATGGGAAAGAGGTTTGAAATTAATAAAATAATTTAGAAAATATAAAAAATTTGAAATATCTTTTTAATCGTTATTCAAATCGTCCTTACTCGTTACACATGTCTTAATACTCCTTTATTTCGATAGGTTTAAATAAAAATTATATAAAATAGTTTTTAAAATTCATAAAGGATTTAAATTTGAAGAATATACCGGGTGATCCAAAAGTCAGGACGAACTTTAAAAATGAATAATTCGAAAACGAATCACGATACAAAGATGCGGTTTGCACCAAACGGATGGAAAAGAAACCGGGTTTTGTGTGGCAATGAAAAAAACATTGTTCTGTTGGCAACCAACAGATGGCGCTATAGTGTTTTATTGCAAC
Organism: Latrodectus hesperus; assembly: GCA_037975125.1. Taxonomy (NCBI): domain Eukaryota; kingdom Metazoa; phylum Arthropoda; class Arachnida; order Araneae; family Theridiidae; genus Latrodectus; species Latrodectus hesperus. The sequence goes on from CM075861.1 coordinate 50,562,644, forward strand.
AAAAGATGTTTTACAAATGAAACAATGATTAATGAAGCCAGATTAATTACAGTTAATTAGTACTACAGTAAATGTTCAATGTGCTGTCCATCATTCAGAAGTAAAGCTGTGAGACGAGTCACCACACCATTCACAACATTTAGTAGCATTTCATGCGTTATGGCAGACACATTTTGGCGGATGGCATCTTTCAGTGCCGCTAGTGATGCCGGTTGGTCGCTGTACACTTTTGACTTCAAGAAGCCCCACAGCCAAAAGGTCACAGGGTGTGAGATCGGGAGATCTTGGAGGCCATGCGTGATTAAAGTAGCGACTGATAATACGATCCTCCCCAAATGTTGAGCGTAGCAGGGGTTGCACAGGCAGAGCAATATGAGGTGGTGCACCATCTTGCATAAAGGTGACTGTTTGGAGTGCCTGTCGCGCTTGCAGTTCAGGAATAATGCTGTTCTGTAACAGTGCTAGATATCGCTTACCGGTGGCAGAAACTGTTTGGAAACCTGTCTGTGTGACTTCTTCGAAAAAAATGGACTAATTATGAAATCAGCAGTGAAGCCACACCAGAATGTCACTTTAGGCTGTTGCAAGGGTACCTCAACAAATGCATGTGGATTTTCTGTGCTCCACACTCGACAATTGTGGGTGTTAACAGCGCCAGAGAGTGTGAAATGTGCTTCATCTGTCCAAAGCACAGTGTGAAGCCAGTCGTGCTGCTCTTCCATCTTATTGAAGACCAAATTCGCAAAATGTTGGCGAGAGTCGAAGTCAGGAGGTTTCAGTTTTTAGTTATGTTGCAACTTGTAGGGATACCGTTGCAAAGTTACTCGCAGCGCTCTCCAGACACTTCCGTACGACACTTCTGTCTGCCTCGAAACTTCTCGAGCACTGCACTCCCCATGTGCAGCAACTGCCGACATGGCTTGCACCGTCTGCTCCACTGTCGTGGCAACAGCAGCTGCAGTTGAGGAACGTCAACTTCTTTGACGTGATGCCAAAGATCCTGTAGCTTCAAATTTTTTCACAATTTTGTTCAATGCAGAAGACGTTATTGGTTCTTTGCTATCTCGCATATCCTTCATGTAGCGATATGCTCGCAATGCCGCAATGGCACTTTCCAAATTCTTATAAAACAGTTTAACTAAGAGGGCTTCCTCAACTATGGACAGCATTGCGATGCATACCAGCTCCGACTACCATTACCTGCTGCAGTTGCTTCTTTTTATATCGTTTGTTGCTTTGCATAATCCTACATCAGAAATCCTACAGCGCCATCTGTTGGTCGCCAACAGAACTTTTTTTCATTGCCACACAAAACCCGGTTCTTTTTCCATCCATTTGGTACAAACCGCATCTTTTTATCGTGATTCATTTTCGAATTATTCATTTTTAAAGTTGGTCCTGACTTTTGGATCACCCTGTATTTATTTTCATAAAATTATACAATAAGTTTTATGATCGTGAAATAAATTAATCATTAAATATATTTTTGCTTAAGAAATTTATCTTATTTGTTTTCTTGCATTTTATATGTAGATTTTCTAATTTATTCTACACATATTCCTAAGATATATAATTCCAATGATACAAATAAAATTATCACTATAAGTTTGTGTCTTCAAAAAATATCCTTAAATATTTAATATAGTTTATAAATAAAGGATTGGTCTGAATTGATTTCCTGGAAAATTTGCACTATTTTATTTTTTAATACAAAACAAATGTTCATTAAGTTAAAGATTTTATTGCTAATTTTCTTACTCAACATATTTTATTATAACTTCATAGTTTTAAGAGAATTTAAATAAATAAATTAATATTTTTAACTTTTATAAAATAAATCACTTGTTTCAATAAAAATATTTCTTGTTTAACTTTCTGAATTTCCATTGAGAATTCGGAAACTTCAAAATAAAGCAAGAATTAGGAAAATATTTTTGTTAAAAAGAAAACAATTTTTATAATTGCATCATTTATTGATAAGATAAATAAACTAATAAAACATAAATAAACGACGGGTTTTATTTTATGTGTGCGAATGCTAAAACGATAATCTTTACGCTTTGTAAATAAAAACTTTTCTTAATATTTATGAAGTGAGCGTATTATTCAATTTACTCAATAAGCGCAAAAGATCATAAAGGCTAATGAAACAGTAAATCAAATTGAAAATAAAATGAAAGAGTATTTATCGGTGTTTGTGTAAGATAAAAAAATTAAATTTCTTAAAATCCGTAAAGTTATTTAATGATTGTTAGAGCAAGATATTCGTTAAATATTGTTTATTCACAATCTCTTTTAAAACGAATGAACTACCTTTCATAATTTCAATTTTTATTTTTATTTAACTAAACATTATTATGAATGAGGAAAAAGAAAAACTGAATCGCTTTTGTAAATCTGAGGAATTTTAAGACTCCTAATATTTGAAGTTTCTATTGACTTTGTGAAATAAAAAAGATCTATTGATACTTTTATATAACGTTTAAATTCAATAAGTAATTTATGACATTTGAATTTAAAATTGTACTACTCTGTTTGTAAAAAATGAAAATGACGAGTTCTTATTTTCATTTATATTTTTTATGTATTATGAATGATGTATCAGTGATATTGATAATGTATTATATGGTAGATAAAAAAAGAGAAAAGAGTATTTACAGAATGTATCACTTATAAGTATTTTTGTTTTTAAATTTGATTAAGTATATTTCAAAAAGAGGATTTTACATTTTAAGACATTTTCTGAATGCTGAAAACAGAATACAGAAAAAAAAATGAAAATAAAAAATAAGGATTTTAACATAACTTTTTAATGTAAAAAAATATTTTTTTTAAAAAATGAAAAATATATATTTAAAATCCAATTAAATTCAATAAGCAAGTCAGGAAAAAACATATTTAACTAATTTAGCAATTCAGAAAAATACATATTTAACTAATACAGCAATACAGAAAATTATGTATTGAATTAATGCAGCATTTCAGAAAAAATACATGTTTAACTAACTTAGCAATTCAGAAAAATACTTATTTAACTAAATTACAAATTCAGAGAAAATACATATTTAACTAATACAGCAATTCAGAAAATTATATATTTAATTAATACAGCATTTCAGAAAAAATACATACTTAACTAATGTAGCAATTAAAAAAATACACGTTTAACTAACTTAGGAATTCAGAAAAATACACATTTAACTAAATTAGAAATTCAGAGAAAATACATATTTAACTAATACAGCAATTAAGAAAAATATATATTTAATTAATACAGCATTTCAGAAGAAAATACATATTTAGCTAATATAGCAATTCAGAAAAAATATATATTAATTAAAAATAATTAACTTTGCAATTCAAAAAAATACATATTTAAATAATTTAGAAATTCAGAAAAAATACATATTTAAATAAATTTGAAATTCTGAAAAATACATATTTAACTAATTTAGTAATTTAGAAAAATACAAATAAAAATATATAACTTAGAATCAGTGCTTAATCTTCTATTTTGGGAAGTTATAATATTGGTGTGGTCAGTGTGATTAAAAGTTCAAATACAAACGCTTATGTTAGCAACCCAGTATTTACAAAGTTAAATTTATAGCTATTTCTGAAAGTAGAAGCTACGAGCGCAGTTTTTTTACTGGGTATTTCCACTTACCATCCTATAACTAATTACAATATTATAAAACAAATCATATTTAATGTAATTTAAAATAAAAAAAACGTTTACTTTAAATTTACAAATGATAATTTTCTATTAAAATTTTGTAAGGCGTTCCTATCCTATGTTCGAAATGAAACCTATGTTCGAAGTGACTTTTTCTTAATAGGTAATTTTAACTTTCTTTTATCTTGTTTAAAGATAAATTATGAGGTAAAAATCTAAATTTAACCAAAATGTTAATTACATGTGTCATATGTTTTGTAAAATCGGTTATTTTCTGGAAAATTTTCGTGAAATTTTAATAAAATAGTTAATACTCTACAGAACATTGTAGTGTGCTTCAATCTTAATTTAACTTCAGCTTAAGATTTATGAGACAATGGTCTTTGAATGAAGTAAAATTTAAGAAAAATATACTGCATTAAAAAATATGGTTAAAATTAAACAGCAATATGGATATTTAACGAAATTTTACTGAACATTTTCCTTAAAAGTAGCTGTAAATGAAAAGTTCTTCAGCTATGTTGAAATTTCTGCTTCATTTCATAGATAATAACACCTAAATTATGTAGGCCAAGTTTCATACAAGTATATTCAGTATTACTTGAGTTTTAAAGATGGAATCACCTTTTAAGTGACAGTCTCGTTTGTGATATCAACGATGTTGCCATTCTTCCCGAATGTTAAGTCAACAAGAATGAGGTCAAATAACGATCTCATATTTAGGGATATTAATCACATATTACAGAAAATATATGAATTAAAAAAATAAAGTACTACCTTCTTTTATAACTTCCAGTTCGAAAATGAAACTTTCTGCTTCATTTTTGAAAAGATTCAACATATTTTTAAATTTCTGTAACTATAATAAAACGAAAAATTGTTGTGGAAATTGGAAAGTTCTGAGTACGAGATTCCCAAATCCCCGACTATTATTATCGAAAATAAATTTTTTAATGTAGATCTAACCTTAGGTCAGTTTAAAACATTGAGTTTTACATACGTTTTCATCAATTTATTTTTTTAGTTCATTTGAATTGGAAAAGAAGTTTAAATACTTATTACTTATAGCAGAAATATTGGAGCATATTTAAATATATTTATTTATTACTGAAATATTGAATATATTGAATATAAGTATATTTTAAGAATGTAAAAATATGCCCAAATGCTTAAAACATTCATTGAACTTTACCGCTTAGAAAATGAAAAATTTATTACCACTTAAATACTTTCAGGTAGTAAATATTTTCGAAATTATGAAGCATAATACCAAATGCAGGATTGCTAATAAATGAGAATACCAAAAAATGCATGTTATTTCTGTGAATGAATTGCATTCAAATATTAAAATATTTGAAATTATAAATAAAAACAAAATTTAAAACAATAAAATTGAATAAAGGTAAAAGATGAATCTCTAAAAAGTGCAATAAATAAGACATCTTTACTTCCATGAAAAATATATGTGATTATTTTCTAAATGTTTAGCACTTTATCACTCTTGATATTTTTTTATTTGCTGAAATTAGAACAATACAAAATTGCTTAGAGAAAAGGAGGAATCTCACACAATTACAGGTAAGTTTTTTAATTATTTAATATCGATGGTACGAAAACTTTGGGATTCATGGAATGCTAATTGGATATTGTCAATGAATAAAAAATAGGTTTCTTTATAATCATTTTTACCAAACATATTGAGTTTCTTTGGTATCATTTTATACCAAACATTTTGAGTTTCTTAGGTATCATTTTAAAGCAAACTTTTTGGGTTACTTTGGTATCATTTTATACTATACATTTTAGGTTTCTTTGTTATCATTTTATACCAAACATTTTGTTTTTCTTTGGTACTGTTTTATTCCAAGCATTTTATTACTTTGATATAATTGCGTATATTCTAAGAGTAGCAATGAATCATCCTGGCATTTTAATTCTATTACTTGAAACTTTAAAATAAAAAATTAAATTCATCAGTTTTTAGAATACACAAAATTTATAATTTTAATCCTGTTTCAATATTGATGCAGATTTTTATTTTAGTTAAAATTTAGGAAGCATGAATTTTAAACTATTCTGCAGAACCGGAAAAATGTTTTAGATTTGAATCACTTACTGTTGCCCCATATTTGAATTAAAAAAGTTTGGGTGCATAGTGGCAAAAATGAATCTTTATTAAGCTTTTGTGATAATTATCTTTATGATAAAAATTAATCTGGTGAAACTTAATAAAGATTATACATGGAGTTAACTATTATTATTAGCGTTGCTCTGCAATATTAATGAATCTTTGCCTTAGATATGAGTCGACGGTATTTCAAATGAAATTGAATGAATGATGCTTTTTTTCCGGCAAAGCAAACTGTTTCCTGAACTATCAACAAAAATTCGTTGACAAGTAGCGAATTTTCATGGCGATGAATTGTGCTCAATTAAAAATCCTAATGACACACCAAAATTTTTATTAGAAATTTTAAAATCTATTGTAATTTATATATATTTTTCCTCTTTATAGGAGCGAGATACAGTAGATTATTTTTTATGCTTTCTATCACAGTGGAAAAGTGCAACGCATTGGCTTTTTTCCATAGAATACCCATTCAAAGCATTCAATGTTGTATTGTTAGCGTTCTGAATAAAAAATATTTTTCAAACTGCAGTATGCATTGAGATTATGTTTTATTGCAAACAAGAATGGTTTTTTTGAAACTGCACGGTTAACGTTTAAAAGTCAATTTTCTTGCTTCCATTACTGGAAGGCTCTTTTTACAACAAAATAAATTGGACTCATTTTTATTTTCGCGTCGCCTTTCACCATGAATCGCAAAGCGACAAAGATAAATTGCCAACGTGGGTTGTAAAAGTATCGCAAAATGCTTGAAGTCTAAAAAAAGCATTTTTCACATTTACTCTTTATGAACTTGGCAGTAAAGCTATTTTTTTCAATAATAGTTGTATCATTGAATTTAATTGTTATTCTCTTAAAGGGAAGCATCGTATTAAATTTTAGAATTGCAATTAATGCTTACATTTGGTAATTTTAACAAAGAATTTATTAAAATGAGAATAGTGTTTAACGAAATTATATATCTAATTTCGTAAATTCTTTGAATAAAATTTGAGAGTATAACTTTATTGCTGAGTGTATTTAATTAGAAATATTATAAAAACGAAATATTATAACGAAAGGGAATATATATAAAGAGAAAAAAATCACACACTGTAAGATTCTACTATATTAACTCAGACAAAATGTTTTAACTCATTTTCTGAGCTCAATCTGCATTCAAAAAATAAGCAATATTTGCTGAATGAGTGAACTAACATTAAAAAAATATTTTCATGTAAAATTTTAATAATTATTAGAGCATCGTTTTAGAAGCATATTCTATTCATTATCTCCCTTTCATTCAATGGTGAGAATGCAATTTATTACAGAAGTAGATGCATATGTGGATATATGGTACACAACCACTAAACACTATTTAGTTTCATGAAAAATGCATGAATGACATTTGCATATAAGGAGTAAAAACTCCGCAAGGTTTAAGAAGTGTCGTGCAAGTGCAGATAAAGAGTTTTAAGAAATTTGAAAGATTTGACTTTAAAACAGCTGTTTTTATGATTTTTGAGAAACGGTTGAAAGATTCTGAATATTGACATTCCATTAAACGCATGGAAGCAGGACAATAAATTACAAAAGTTGACTCCATTGCTAGTCATTCCGACAAAAATCCTCAAACTAAATATTGCCTGAAACCGAAGGTTACAAACTCTGCAGAAGATCTATTAGGTTGGTGCGTATGAAATGTCGGATTCTCTTTACATGCGGACGTTTTCCTCCCTGTTTTCGTTATACTTTTGTATTTGGCATAACCTCATTCATACCCGTATTGTCCATTGCCAGAGACTCATTTCAGCAAAATAGGTTTTCTCGAAGGTCTTCCCTTTTTTATTTCTTTTGAGTTTATTGCCGATATGAATTCTGCCGACATTCGCGTCATTTTCTTATATGAGTACAAACTTGGTAATAGTGCTGCAAAAGCTGCACGCAACATAAACCAAGCGTTTGGGGAGAATACGGTTAACGATCGGAAAGTGCAGCGTTGGTTCGAAAAATTTCGGACTGGCGATTTTTCACTGCAAAATGAGTCGCGCGGAAGACCCAAAACGTCTGTGAAGAATGATGACCTGAAGGCTCTAGTGGAAGCGGATCCAGCCGTATCCACGAGGGAACTTGCTATCAGGATGAAAGTTGACCATACAACGATATTGAGATACCTTTCTGAGATTGGCAAGGTTAAGAAGATGGACAAGTGGGTACCTAACGCACTGACAGAGCGAAATAAGCTGGATCGGTTAAACGTATGCTCATCATTGCAGCATCCACCATATTCACCGGATCTCTCGCCGACCGATTTTCATTTTTTCAAGCATTTAGAGCTGTTTTTAAGGGGCAAACACTATGAAAATGAAGACAGTCTAAAAAACTCGATATCAGAGTTTATTAATAATAAAGACCAAAATTTTTTAAGACAGGCATCTACGCTTTAAAATCTCGTTGGGAGAAATGTATTGAAGCGAATGGAGCATACTTTGATTGAATAAACAGCTTTTGAAGAAAGATATGCAGTTTTATACAATCACTTAAGAATCCGACATTTCATACGCACCAACCTAATATATATCTCTGTTATTGCAAGCGAAATTGAATAATGATCTTCGTAACGTGACGTCTATAGCTGCATTAGTTATTGGAAAGATGATCTTTGTCAATATTTTACGCAGAAAGTAACAGTAATGGACTTCAAAGCCAGGTATAAGTTTTTTCCTATATTCTTCTGATACATATGGATACGTCTTAAAGTAGTTTCACATAGATATCAGTTTGATTGTGCTTATAAGTCTGTCAAACTTATATTTTTGCATAAGTCTTAATTTATTTTGCAACACAAATAAGATATGTATATTTTGTATATCATCCATAGCATAACCAAACACATTCTGAAGTGGAAATATTATTGTCCAGGTTCTGGATTTCATTGATATATAACTATTACTGGTACGTTTACAGAGAAGACCTGTGGCTACTTCACTGTTTCGAAGCAGTGCAAAACCCCATTATAAAACTGAAAATTTTAGCTGTGGATCTTGCTTTAATTTTGATGGTTAATGAATCGCATCCCCACCAAGCTGTCATCGTTGATATTACCTGGAGAGTGAAGGAACCCTAGTTGGAAATGCTTAAGCATGCTTGACGCTGAGATTTACTTCTCCACTTTGAATGACAATATGTTTGATTCGTCCTAATACCTTTACGAAATAGTTTCTTGATATTTTAGGTACTATCTGCAATATGTAACAGGACTATCAACTGTTTGTAAAGGAAGCAAGAGTGTACTTCGTAAAACTATTGTTTTACGAAATTCACTCTTGTTACATTTAGGTACTAGCTACCGTATATCAAATGCGGTATATAGCGGTGTTGGCGAGCCCTGGGTTGTGCCATTAAGTTAATGTGTTTGGAATACTCATCCATCACAACGTGCGTCTGTCAGGAATTTTGAACCACGGTCAGGAGGCGAGATCACACTTAAGCTAGCACTCTCTTTTCGATATCCGCGCCACACCATTGCCAGGACTTTGGACGTCAAATATTAACGTGGACACGTCCCCAACCCACGAAGCTCCAGCAATCCAGTGAGGGAGTGTACGTAGTCACTCTCCCAATTGCTGTCCATGGCAAATACTTCCCTTTCCTGATCTAAACGCGAAGCTACTGAGCCACAGGAGCTCTGGTACTGTAACTGTAAAATTCAGTAATTGAGTGGGTTAACCCCCATATCTCTGATCATAATTCCATCGAGCACTCGTGGGGTTTGTAAGAAGTACACCCATTACCCGAAGTTAGTGAGTTGATCATACTCTCCTAAGACGAGTGGAAGGTAATACCTGTCTCTGGTACCCATAGACTGGTAGTTAGTGTTTGCTGTCGTTATACTCATTTTTTCCTCCCCCTTCAGATTAATGTCAAAATTGAGGGAGTGGATTCTCTGGTGGCGCCATCTATCGGAGGATTTAAAAAAAAGAGCTAAGACGTACTTTTCCCTTCATGGTGCTCTGATTAAAACGAAAGACGCTCCCTATTGCCTTAAATTCACATTGCCAAAGCATAGCGAACTTGGCTTGTCCAAGTGTCGTAAGTAACAACAAAATACTCGCAGAAGTTTTACCTATGTATAGATGATGAATAAACATCATTTTCCATTTTTAACTCTTGTGTTTTATTTCTTATCGGTTGATAGAGTAGATGTAGATAAAGAATGTTTATTTACCATGATAACACTGTTTTTATTTGTTTTGACATTAAATTTAACATCAGCGACTCTAATATAAATTTATCTTATACTTTATAAAAATCAGTATTGTTTTTGACGTTATAATTTGTTGCTTTGCTACCTGAATCAAGTATTTGTAACTTACGCATCATATTTCCTGTCAGTCGAAGGAATATTTACCCCAATTTATTTCTCACCTTAGCCCAAAAGACTTAAATTACCTTAGTCCAAAAGACTTAATTGTTTGCAGAGAGTGTTTTTAAAATATTGATATTGATAATTATAAGAACTATAGGTTAACTGTTACCTTAAAATTATTAACTATTTTTCCAATAAATATATAAATACTAATATAAAAAACACTTCATATTTTAAGTTTAAATCACTAATTATATGATTTGGTAATAGCGAATTTTAATTGGTACATTTAATACAAGCTTTATATGTGGTTAAGAATTTTAATTTAAACACTTAATTTATTTTAAAACAATGAAATAAATAAAAAATAAATCACTAATTATATGATTTGGTATTAGCGAATTTTAATTGGTACATTTAATACAAACTTTATATGTGGTTAAGAATTTTAATTTAAATACTTAATTTATTTTAAAACAATGAAATAAATGAAATATAATTTTGTGCATGGGAAGAATTAAGTGCTTGAAATTTATATATAATTTTCTATAACTATTCTACACATTCATGTATAAAATACTAAATATTTTTATGAATTAATTAAATAATGCCCTTTGAAATTTGAATCTTTTAAGACACTGTGTCCTAAAAATTTAATTATTATAATTTATTTTTTATGGTTTTTTTATCCTATTATAACACAAACCAATTGAAATTACTCATATTGTTGCAGCTTCGGTAAGAAATGCTATTTTTTTCTTTTCGTAAATCTCTTAAAATGACAAAAGAAGAATTTGATTTTCAAAGTCATTAAAAACTCGTTTGAATTTTCAGATAACGAAAAAGGGAATCTTTTTTCATAAAAAAAAGTTTGCAATTGCCCTTTGAGTTTAAATATTATCATCAAAATAAGTTTTGTAAACACTTCTATTTACTTTCATTTTTAATTTTTCTTAAAACTTTAATATGAATATGTTTTATGAAGTATTTTGCATAGTGTCTTTATATGTTATTTTATATCCACCCTTTTTAAGTATTCAAGCTTTAAGAGAAGCATTTAATGCTTTTTGAATGAATTTCCTTAATTTATTCCATTTTTGTGTTTCATTTATTACTGTAGTTTTTTAGTGTTTTTCATGATTCAGAAAAAATATGAATGTTAAAAAGTCGTTTTAACGTATTTTATATTTCTTTATGAATCACTTTACGATTTACTCACTTGTTTGTAAATGAAATTGAAAAAAGAAAATTCAATCGTGAGAAATAAACATGTAATTTATAATTAGTGTTCTTTTTAGAAGAACTTTTCATGTATGACTGTTTCTAAACTATAAAATGTTACAAATAAAATAATGATTTTTTTTAAAAAATAATGTGTTTTTATAAAAAAATTTGTTTTTTAGCGTTTATTTTATGTATATTATTGAAATTACTAAACAATAAATATATAAATATTGACATAATTCACTTCTAATTTCCCTTTCAAAATACACTCATAAAATTGTTAACAAAGACATTAAAAGTAATTTAGTAAAAAATAATATTAATATCTACATGCAAGACAATTAGAGGAAAATAAATGATAATTCTGGGCTTTTAATTTTATGCTGGACATTCAATTTCGTATTGAGCTATTTTACGCAATTGATAAATTATTTTCTTGATCTTTGTAATTAAAATTCGATTAATTTTAAGTTATTAAAACTATGCTTTGAATCGTAATTTGGTTCGAAAAATGTATACATGGCTAAAATTGTAATTTTAGTTATTAAATTTATAACTATGTAGTTTTTTCGTTATAATTAACTATTGTTTGTGTGAAAAATAGAGGAATATGAGGAAATAGAATAATTGAGTAATAATAAGTGTTTTTTGTAAAAGATAATTAAGTAATTAGTGTGAGTAATGGGCAAATGTGTAGATAAAAGAGTATTTTAAAATGTACCCATATGTGTTTTACCTAAAATATTATAAAGATATTTGGATTTTAAAAGAGGGAAACTTACACATAAAAATATACTTCAACTTTGTGTTTTTAGAAATTTTATTATTTTAGGAGAAATTGTTTTATTAATAATTTAATTAAAAATTGATATTATAAAAATTTAAAAAGTATCCATGACAAATAATTATAAATATATAAACTTTCTAACGACAAGAACGCATTTAAATTAAAATTTATAAGTTCTTAAATTATAATGCTTGTTGAATATTTTCAAAATATACCTAGATAACACCGTAAATAACAAAAGTATTAAGAGGAAAAGCTTGAAAATTTTTAAAAATAAAGGAAATAGAATCTTTTTTCTATAGACAAAAAATTAAAAAAAACATATTAGGTATCAATGTAAATTTTCCTCTTATGATTATACATTAAAAATGTGTTGCGTAGTTAACTAATGCATAATTTTATGAATTTAAAAATATTTTGCCATACATGATTATTACGCAAATTTTTTCTATGAAAAAAATGTGGAAAATTATTTTCTTACTTTTCAATGCGTCATAATGGGTTTTGGTAAAAGTGAAAGAAGTTAACATAAAAAAAAATAAATAAAAAATAAAAAATAGGAGATACGTTTACATTCTGTGATACATTATTTTAAGATGTTGAAGGAAATGGAAAGAAAGTTAGAAATTTGAAGAAAGATATACCGACAAAAATAGTTATTGTGCTTTCCTATGTGGGAAAAAAACACCCATAAAATTACTTATTACTTTTGGGACCAAACCATAAATGTACTTTCGCTGTTAAATTACAATTGAGGTGAAATGTACATAAAAATATTGAATGTATTTACGTGTTTTATAGCTCTAATGTTCATCTTAAGAACAAAACTACTTTGAAAAATAAATATTATTCCTAACATGCATTTAGATCCGCATAATTTTAATATAAAAACATTTATGCTTTTTACAGAAAGTAATACGAGTATTAAAGTAAATAACATCACATTTTTTGTTAATTTATTTATAGAAAAACAATACATTTGAAATATGTATGTATTTCCTTCCCATTTGTGTATTTTTGAAAGAGAAACTTATCTCCAAAACTTCATTTTTAAATTATAAAAATAATAAGAATAATTTAAATGTTTCTTATTAAATGAAAGAAACAAAAAAAATAAATAAAATTTATAATAAGATAATAAATTAAGTTAAAAGTCAATTCTTTTACACTGTGTTATATATGAATATTGATCTATGGAAAAGAAATTTTTCCCTTATTGGTTTTCTTCACTTTCTTCAACATTACTAATTTTCATTTGCTTCATTGTCTTTTAAGTTAATTTTTTTAAGAATATATGCAGGAAATGTTAAAAGTATATATAAAAAATTTTATACATAGATATTCACTTCTCAGGTTTTTTGTTGTACAAATGTTAATATAATCCCATTATTCTTTGTTTTTTTTAATCTTTTTGTTTAATTGAAAGCATGAATTTTAGATTTTTGCTGAGGCTTGTTTCATTGTCACTCAACAGTATTTTTTTGCACATGAGGGCTAATTAGATCGAGAACTGGTACCTAAAGTGAATTTCGAACCACTACAAAATTCAAGCTCTAAGTAGGATTCAAACCCACGAAAAACATTAGCAGAAGCGAGAAGTCAATAGTATTGATTGAAATATTTTGTAATTTCAGGAATTTTTATCGGGCAAAAATAGCAAAATTTTTGAGAATATTTACATTGATATGTATAATATAGTAGGTGATCAATTAACATAATCCGTTACAAGACTATTTCGCTATCCAAATTGTTCTTTAAAGGATAATCGATTTATCATAGATTTTTATGTGAAATCAATTAATTCGTTTTGAAGACCCTAAAAGTTAAATAAAAAAGGGATGTACAATTTATAAAGTAAGTTTGTTAAAAAAATTACATATAGCCTTGCATATTAATCAATCCTTTTCATTTTTTGTTTATGGAGTATTAAAGAAATGTTAATTGTCCAATGTTGATTGCTTTTATCTCTTTTTTAAGACTTTCCGGAAATGATTAATAGTATTGTTGTTGTAAAGATTCCTACCCTTACTGATATCAGCCTTGGTTAGGGTGTCATTCTAAGACTATTGTTCTGACATCCTCCCACTTCTTCAACAAATGAACGAGGATGATGGAGTCCTCAAAATGAAAACGGTTTGGGTTTTGAATAAAATCAAAACCTAAACTGATGGTTAATTTTGGCTATAAGCGTTCCGTTGGAAAAAAATTTCCATTATAGAACTTTGAAGTTTAATAGACAAGGAACATAATTCAAGAGACATGAAATACGATTTTTGTTCCGTTGGGTTTTGCAACTCTGCACATCAGGCTCCGAGAGCCGAGAAGTGTTCGTTAGAGTTCGTTTTAGTTCGTTATCCGAATAGGAATTCGTTATCCGAACACAAAAGTCTTCAGTGAAAGTGTTCGTTGTCCGATTTGTTCCCAGTCCAAACAGTTTGTTAACCGATTACCCACTTTTCTACAGACGTTTTCCAATTTCAATATTTTTCTAAAATCTAAATTTTAGTTTGAAAAGAAAAACATTATTAATGAATTAACCTAATGCACAAAGTGAGAGGAAGAGTTATTTAAACAAATAATTTAGAATATTTTTTCGGAGATAAATTTCCTTAAAAATTCGCACAAAATAATGAATGTTAGAAAATGATATTAATTTACTACTAATAAAGTTTTTGTTTTAAAATTGTATTAATTATTGCACTATTAATGTCAAAGAAATCTTTACTTGAATATTTTTGCATGTGAAATTTCAAAACTCTTTATTAAATACATTTTGTAAATAGTTCATCAAATGTGTTCTGTGTTTTTTATATATATAAATTGTGTTTTAATCGTATTTGCACAACTTAATTGTGATTTTAATTTCTGAATAATCTCAGCTTAAGAAAAAAATGTAAAAAAATAGTAAGTTATAAAGGTTTAGAAATAGAAAATTAAGCGCTACAACTCCTTCCAATAAAGTAACAACGAATTAATCAATGGTTCCTTCTTGGACTAGTCGGTTGAAGATTGTTTTGTTTTTTACCCAATCCTACTTTTACGTGCAGGCCTTAACTCTCTCCGTCCAGATAATTGAGTTTCTTGGACTCTTTCCACCGGGTTCTTTGTTGGATGATTTTGATCCGGCTCTTTCTTAGGTCAAGTACATACTATCTCGATGGTAATTAAGACTTCGCATTCACGAACTAGGTACTACATAGACAATGACGGTTTCTTTGAGTTTGTATGGTTTTCAGCTATAATTAAAATTTTTATCTTATTTTTAGGTTATAGAGATAATTTGTTTGGTCACAGATGGATTGCAGTAAACACGGTTAAAAAGAGTCAGAAAATAAATGTCTGGTTGATTTATATTTCAAGAATAATAGATGAACATGGATTGTTTTAAATATTGGATTTGAATGTAATATTCTATATATGCAACAGAAAAAAAATTCTTCTCAAAGTATTGAACACTTTTAATGCTCTATAATACTTGTGTGTTTAATATTTTTAGTTAATTATTCTTCACCTGTCTTTCTTTGTCAAGTTGACAGCCGAGCAATTAGGGATCTGGTTTTGAGCTCAAAAAATCATGGATTCAATTTCCATTTTGGACATGATTTTTTACAGTGGTTTGAAATTTCATTTCATCTGTAGTTCAGGGTATAATTAGATTTATTGTGTTAATAACCTTTAAGTGTCACAGGTGCCGTATAATACAGGATGCCAAATTCTAAAATTGGCGAATTTTAGGCGGTTTTCTTTATATATTTGGCAACTTCATTTTTATTACGTCATTCATATGGAGACCTATAAGAATTATGTAGAAAATTCTATTTTGGTAACCCTAATATTTACGTCATCGCGCACGTCACGATACATCATGTTGACAACATTTCTTCATCGCCAAAAAAATTCAGAATTTTGAATCATGGATTATACGGCACTTGTGCCCTTGAAGTGACGAACAAACCAAATCAAACTACATCTGATTCGAAGTAAAACATTTTTTGCATAGTATAAAAACATTAAAAATAATAAAGATTAGACCATAAAATTGAGAGAAGAATGCTTTTAAAAATAGTTAAATTATACTGAAATGCAGTACAATATTTATAACTTTTTGCAATACACTATCATCTAATGAATCGTGTCAATAAAGATAATTATTTCTGATAAGGAATACGTGTTTTACTTAGAATATTAGCGCTATAAAAAATCTTAAAAAGTTTTAAAAACAATTTTATTTTCATTAAGACAAGTAAATAAACTTTATTAAAATTTAAAGTGAAATTAAATTTTATTATTTAAAATTCAGAAAGTTTTAGTTTTAATCGAAATAAAACCACAGCTATATATCTATATCTATCTATCTCTCTCTCTCTCTCTCTCTCTCTCTCTCTCTCTCTCTCTCTCTCTCTCTCTCTCTCTCTATCTATCTATCATATATATATATATATATATATATATATATATATATATATATATATATATATATATATATATATATATATATATATATATATATATATATATATATATATATATATATATATATATATATATATATATATATACGAAATATTACAAAGTTTACAAAATTATATGGATAAATAATCAAAACATTAACATATATTTTACATAAATTATTTTTCTTTTTTTCTATCGAACATTTCACATTGTAACTGCTTGTAAACTTCATTCCGTTAAATTTAAATTAACTTAACAAAAACTATTGTCTTATCAATTCAGAAAGAATCTTTTCAAAGTTATTAAGCATACAGAAGTAAATAAATATTGATTTTACCAACAATTGAAGTTGCATTCTTCAAAAATCCCAAATAGGAAAAGAAATAGAATTATTGTTGTCAAAAAATATTCTGAAAGAAAGTTACGCAATTACAGCTTGAGTTTAAATATGATATGCAAATCTAAAATTCTCTAGAAACATTGAAATTTATTCGATTTTATTTTTCCTCCTTCATATTCACATAAATAAGTATTTCGCAAACAATTTTGTTTACTCTTCTTTATTTCAATCCATTTTTTCGCTTCAGAACATTTCCCGTTGATACGGTCGACTTTTTTCCCCCTTATCAATTCCTTACTTTGCTTTATTTTTTACTTTATTTTCCGATTATATTTTGTAAAGTTTCAGAGACACTAAGAGTATAAAAACAAAATATATTTATATATAAAAATGTCGACTTTCTTAACGATTTCCTGATACATTTAATCTTATTTTTTACATGCTTATAAAGAAAAAAACATTAAAAGAAACTTTTGATTTCAAGCTTCAATGGAAAAATAAGGAAGGAAATAGTAATAAAGCTATCAAAACTTTTCTTCAAATGTATAAGGGCTGAAGATAAAATTTTAAGACGTTCAATAGAGAAATTAGTATGAGTTTATAGTTTACGTATATTGACGTGCTTCATCGTTTAACCAATTTTTTAAATATTTATTTCTCGTTAAAAGTAAATCATTGTGTAATTTTAAAAGAATTGAAAATTTAAATTCTCATTCTAAGAAACTCATATAACTTTACTTTAAAAATATTGTAATCATTGAACAATATTCTTAAAAGTCAAAAAACATTTTTCAGTACTGCTAATAGATCATCACCCTTTAATTATTTACCTGAAACTACTTCTAACTTAGTTACTACCTCTTCATATGAAAGGTGAAATAATATCATTTTGAATTTTATGAGCTGAATGATCCTAAATGTTTGGTAAAAAAATCCATCTTTTCAATTAAAGAATTAATGTGTTGTCAAGTAGAATAAGTTATTTTTAAAAACAATTTATTGCAAAAAATAAATAAATAAATGCATCCAGAAAAATTTGAATTGCGATTTCGAAATTTGGTATGTAAATGGGATTTAAATAGATGCATTTATCAATAGATTTGGTACAAATCATAATTTTATCGAAGTGTAACCATACGGCTTAGTTTGTAGCTTAATGGTCATTTTTGCACACCAGGGATGATTAGAAAAGATCTTCAGTTTAAAGTGAATTCCGAACCACTACAAACATTCTAGCTCAAGGTTGCATTAGAATGTATGGAATGTCAGAACTTCATATTCGAGTTAGAAAAATAGTCAAAATTAAAGTTCCTAGTGATTAGATAATTTGCTCTATTAATATATACATATTGTAATTGTTGGTGCTATTGTATAATTCTCAGCTACTAGGAGTCCCACTTTTTAGCACCACAAGTACCGAAAGTTGTTGTTGCACCAGCATGCTTCCCTTTACCTAACTTTGATTTAGGCTCTAACCGTTAGATAGAAGCCGACAAGTAGAGTTGTGGTGATTTTGTAGCAAGGACCAAGTAGTAGACCCCCAATACTTAGCCTGCCAACCCCAAAGGTATCATTTCACTTGGAGAACATTGCAAACATGCCCAGTTTTAACGCGCCAAACTTTTGGAATGACCAGCTTGGCAAGAGTAACTATATGAGAATGTGCAGAGGGAAAATCCATCATTGGTTGAGATCTCAGTAGAACATAGAGTCTACTAAGGAGCATGCTGTGAAGATGTTGAAAAATTTCAAAAACATAATGGGACTAATATAGTTTATTCCTTCATATTCTTCATTGGGATGTATTTGGGTAACTTTTTAGCCCAAAGATAACATTGAATTCTGAAAGACATGGATGGATCACCCCAGTTATACATACCGGCGTGTTATCCTTCTGTTAAACAAAAAATGATCGACATGTAAAAACAAAACACCTAAATATTGCTAAATGTTGTCTTGGTATCAGCTAACCATGAGAGTGAATTATAGCACAGTAATAGGCGAGTACATAACTCAAGGTATATGATTCTAAAACCATTAGTTCGAATTTGCTGGTAGACTTTGAACGATGTACTCTATGTAATCACTGTAAAAAATGCTAAAGGTGTCAAATTGTTAACGGAAGTCTAATGAAGAGGTCAACATCCTGATATGATATTCCACTCTTTATTAGTAGTCGGATATTGTGCTCTACAAAATTTTTTAATCTCCAAATTCTTTAAAAGCTTTTAATCAACACAATATTCTCTAGCTAAGCCAGGTATGGAACTACTATACTGTAGACGGTAAAGCAGTGCCATTTCTCCCCGTGACCTCTTGTTTTTGCCACTTTCTCCTGGTTGAAGTAGCAAAACTTAGCTAGTAGCTTTGAAACTGCTGAAATTTCTTACTCACAAAGCTACTAAACCTGGCAAATCTGACATTGCATACTCCTCTTCATACCACATCACATTAGTGGTGGGATATTTTACCCTGCAAATTATTTAATTTTCATAATGTTGATAAACACTCTCAACACAATATTCTTCGTCTGGGTCTGGAATCGAACCTCTACACTCAGGACGGAAAAGCAACATCTTTCTCCAATAGTTCCTTTTGCTTATGACTACTTATTTTTGTTGGTTTAGATTTATAAAACTAGCCAGAATCTTCAAAGGTAATATACTTTGTTACTACAATGTTTCTAAACCTGGCGATGCTGGTCAAAATTGCTAAATCTTGGTCAATCTTGTTGGTGGCCGTTTATTTTTACTCGGTAAAACTGCTAAATATAGCAACCAATCTTATAATTTTGACTTACAGTCATGTTATAAAACCGACATTTTGGTTGAACCTTTGTGAACCTTCCAAATACCACAGTCGTATATAAAGAAAATCATTAAAGATTATGAATATTTGTCATATACAGGGTGATCTTTTTTAAAGTGACAGTGTTTGGACTGTCACTTTAAACAGCCTGTAGCGCGATCTAATAGTCGGAATGGCACCAAACTTGGTATTCAGACTAATCAAAACACGGGAAATAAAATCCGTAAAAAAATTAGTTTCAAAAATCACCGCTAGGGCTTTTTGTGGCGCTTTACAATGTATAAAATGTGAGAAAAGAAAAATATCGAAACATTCAATCGTACAGTTAAATTATTAATGTTTATTTATTACATTAACTTCCCGGTGAGAAATTAGACCACATTCCATGTGAGCACCGTTCTCAGAAATAACACCGTGTATTTTGCGTACAATGTTCTCTACAACCGAACGTAACATATCACGAGGAATATTCCACACTGTCTTTGTTACGTTGTCCTTTAGACTAGACAAATTTGATACTCCACCAACATAAACGCATGTTCCGGTAACGTGAGAGGCATGGCCACCACGTTACCGGAACTCGTTTACTTCAGCTGAAATTATTTGTCGGAGCTGTCTACTACTTGCTTTTATAGCCCCTATTACTGGCACTGTCATCGAACAACACTTGTATTTTGCGTTGATACCGATGTTTTATGCTAATTCTCGTTATTGTAAACTACAGCAGCGCCACAAAATGTCTTAGCTGTGACTTTTGAACTAAAACTTTTTTACGGAATTTTTTTCCCATGTCTTGATTAGCCTAAATACCAAGTTTAGTGTCATTTTGGCTTTTAGATCGCGCTACAGGACGCTCCAAACGCTGTTACTTAAAAAAAGATCATCCTGTATAAGAGTTGGATTGACACTCTGTTTACTATCTTTTTTTAAAATTATTTTACAAGCTGCGAATAGCAACAGCTTTCTCTTTTTTTTAATGTTTACTTTTTTGTTTATGCTATAAGAAATGGTTTTGATCTACTTGTTAAGTATAAAGTGGTTGTTGCTTTCGTTACAGTTGAGATCCTGTCTCTCATCCACTTTATTACAATTCTCCCTGGTGTAAAATATCCATGACGTCAGATAATGTTTTATCTACGTCACACGCATTGAGATGGCATTGTAAATTCGACTTGTCGACGAATTTGCTGCCTACTTTCAAATCATTTTCTTCGAGCGGCAGCAAATAAGGGGAAGTTCACCATCGAATGCCTGGGAATAGTTACGAAGTTCATTTTATTAATAAAACGGATTTTTAATATGAAAACCAAAACACCGATTTGAGAAGCCATTTTACATTGATTCCGGCCATTAACACATGGACAATAGAACAGCAGAAAAAGCAAAATGAAAAAGATATGACAAAACATCCACTTTCTGGTTAGTTTAAATTATCTGGGGAACAGCAGAATGGAATTTTTACTTTTTTATGCGCATCTGGGCTTTCACCTCACAGAACACGATTTTAATCATAGACTTTTTCCAGTTTCCAAAATGCGAATGAATTCTGATAGGTCATCTTTTCGAAAAATTTCTCCTCACCCATCAGGATATCGTAGAGTTTATGAAATAGATTAGAGCAAGTGCTATATGCGGAAAGGTTTTGCAGCGTGGGAGTTGCGTAGGCGACGGTGTAATTGCTATCGAAGATAATTGTTTCGAAATAGTTCAATGACCTTTACCATTCGCATTAAAGAATTCTTCTTACCATATTCAGACCTCACTGTTTCACGAAAAATCCTAGTACTTGAATTTCTCTTTTAAGATATTAATTGCTATAATTGTTAATAAAAAATAACTGCAGTATCAATCTGATTTTGCTAATATTTGGTTCGATGCCATTGTTCTTTACAGATATATTTGCAATTTTTAAAATGTCTTTAATGAAAAATTTGCTGAATTAATGAATCTAGATATTTCTCAACTGCAGTTTCATGTACAGATTATGTCTTCAATTCAATAGTTCGTGGGTTCGAATCTCACATTGGGTTTGGGTTGTTTGTGGTGGTTCGGAATCCATTTTAAACCATAGGTCCCTGTCTAATTAGTCTTCGAAAGCAATAAAGACCTGTTGAGCGACAAACAAACCAAACCATGAGCATATTAATTAATCTCACGTAAGCAAAATGAAATCTCACAGGAAACCTTGAGAATGAGGATATGATAAACTTCATCGCAGCATAAACATTATTTATTTTTTGTCGAGAAATCTTAAAATAATGACGATTCTAAGAAAATTAACTGATAAAAGATACACCGTATATTAGTAATTCTCATTTAATGATTTCTGTTCTTTTACATATCGGATACAACCAAAGAATTGTTACTCTAATTAGCTCAAGATTGAAAGTCGAATGGACAGCTCTCTGACTTCCAATATAATAGTCCTTGAATTTAAATCCAACATCATGAATAAATGTGAGTTCAAAATGTACTTTAAACTAAGTTTCATCAGATTTAGTTCTCATGTGTAAAAGTAAAATAGTTAACAACCAAACCATTTGAATCAATTCAAATGTGCAAAACATATGTCGAGGATTTATATAAGTATCAAATTAGTAATTATTACGGTATAATGAACCTTAACTCTTTGGAAATCTGAGTTTTAACCCAAAAATCATTCATTGTATTGTTAAAAAGCAACATTTGATGCAAAATGATTAAATAAATTATAAAATGTGGAATTCACAAAAATATCACAAATTCCTACCAGAATCTGAAATAAATATTAAATTATTACACATAAATTAAATCTTATATGAAATTCACTTATATGAAAATATGAACGATAAAAAGAAATAAGTATGTAAATTAACATTTATAATTTACAGTCAAAAGAAAATTCATTAAATGTATCAAATAACAAAAAATGCAAAAGTACAATTTTTTTAAAAAATTATTAACTAATTAAACTGAAAAAATAAAAATAAATTCAATTATTTGTGCCATTAAATAAACATTTTAGTTTTAAACAGTAAAAATATTGATGAAAGTGTTGCATTTTTATTTATAATAACTAAATTTAATTAAATGGTTAGCATAATTTATTAAATAATATAATTAATGAAGAATGTTAAACTGTGTGGGTGTGTCAGTTTTTACACATAGATATAAACTAATTCGAGTAAAAAATTCTTAACAATTATTAAAATAAAGATTTAAAAATAAAATAAAATCTTGAGATTTAAACTTTAGAATTTGGAATCTATTTCATGATTGAAGAGTTTGCCAATTCAATGATTTCAATGTCTCTGTTGTGTTATTTGTATTGCATTTTGAAATTGATTTATAAGTTTAACTGCATCCAATCTATAATCGTAAAATCACTGCAACTGCTTTGAAATGTCAAACCATTGAAAACAATTTCAAACGATTCATTTTGTTTTTGTTCCAAAGCGAAGATATATAATTTAAAATTGAGTGATTCATTTTTGTCAAGTTAGAGAGAAAAAAGAGATAAAGCTAAATGAAGAAAAATCAGTTTCATCATTGATTAAAAATATATTTCCTTTTGAAGTAAAAAATATTGATTTGTTACAAAGCAATTTGTCACAAAAAGAAAGCTACGCAATTAGAAGCAAAATTTAAATACAATATACAAAAGCAAAAAAAAAAATCTTTCGAAAACATCCATATTTCCTCATCATATTTACATTTTTCCCTTCTGCGTTTGATATAAATATGCATTCACAAACAATTTTACACAGTGTTCTTTATTTCTAGCCACCCCGTTTTTCTTTTCAAAACATTTTTAAGCATTTGAATTTGACAGGAAGTGCTCTCTCTGATAAAAATTTTTTCTCTCTTCAATTTCTTCTTTTGATGTGAGGAATATTTTTTTTTATTCCTTTCTTCGAATATAGTGTCTTATGCTCAGAAGATTTTAAGGATACCCAAGACAAAAAACATAAAAAAAAATCAAGTTTTCGATTTTTCTTAACGATTTCCCACTTTTTTATCTATTGGTAAAAAAGAGTTTTTAAAAAAATGTTGTTTGAGGCAAAGTTTGAATTTAAAAATAAGCGAGAAGAGAATACCTTTAAAAGACATTGGGTATTTTTGATGAAAATTTTTTTTTTATTTTATTTTGAAAACATGGAGACTAAAGGCCTAAAACTCCCAATGTAGAAAATCAACCTTTTACATTTTCTTTTTAATTTTCGATTTGTATCCTTCACATTTTTTTGAAAAATGAGTTAAAATGTATATGTTTTAGAAAACCTGTTTCATTAAAAGTGCAGTTCATACATTTGAAACAGTAAAAGTCTTATTTATTATCATTTTCAGGTGCTATTAAGATTTTATAAATTTGGTTATTACGCTTGAAATTACGATTATTGTTTTCTTTTAAAATAAGTAGTGAGTGAGATAGTTGCGTTAAATCTAGTTAATTCAAAAATTTTATCGCAAAACTCTTAATGATATGTTAAAATAAGTACACAAAGTCGTATGAAATATTTCTCTCTTTTTCTTGATAATTAATAAAAATCTCTAATTAACAATAGTAATCTTTTAATAATTAATTGGATTGGGAAATAAAATTTAAAGTGAATCTCAAATAATGGAAAGCATTCCTGCTGAACGCAGGAATCGAACCTACCAATTGCTAAACTGAATATCAGTGTGGTAACCATGTAGCTGCTAATTCGGTAACATGCAGAATCTGATTATCTAATGAAGAATCAACCAACCAATCATTCTTTGGTTCAAGAGCTAGAATCTATTTTTGGCTATGAAGATTTTAATAGATTAAGGAAAATTTTAATTTTAGATATTTTTCCCTGAGAATTAGACCTCGTGCACAAAATTTGCCGTTAGAAAACGAAATAAAGTCGATTATTTAATATAAAATTAAAATTAATTTGGTCATGCCACATCATTCTTCATAATTAATGGAATTTTACTCATAATTTTCCTTGAATTTCATTCATGTACTACTATTTTATATTTGGAATCATATAAACAAAGGGTTATTAAACCTAATAGCTGAAAAGATACTGAAATGCATTTGAAAATTCGCTGAGCATTGATTTCAAAGAAGATTTTTTTTATTGGCAGTGCGTCATATTTATATGTAGTGCAGAAAAATAAATAAAACACAAACACTAACATTAAACAACAAGAAAAGCTAATTAAAAATTATTTCAGAAAGAAGGCAAGAAACAGTTATTTCATCAGCGGCTTGGATCGAAATTAGGATCTTCTATTTCAAAAAGTAGTCCTGTGACTACGCCATGCCGAAAATCAGGTTTGTTGATGTTATTGACAGGTAGAAACATAAGAGATAATATTTAATAAGCAACGGCCATTGATTCCATTTTTATTACACGTTTTTGAGAAAGTGTGGCTGGTCTAGTAGTTCAAGGCCTTTTCTTAAGCCAAGGGTATTTTTCACAGATGGCGGAGAGAGAGAGAAAGAGAAAGAGAGAGAGATAGTATATTCACGCGTTGGAAAATTTCCATGGTTAAATACTTTAAAGCTCCAGTGCACCTACATCACAACAAATTCACTTATAAAGGAAAAAAAAATCTTAAAATTCAAAAGAGATTGCTTAAAAATAGTGCAATTATTCATTTAAAATTCTATTAATGAATGAAATTTTAAAAAAATTTAAATCGTCCTTGCCGATTTAAACTAACCAGAAAGTGGTATGATTTGTCATGTCTTTTACATTTTGCTTTTTCTGCTGTTCTATTGTCCATGTTTTAGTGACTCTTTAATCCATTAAAAACGGCTTCTCAAACCAATGCCTTGGTCCTTATATAGGAAATAGTTTTATTAGTAAAATAAATTTCGACACAATTCTCAGACATTCGATGATGAACTTCGCCTTATTTGCTGCCGCTCGAACAATAGGATTTGAAGGCATGTAGCAAATTCTTCGACAAGTCGGATTTACATTGCCGTCTCAATACGATGTGACGTAGGTGATACGTTATCTGACGTCATGGATATTTTACACCAGTTAGAATAATAATAAAATGGCATATTCACCATTTTCTGTAACGAAAGTCTAGTCTGTAACGAAAAAAACAACCACTATACGATTAAAAATTAAAAAAAAAAATAAACGTAACATTCATAGCTCATTTATCTACAACTACTTTAACCTAAAAATTTTCACATCAAAGTGAATAGTTTGAATTATTAGGCCACGGTAAGTCTGCAAAATAGGTAACTTTTTTATCAATTTAACACTTGTGAAATTAGTGACAACTAAATTACAATCATCAATTAATTTACACCGCCTGCAATACAGTTAGAAAAATCCTATGGCATGTAAATTTGCCTTAATACAGTATGGTTTCACTTGAATATAAAAATGACCATGTTTATTGAATGTAGAACTATTTGAAATTATGTGTTAGAAGAGATAATGCAATATTATTAAAGACTTTAATAGATATTAGTGAATATTTCTTTCAAGAGACGTTGAAGAAATGCTTTAGAGCTGTGACACAAAGGTTGTCATTTTAAGAACTGCATCTTTGATGTATTGTTTAAAAAGCTTGATTGAAAAGTATAATTAGAAAATTTTTTATATATTTTTTCTACTTTTATATATGATTTCATGGTTTATATCATATCTGCCAATGAGTACACAATCATTCACTGAAGCATATACATAAAAGGAAATTTAACTTAACAAAAGATTATAACCTTTCCATCCATTTATAATTCCATCATTTATTATCCCTTTATAAATATTTATGAAGGGAAATTTAGCTTAACAAAATGAAATGGAAGCTCCCCTTTAAAATGGAAATAAAAAAATAATCAATAAGAATCATAAAAGAAATTAAAATTTTTAAATGATCAAAAATTTGTTCTCCTTCCCATCAAGAGAATAAATTTTAAGGACAAGGGGCTTCGAAATTATTTTTGTGAAATTGCAAATTTTTGGTTTTACACAATCTTATTTTACTCTAACTCCTCTCTGTCCCACGATGATTAATTAGATTTGGAATTATGATATAAAACTGCACTCCGAATGAACTACAATTAATAGAAGTGAGTATCGAACGCATGTGCTTTTGGATCCGAGAAAAGAATGGACAACCATTTAGCAAACAATTCAGTTTGTGTAAAGTTAGAAAGGAAAGAAAAAAACGCATATAATCTTCTCTCGTCGCCTTCAACTAAAAATAAAATGTAAATATAAAATAAGGCTATGTACAGTGCATGAAATAAAATTATAAAATGTAATGAAAATATTTTAATGAACAACATGGTTAAACCGGTTGGAAAATTAAAAGTGTAATACATTAGCACAAACATAAATATTTAGTTATTAATAAGCAAAAATAAAATAACTAAAAATAAATATAATTATTATAAAATGTGAATAACTGAGAACATTTATAAAAAGGTTCACTGGATACGAAAGTATTTAATACTTATTCCTTAATAAATTTCGAATATATATATATATATATATATATATATATATATATATATATATATATATATATATATATATATATATATATATATATATATATATATATATATATATATATATATATATATATATATATATATATTATTTGTCAAAGAAATAATATAAAAAGGAATATAAATAAATATCCATATTTAAACTAGTTTAAAAATGAAAAATTAAAAATACTTTAGAAACGCTTGATATTTTTTGAACTTATTCACATTCATTTATGCATTTGCTTTCTTTATATATACATATATAAGAGATTTTAAGTGATTTATTTTATTTATAGCTCTTCTTAATATATTTTCTTCTTACATCTTAATATTTTTCAGTATTTGAATTTGAGTACACACACAATTATTTCTATTTATTTTTTCTTTTATATTCAAAAAAATAATTGACTAAGATGCTAGTTGTTAAAAATAAAATTCTTGTTTTTTTTTTAAATACATTTGAAAAACAAATAAGACGATTATATTTCTAAATAAGGAAAAAGATCATTTGAGATTATTTGTTTAGATCTACGTCTCTCTACTTCATATTCTTAGTAATGACAAATACTTTCATGTGACGAAGCTTATATAAATGCAAATATATTTACGAAAAATTGTCTGCCCACGATTTTAGAAAAATATTCCTAAAATATTTTATAAAGATTTCATATTTTTTATGAAATCTTAAAACAAAACGTATAGCGATAAAAGGAAATTGTTTACAGAAAATCACACTTGTTTTTCTTTATGTTTTACTTTTCTAGCTATGTTTATGAAAATGAGAAAAGAGTTCAATACCTAATACGTGATTGATATTTTATTTTAATACACTTTAAAAGAAATGTTAAGAAGCTTATTTATAAGCATTTGTCTAAGAAAGGAAACTTTCATTTGTGCGTCTTTTAAAGTTGTAAACATGTTATTTCATTTAAGTAAGTTACAGGCATATATGAAAAATACTACGAGGAAAGCTATCACTATGACAATGAAAAAACAAAGATTCTAAAACTTTTCATTATACCTGTTTCAATTTAAGAAGAAATATTGCATATTACAAAGTTTTTTTCTTTTCTCGATAGCGTGTAATGAAGTAACTGCTATAGTTTTGTTACAAAGAAAATATTTGTAAAAAAAGGAATGAAAATTTGAAGGCTACATAAAAAAATAAAATAAAAAATACTAAAACGTCGTCATGGCGCTTATTGCAAAAACAGTTAGAAATTTAGATTTCGTGTATGGAATTTATATAATATCACTAAAGAATAAAATTCTTGTTTTCTTTCTCTAGAATTAGCTTAGTGTTTTAAAGCGAACTGTGAAATATAAAATTTCGTATATATATTCATTTTAGGCATTTTATATCGAACCGACAAATTCTATAGAATGTTAAATGTTACTGAGGTAAATATGGAAAAATTTTGTGAGGATATCATACTTTCAGTCTTAAAAATGGCATTGTTATTTGAAAGTTTATTAAACAAGGCTATATTAATAAAATTTAATTCAAAATATATAAAAATAAAATCAAAATTTGCCATAAAAAATTTATTCTATTTGTAATAAAGAAAACAACATGAAAAGCGACAGTTGGAGCGAAGGATTAAAAGTCACGTGATTTGTCTAGTGACATTCAAAATAAATTCGAAATGCATTTTACAATTTCCCGACTTGTCTTTAGACATTTTATAGAATGTTTAAGGGCCGTGGTAGCTGTGGTTAGGCTTCGGGCTTCCGTCCGGTAGGGTTGGGTTCGATTCCCAATGCCACCTAAGACCCACGAAGTACATGTGATATACCTGCTCGTTAAATTTGTGTAATAGAAAGTTCTATAATTGGTTGTTGAGTATTTACCATGGGTGTATTAGTCTGGAGAAAATTCCCTCCCCCTCCAAATCAAAATCAAAATGTAGGGAGAGGATCCTCTGGTGGTGCCATCTATCGGACGAGTCTTAGGGCAAAGGCGCACTTTCACCTACATGGTACTCTGTTTAAAGCGAAAGACGTAGCCCTCTGACTTAATTTCACGTAGCCGTCGGCTATTGAGCTTGGCTTGTCCAAGTGTCATAAGTAACAAGAATATAGAATGCTTCAGAAATGTGCGAATTATTTAATTGTATTATACAATGCCAGCCATTTTTTCTCATTGTATATAAAACCCGCATGTTTTGTAATATAACGAAAAATATAACACTGTAGTAACATATACGATATTTGAAATGCTTGTAGAATTATGGCATTTATAGAGTGGACGAATCCTCATCAAAAATTTTAAGAAAGGATAAATGAAAAAGTGTAAAATGACAAGTATATTGATACTGAGGAAGACAATGCCAACCATGTTGATAAAAATTATTCATGTTCATTAAATAGAATCTGAAGTAAATTCTCAGATATATAGTACATGCTGAATTTGTTGTATTAAAAAATAAACAGTATTATCTCAGATTTCTTTGAATGTTCTCCAAAATACACTGCGTAGTTATAGAATGAGAGATGCAAATAGAAAAAAATATTGATCCATTTGTTATCACATTAACTGGTAAGAAATAATTATAGTTACAAAAATATTTTAAAGCATTCATTAGCTTATATTAGTTTGTCTTATAAAACCTTAAGCATTATGTTTCAATCAATTATTCTTATTTTCAGAAAATGGCTGCTAACAAACAGTTCATAAATAAGATAATTTGATTTTTAGTCATTATCAATATGTATTTCAAGATTAAAGTAAAACATAAGCATCATAATAAAATATTGCACCATTACAGTTGGTGATCGGTTTACAAATCGCACTGCAAACAAATCCTATAACGAACATTTTCACGAAAGTTTTTTGTGTTTGGTCAACGAACGCATATTCAGATAACGAACTAAAACGAATTCTAACGAACACTTCTAGGGGCTCGGAGTATAATGTGCAGGGTTTCCAAACTGTACGGACTAAAAATCGTTTTTCATCTCCCTTGAATTATGTTGCTTGCCTACTAAACTTCAAAGTTCTATACTGGGAAATAATTTCCAATAGATTATTTATAGCCAAAGTAGACTTTAAGTTTTGGTTTTGATTTCATTCAAACCTGAAACTGATTTCAATTTGAGCACATCCCCCTCTTGAACGTTGAAGAAGTGGGAGGATGTCGGAGCAGTGACCTTAGAAAGGCACCCAAACCAAGATGATATCAGTAAGGTTAGGGATCTTTACAGCAACAATGCTATTATTCACCTCTGAAAAGTCTTGAAGAAGAAAGAAAAGGAATTGGCTTTGGGCATGTTCTTTAATGCACCATAAACAAAAAATGAAAAGGATACATTAATGTGTAAAACTATACATGTATAATTTTTCAAATAAACTTCCAAAGAGAAATTATACATCCTATTTAATTTAATTTTTAAGGTCTCTAGGACGAATCAATCGATTTCTCAAAGAAATCTATGGTAAATCGATGATCGGGTAACGAACAATTCGGGCAGAGAACATAGTCTTATAACGGATAACTTCGTTAATCGATAACAAACTGTATTGTGGAATCTTCAGAGTGAAATACCCACACTCAATCTAGACCAACATTAAAAAACTTAACAGGTATGGTTACCGCACAATTTAGTGGATAGCTTAACAGCCAAAGGCTTATTCCTTGTAAGGAATATCGATTAGGTGACGTAATACTGTCCTATCGGATTAACTTTACATAGGTCTTAGGTAATATTCAACTGTGGCATAAGGAGGAAATTTCAGTGCACCTAAAACAGATTCATCTGCATATTTTCCTGTGTCTACCCCATAGTTGGGTTTTATAAGTTACGTGATAGCTGGAGGAGAGTCTTCATAATTGAGAAGGAAGGACTATGCGAAAGGCCCTCCAATATTTTAACGACCACATTCAGAGATACGTTTTCTCCTAGAAGACATGATGACTACAACATACTTAACATGGCCCAACCACCTTTTGTGAGCCTAATGGATCTTTTGCTCTAATTCTGAGACGCTTCAGTTTGTAAACAAGAATCGCTTTAAGCTGTTTTTTTCATATTTTAAAAGTGCATATATTTTAGAACTGAATTATGCCTTCTTTCTGTTAAAGGTTTCTAGTAATTTATTTTATAACGAGAAACTAAGCTATCAGAAAATCAATTTCAGATTCTGTCACAAAAAAAATTGCTTAATGAATTTCAATTGAATGATAGCACGTTAATTTCTATTTACTTGGTAATATAAAAAAAGTAAAATGCATGAAAATTTAAAAAATATATGTAATGTATTGAGAAAAATATATCACTATCGAAACTAAAATTCCTTTCATAACGTGATAAATGATCAGAAATGTGTATTCTGCCAATACTCATTCTTGTTCTCACATATTGTTTAAATCTCTGTTGATCAAAAACTAAATTAAACATCTAATACTGTACATAGTTTATTTCATTGGTTGGGCGATGAAAAACAGCATGTGAGGGGCGAAAAACTTGCAGTGAAGAACGTGGGGTGAACACATTTTGTTACATTTGAAGTTGTCCTTCTAATGGCGGGGCATAAGCAGCAGAAGGGTTAAACGCATTCCCTTATCGATAGTGAGAACAAACGATCATGGCCTCAGAGTTGTGCTTATGGAAGTTGTGCGTATGACCTCAGATTTGTGCATATTAAATTCTATAAAAAAGACTTAGTGTGTACAGTTGCTGAAACAAAATTAGCCCTGATATATACGAATCAATTTCACTATAATTTATATTGTGTGGATGTTTGTGATCAGCCCATGTATTCTATGTTCTCCTATGTAACATGTGATTGTGTTTCCAATCTAAGCAGATGTTCCCTTTGGAGGCAATTATGCGATGGAACATAAGATATATTACGCTATTAAGTTATTATGTCATTTATTGCATTGCATAAAAACAGAACAGTTTAAGATACAACATGAGTTAAAATATGTTTTACAGAAATTTTAATAAAACTCCGGAATTTATTAAATTGAAAAATGAATTCCTAAAAACTCATTTTATCAAATTAATATGTTAATATATAATAACATATTTCAAAAGCAATTTCAATGTTATAATTATAACACCATTTTATAATAATTATTCATTATTATATAAATATATTGATATTAATTTTAAAATTTTATAGATTGATTTTGATGATATTATCGATTACTGTTTTTATGAAAAGGAAATATTTGATGAGCTTTATTTCATAAAAAAAAAGCTTTTAATATCATAAATTCTATCTCCCCCCAAATTAAAATAATTTGAACTATATAAGAATTTAATTGTATGTACTTAAGCAATATTATCTGATTTAATTCTTACGGGAATAATTGAATATTAATGAATTGAATAATTGACTATAAATGAGATAGTAACATTAAATCAAAATTTTTTTGTTATTCATTACAAAGAGTTTTCTTTTGCATAAAAATAAGAAATAAGTGAAAATGGTAATATTAAATTTTATTTTTGTTATTAATTATAATATTTCATCATTTGCATTATAAATGGCAAAATAATAGCATAATTTTTATTTTGTTTGGCATAAAAAGTATAAAAGTTGAGTTTATCATGCAAACATTTTCTGTAAAAATTACTACTTCTTATAAAACTAACTTGATGAGGTCGGGATTTTTTAACAAATATTTTATATCTAAGCATTTAAAATTGGTTTTCATAATTGAAATAATAATTTTAGATTATTTTCACTACGGGAAATAATTTTAAAATTGTGTAAAATCTAGGTATTATTGGGAGGCCTTGAACGAAAATATTTAATTACAATGACTACCAGCAAAGATCAAATCTAATATCGAAACCTTTTCAAATATATATGATAATCAAATGTAAATTTTTTAAATTTTTTGACTGTTAAAATATTTGAAACCATGTAATAAATATATTTATACTTGATAAGTAAATAATTGATAGGAATAATTAATTATGAAAATTTTTATAAAATCCTCACCAGCATTTTTTGTTTAAATTATTGGAAGTTTTCATAACTTGTATCGTAAAGTCATTTTGAAATCTGCAAAGCATTCACCAAATTAGAAATGTATGTATCAAAAAGCTACAATGTAGCAATAAAAAATCTCGTATATTAATACAAAGATTAAACTTCATATATTTCATTCTTTAAAAAAATGTTGTTAGTTATGAAGAATTAGTTGTTGTTAGTTGTTAGTTGTACCTTATGAAGAATATTGGTACTGAGTCATAAATTGTGTTGTATATAATATATAAAACATCTTGTGATAGGTTGAAATATGTAATGAATAGATCTTTAGTGTATGCAATGATATTTTTATTTTAATTGGAGCACCCATTTACTAATGAAGAGGAAAGTTATTTTAAAGTCAGCCAATCGCTTCATTTAGATTGACGATGTATTAAAAGATTCTAACATGCCTGCTTAGGATGTAGAAGGTGTTATGATGTAATGGATGAAATTATTGTGTAGTTAAAGGTTATAAATTTTAAGTAGAAAATTCAAAAGTAAAAACGAGGAAGAGAGAAAAATATTTGATACCGATGTGGAACATGAACCATAGAATGATGAAAATATAATATGAATCCAAGGCTTTTAACTTATTCTGAAAATCATGTAAAAATATTCTGGATATGACAGATTGTAGATTATGTGCAAATATTCACAAATTTGTTTTTTTTAATTCATTTTCAATAGAAACGAGTAACTTAGCAGCCTCCATCGTATAATAGGAATTGTTAACATGGTGAAGAAACATATCATACTCATATTCAGAATGGTGCAAGTATGACACCCTATTTTGAAGGATACTAGACTTCTAAAATTGCTTATGGTTATTTATCTTTCGTAGGGTTTAATGCCTTTCCATTGCTATGAGGGAGAAGTTGGAAGAGAAGTATGTTTTAGCTGGGTTGTTGTGACTTCATATACTTTACTTTCCTTCAAAATTGTAAGGCTGTTATCTGTATTGAATGATTTCCATGACTGATTTAAGCAGATAAAGATGAATGTTAAAAAAATGAATTCATTTGTTGAATTCAAAAATTTCTCTTCGGCTTTGCTGCCGTATTATCCATGATGTCGATTTCTGAATCTTTTTAACGACGACGAAATATTGTCGAGATGACGACACAGCTGTGACGTTATGAAGCGAAGATATCGTAATTGTGAAGCAATAAATTCCTAGAGAAAGCTTACATATCTAAATAACAAATTTAAATCTGATAAATAAAAAGCCCAAATATATATTATTGAAATATTAATGTTTTAAAAAATAAAAGAAAAAAACATAAATTAAATTCCAAAAATGGAACAAAACGTTCTAAATTTCATCACGAAAACGTAAACAACGGGGTTGCCAAAACAGAATTTTCAACACAATTCTTATTATTGTTTATAACGCAATAATAAACCAGGCAGTCAGATAAACAAGGAAATCCGCCAAAAAGTCACCGAATTCAGAAATTGACATGATGGATTATACGGCAACTGTGCCATTTCTTATATATATAAGATCTTCCTTAGAGTCTATTTTTTCTATGAATACAGATTGTTATGACTCTAACAAAGTTATTTTCAATATTAATGCATCAAAATGTTCACAAGAGTCTCCTCTACTAGATACAATTTGTATCCAGACATTTCTAGCCCATTAAAATGACATATGGCACACCATTGTGAAGTTTAAAATTTCTTAGTGTCTAGAATCTCTATGGTAAAGTTGCCCAAGTTTCCTTAGCTGTATTTCTGCCAACTATTATGGGAGATACACTATAATATGCACAAGACACACACACACCCACACAAACACACACACCCACACACCCACACACCCACACCCACACACCCACCCACCCACCCACACACACACACACACACACACACACACACACACACACACACACACACACACACACACACACACACACATATATATATATATATATATATATATATATATATATATATATATATATATATATATATATATATATATATATATATATATATATATATATATATATATATATATATATATATATATAAGTTAGAAGATATAAATTAAAAACTCAATAAGCATTACCGCAATTGAAGATAATACAGCTAATTAATGAATTCATGGCTTCGTGCTGTAATAAGAAAATGAAATTGCGTTCATAAAAATTCCATTTCTTTATTCATAACATTTTTTGTCACAATAAAACACTTTAATGTAAAATTTATAAAATTAAGTGAATAATAATACATACTATATATGATCCAAATGATTTAATCTAGGTTGAGCAACATTGCTATGTGATTTAGTTGAAAAATGAAATGTGAAAATAATCAAAAAATATAGCACTATATGTTGCCTATTAAATTTGTTAGAAAGCGTTTTCTTATTTTCAAATAAGCCCAACATGCTGTTCAGCAAATTTGGATATTTGTCTAGGCATTAAGTAGAAATTCCACGCGCATACCGGAAAACATTTTATTTGGTTACATGTTTATTGATGAAATACATGCACAAATGTTATATTTATACAAATGTATATATAGTTATACATGTTTAATATATTATTTATTTATAAATTAATTGATGTTTATTCCTTTTTCAGGTAAGGGAGCTCCACTTTTGATAATCTTTCATGAAAATCCTTCTTAAAGGCAGTTTAATAGATATTCATCATTTCAAAGAGAGAAAAAATAATTTATGGTAATATTTTATGAAATTCATTTTTAAGAAATTTCTATTAGCATTTATTTTCTTTAAATAATTTAATTTTAATGGTATTAAAGAATGGGAATATCAGTGTAACTTCGAAAACAACATTTTGTAATGATTTACCGCTATAGTTCAAAATTTTCTCTTCATGTTATAATCTAGATATTATATAAACTATCAAGTCGTGAATATTAATTCAGAAAAAATTAGAGGAGTTGTTCATTTTTGAATGTAACATTTAATTTGCTATGACTATACAAATTGTTCCAATCATATATAATCTATGAAAAGAATTATTCATTAATAAAGAATTACGAAATTTCGCTAGGTAACTTAATTGTGAATATATAAATCTTCCTTTAAATTTAAAAAATGAAGAATATTAAAATCGTTTACTCAATATATTAATAAGAAAGAATTAAAATATTTTAACAGAAAAATGTCGGCTACAAAAAACGGGGAAATTTGATATACTGAGGAAAATTGTATACTGAGTTTGAAATTAACACTGTTTTTCCAAATAGGCTTATTCACATGATTAAATTTACGAGCATAAATAAAAAGTTTTTTTGTGTAATTTTCAGTTGCATAAGCAGTATTAAACTCAGAGCAAAAACAAAAGAAACAGATGCCGTATAAATTTTGAATCCACATTCTGAGTATTTTTGGCGATAAAGAAATGTTACCAAAATGATGTGGGCGATGACGTAAATGCTAGGGTTCCTAAAATTTTTTTTTTTTTTTGCATAACTCTTATTGGTGCGATTATTATCTAAGATATCTAAGACATAATAAAAACTAGGTTGCCAGTTACATAAGAAAATCCCCCCAAATAATTACCAAACTCAGAATTTGGCATCCTTTATTAAACGGCATCCGTGCCAAACGAAGTAGTTATTAGAATAAATTTATGATATGTATTTTAAAATCAGAATTAGCCTTTAACTATTCTTCTTTCTTCCCACACTTTAAGGATATTTTCTTTGAACATGATTGACAATATTAAGTAAGTTATGTAAATTTAAATCAAGTCTTAGGTTATCGAATGTTAGAAATGTCTATATATACAAAATAGGCCATTGACAATAAATATCAGGATATGAAAAACGTCACAAATTATATGATGAATGGACTAAGATGTGGATGATATATTTTTATAATTTGAGGTATATTTATACATATAATATTTCAAGTAATAAAAGAAATAAACAATTTTTTATAACTTTTAAATCGTTAAATGTCTTGCTTTTTCTAATTTGAACTAAATACTCGATAGTTTAATGATGTAAGGTAAGTGAGATAAGATTATAGATGATATTTTATTACTTTAACAGAAGAAATGAATACTTGAATTTGATTAATATACCAATTAACAAATACACAAATAATATCATAAATGATATTTCAGTGTTGTAAAATTAGGTGAAGTGTGTATAATTTATGAGAAATTTTTTTTAATATCTAGAGAATTATAGTGGTTGATTTTAAATCTTTCCGGTACAATCACTGTGTCATTTTATCAAATATTAATTCCTTGTTAAAAGCTTGATAAACGAAATTCGATTTGATAATTGCTTGGAAAAAAATATTGACCAACAAATCTTAGTTTCGTGATTTTAAAGTAAATTTCCTTTTTTTCATGAATGATATTTTTTAACTGTTAATGTTTCTATCTGTTCTAATTTAATACCAAATTTTCTACCACTGGTAACAAAGTATTTATTCAATATATTTGAATTTGTTAAATCAAATTGGAAGCATTTTGAAAGGATACATAAAATACATTATATTCTATATATCGATATTGTATGAAAAGGTTATCGATAGAAAAAATAATACTTTGAATAATAAGATTCAAATTAGGATTTCATAATTAAACGACAAAAATTGGAATAAAATATAAAATCACAGCACAAAATATTATTTAAATTTTAAACTAACATCATTAACTAAACGAACAGTTTTATCTAAAGCTGTACAATAAACAGTCCATAAATTTTTATAATGCATACGTCATCACTTTGTATAAAGCTTACGTCAATTAAATTTTTCGTTTTGTGATAACCACGTGACACTTTCTCATAATGTATTGCAAACAAAATCTGGCAATTATGCGATTCAAATCTCAGTGGAAATATAGCTCTTCTAAATTGATTAATTATTTCCGCATTCCGATATAATTATCATAAGAGCTGGTGGCATCGTATCTAATTGATGACAAAACAGCGAGATTTTAATTTCATGCCCACATTTTGCTGTAATTTATTTGAACTTCAATTATCGGGTTACGAGATTTCACGTGAAGCAGTCGATTTTACGCTGCATTTAAACAGTAAAAAATTTAACAATGAATGGCTTTTTTTGTTGATTTCATTTGGTTTATCATATTTTGTTTTTACTTTGAAACAGATTTCTTTAACGATTTTTCTTTGTTGCGGGTTATAAATTGTTTTGGTTAATTGTGCTAGAGAAAAATGTTCTTTGTTTCTTTTATTTTTACGGAAGAGAACCCGTCTATTAGAGAATGGAATCTCAGTTTTATCTTCTTTATTAGAATGCTTCTTCTTCTTTTTTTTGGGATCTAATTTGCGATTTTTAATCAGTTCAGTGTTTTAAAAATGTTAATGGGAGTGTTTTGAGCTTTTTAATATTTTCAAGAAGAGCCGGAAAAAAGCATTAATTAATTCTTGATTTGAAATTAAGTTAATGTCTAGTTTAGTTGCATGTATTATTTATTCACCTGTTTATTGTTTGTTTTTTCGTTCTTTCTTTAAAATATTTGTTTTCCGTCTAAAGCAGGCAAAAGTTTTTATGCATTTGTTCATTAATTTTATTTAAATTGCGCGATTCATAAGTTAAAACAGTATATATGTATATAAAAAAAATTTATATTTTATTACAAAGCTAGTAACTTTAAATAAAGGAATAGAAATAATGAAGAAATTTTTTATTTAAAATTAATATGTGAGATATGTGACGTTGATAATTAATTTTACTTAATGACCATGCTATAGTTGTTATTTTTTTAAATTTAAAACATGAATATATTCCTTAAATTTTAATGAATACTATAAAATGTATTCAAAAGTACTTTTTAATTTAAAATTCTTTAATTAAAAAGGTATTACATAAAGAAACAGTAAGTTTGAAGCATATATTTTAGCAAGTACAGCATATGTCGTTTATCAGATATATTGATAAATTAATACTGATTACAAATTAAGCTGTAAAAGTATTTTAGGATTATTAATACCCTAATTGTGCTCAAGAAGAAGCTTCATAGCATTTCCGTGTAGAAGATGCATCATAGCATTTCCTCATAGAAGAAGCTACATAGCACTTCTGTGTAGAAGAAGCTTCACAGCATTTCTTTGTAGAAGAAGCTACATAGCATTTCCTTGTAGAAGAAGCTTCATAGCATTTCCTCATAGAAGAAGCTACATAGCACTTCTGTGTAGAAGAAGCTTCATATCATTTCCGTGTAAAAGAAGCTTCATAGCATTTCCGTGTAGAAGAAGCATCATAGCATTTCCTCGTAGAAGAAGCTACATAGCACTTCTGTGTAGAAGAAGCTTCATAGCATTTCTTTGTAGAAGAAGCTACATAGCATTTCCTTGTAGAAGAAGCTTCATAGCATTTCCGTGTAGAAGAAGCATCATAGCATTTCCTCGTAGAAGAAGCTACATAGCACTTCTGTGTAGAAGAAGCTTCATAGCATTTCTTTGTAGAAGAAGCTACATAGCATTTCCTTGTAGAAGAAGCTTCATAGCATTTCCTCGTAGAAGAAGCTACATAGCACTTCTGTGTAGAAGAAACTTCATAGCATTTCTTTGTGGAAGAAGCTACATAGCATTTCCGTGTAGAAGGAGCTTCATCGTATATTTTTAACAGTGTGACGTTCCTACGAAGGTGGAATTTACGATGCTTTTAAAAAATAGAACTATATCACTAAGGCTCGTCAAATGAGCATTAAATACGAATCATTAAGAACGTCAATAAATTCAAGAGTCTCTCTCTAAGAAATGCCACAACAAGAAACTAAGTATGATAGCTTGGCAGAGAATGAATTATTTAGAGTCAAATTTAATTCAATATTCTCTATATCTTATTAATTAGCCGGTGGATGGCTAAGTGGTTAGTGATGGTTGTTGTTCCCGGCTTGGAATCCAGGTTTGGGCATGGATGTTCCTTTCTCTCTGTTTTTCTTTGTCCTTTCCACTTCTGGGATGATGAATGAATGTGGCCCACCTTATAAACGGGTTTGTAATTGAGTGACGTGGGTAATGCTACTCTGTTTTGTGTGACAGAAGTACCTAGTGGGTAACAACAAATTAGTAGAAACATTTCTGGCCGCCTTGATGTCTTGAAAAGAAAATCATCCAGTGCCCAGAGTGTAGACAAAACAAGACAAAAAAATATTAAATTAAATAGCAAAGAATCAGATTTCGAAAGTTAAACGGATATTGTGCAAAGCTATTTAGCGTTAATTAACAATTTAGAATAATTTTAAAAATTAATTTTTAAGAAAACTCTTTATTTCTAATTATGAATTTATGACAAAAGAAACTTGAATGTCAACATTTATTCTGATAGTCCCAAAAAACAACCTTGATACTTTTTATTAAATACCCATTCCTGGATTTTTATTATTGGTATTTTTGTTTTTCAAAGCACAGGATATTAATTAACTATGCTATATAGAAGACATTTTTTTTGTATAACACTTAAGTAGCTTACTTCACATTTCTTTTTATATGTAAGGCGAAGCAATCCATTAAGTGAAATATACTTGGTTGAATTATAATTATTTCTGTTTTCAAAAGAAAATTTATCATTTCCTACTTTTATTTGAATAAATATTTCATTGTTAAAGTATTCTTCATAACATGTTGTAATTTTTTATATCAGAGAGAAAAAGCGTATGTGTATTATGTATATCGACTTTTAGAGAGTAATTATAAGTACATTCACCAACACATAAATGTATTCCAATATTTTATGTATGATTTTCACACCTTTGTATTAGACAAAGTACCAAACATTACTACATAGGTTACACTCTTGTGACATTGGAATCCATGGAGATATCTCTCCCGATTCATAAACAACTCAATTGATAATCTTGAGGCATTAAGGCTGTTGAAAGACATTTTAACATACAATGCGCATATCACCATAAAGTAGTATTTATCAGAAATAGTAAGCTAATAGTTAAGTGTTAAGTGTTTCAAGGAAGGATTCTTGGAAAACTTTCAAGCATTCACTCTGACAAACAGACACACAAAAGTTAGAAAAGCAATATGCACATATCCCATTGTTTAGTAGTAGCTGGAAAGGCATACAGGACCTTCACTTAATTTATTTGATATTTTTTATTTTTGTATTAAACATGCTGCATTTTTTGCACATTCTATTGTCTATTAATATTTATTTACTTTGATACAGACATATATGTTTACAATTTTATCTAAAAAATAAGGTATTATTATATATGATTATATATATATATATATATATATATATATATATATATATATATATATATATAAATATATATATATATATATATATATATATATCCATATAGTGAGTACACTATAGGTGACGTACCCTATATCATATACATAGGCTAGTATACTGCTACTCATTTATCGTTACCAATAGCGGGCACCTGTGAACCAAGTCACGGAGGCGAGTAGCGCTACTCGCGCCATACCACCACAAACCCGTTTATAGGGTGGGCCACATTCATACAACATCACCGAAGAAAGGCCAGAGAAAGAGAGAGAACAGAGAAGGAAATAAACATCCATGCCCAAACCGGGATTCGAACCCGGGACCCACAGCTCAGGAGTGAAAAACGCTAACCACTCAGCTTTATATGTATATATACAAGTATGTGTGTGTAAAATAATTATTTGTATTATTTATATTATTCTTATAACATGAAAGTAAAAAAATAAGTGAACGGCATATGATGGAGAATTTTATTTGAGT
Source organism: Latrodectus hesperus (assembly GCA_037975125.1). Taxonomy (NCBI): domain Eukaryota; kingdom Metazoa; phylum Arthropoda; class Arachnida; order Araneae; family Theridiidae; genus Latrodectus; species Latrodectus hesperus. Next base: position 50,604,568 of record CM075861.1, read on the forward strand.
CTTAAACTATTTATTTCTCACAGAAGCTGAAATCATTTTTGCAATAGTGCAATATATCTTTCATGTGGTTGAAGATATAAAGGTTAGTGATTGGGGTTGAGATGTAAAAGTAATACGAATTCTGGTATTCCTATAATTTATTGCCGATAAATATGTAGGTTTTGTACGTCAGCTTCAGTATATATCGTTGCCCGCGCAAACAGGAGAGGATATGAGTTTTAGCAACAATTTGTTTCTTTTTCTCATGTTGCAATCTCTTCAGCGCAGCGCAGGGGGCTAATTCCCATGGTCATCTGAATCTTATTGGTCAGTTGGGAAGATATCTTCTTTCCCTCTGGTTTCTCTTTTTTCCAGTTGAATAATTCCTTACTTTAGTGCCTCTAATGATAGACCACATCTCTTATCATGAACTGGCTTCAATTGATTACATGAGGAATTTTTCATGAATAGAATAAATAAATGGACTTTTACGAACTAGCAATTATTTTTTCTCAAATAATGAGATCCAATTTTATGTTCTGAATTACCTTTTTCTTAAGTGATATCATATATTTGCAAAATTTAAGCTCAATAATTTTTAATAATATTTTTAGTCTATTAATTATTTTATGTTATGTTATATAATATTTTTTTTTCAATAATATAAAGAAAAGAATAATATTTCCATTTTAAATATCAGGTACTATAATTAAGAAGGAAATAAGGTTTCCTGTTTAGATACAATTTTTTATTATAATTATACTTTAATTTTTATTAAAAAAGAAATAATGTTTCCAGTTTAAATATCAGGTATTATAATTTTTATCAAGAAAGAAATAATGTTTCCTATTTATATATATATACAGATACATATATATGTATATATATATATACACGTATATATATATATATATATATGTATATATCCGTGTATATATATACATATATATATATATATATATATATATATATATATATATATATATATATATGTATATATATATATATATATATATATATATATATGTGTGTGTGTATATATATATATATATATATGTATATATGTATATGTATAGATATGTATATATATATATACTATAATTTTTGTCAAGAAGAAAATTATGTTTCCTGTTTATATAAATATCAGATACTATAGAAAATATTTTATTTCATTAGGTCTTTAAAAGAATTAAAAAAAAAGTTGGAACTGTTTAAAATTTCTTTGAAGCTTTTCTCCGAATTTACCGGACAGAAGTAAACACCATGAGTTGATTATTTTTATAAAAATATCTATAACTTTTTTTTAAAAATAACTGTAGTGTTTAATAATTGGAATGTTAATATAGATATTTTAATGCTACATATTGACACTTTAACGCAGGGGTGGGGATTAATGGGACTGCAATGGATTGGTAGGCCGCCAAAGTATTTGAGTTGATAAGGGATGCCAATTTTTATGACCGCATGCCTAAAAATATACTTGTTTCAACCCCGATCATTCTTGAAAGTGATTGCAAAACAAATTAAAAGTTGATCGCAACTCTGAAAAGTCTACCCACCTATGCCATAACAGAATAAAGCTGTTGTTAGGCCATTTAATATCTATCGAGTAATTTGACTTCAGGAAAGAATTTTCATTGATAATGGGGCACGTGTAGCAAAGTAGTAAACCCGGAAAACTCTCAAGCACTTACTCTAATAGGTATGAATGAGGATGGTAGAAACTTAACATCTACCTTTCACTGTTTAATAGCGGCAGGTATTGAACAGGAGGCCTTTCGCTCTGCAGAGCCTTGACGAGGCCACCATAAGCACAATTAAAATCACTAAATGCATTTGTAATATATTCATTTTTACTTCTATGGAATTTAAATAACATGTCAAGGAGATTTTCGGAATTGCTAAAATAATTCTCCAAAAACAGTTTTTCCCAACTGGCTTATTATTGGTGACTAAATTACAAAGAAACTGCTCATATCTATTAACTAAATTTGATTTGACTTTTAAAATGGAATTTTTGAAGAGCCAAGTGAGAGACTTTTTTTAGTCTTGCAAAGATAATTATATTAATAATTGATAGAAAATGAGTTTCTAAATTTGGAAATATTAATTTAACAATTATATTACATAAAGGCAATAATACTCTCCCAAAATATTTAATAGAAGAATGAATTAATCTAGTTAATTTACTTCATTTGATTTAGTAAGAGACTATAATAGAATAAAGATAATTAAATTATACTCTCACCCAAAATGTCAATCTATTCAACATCATCCCTCGTTTAAACAAAAATTGTTTCATTAAATAACATGAAAATAGCTATGGCTTATATTTAAGTTATATTATAAATTTCCCCTTTCTTTCCCTATTTATAAAATACTTATTTCTCTGACACAATTTTCAAATTTTTAATTTATGAACTTTGATGATAAACATGGTTTAACTATATAATTAATATCTTTAGATTGAAAGTTTCGTGTTCCATTTAAACTACTTATAAATAAGATTAAGTGAGTTTTGCTTTTCACATCTCTCAAAGTGAGTGCTTGAGAGTTTTCCTTTCTCCTATGTCATTAAACTGTCCACAACGTGGCAAAGACGAATATATATATATATATATATATCATATATATATATATATATATATATATATATATATATATATATATATATATATATATATATATATATATATATATATATATATATATATATATATATATATATATATATATATATATATATATATATATATATATATATATATATATATATATATATATATATATATATATATATATATATATATATATATATATATATATATAGGCAATGGTAGCGGTAGCTAGTAGATTAGTGCATCTGCCTTCCACCTGAAAGGGCTTAGTCCAATTTACAATGCTACCAAAGACCCACTGAATACATGCGATATACTTGCTCCTTAAATCTGTGGAATCTGTCGTTGAGCAGTTGCTATAGGTATAATGATGTGGAGAATATTTCCTCCCCTCCTGATCAGTGTCAAATTTGAAGATGTGGATCCTCTGGTGGTGCCACCTATCGGAGGAATTTAAAGCCAAGTCGTACTTTCACCTTCTTGGTGCTCTGGTTACACGAAAGACGCACCCTACTAACTTAAATTCGCATAGCCAACTGCATAGCGAGCATGGTTTGTCCAAGTGTAATATAAGTAACAATAACAACACACACACACACACACACACACACACACACACACACACACACACACACACACACACACACATATATATATATATATATATATATATTATATATATGTACCCATACAAACCCATAATATCCATTAATTATTTTAGGCTTCTGGTATGTTGTTGTTTCTCCAGTAATATTTCCTGTACTAGTCAAGATTTTGCTTTTACCAGTTATTCTTCTGGGAAGTTTTTCCTTGATATTCAACTACATTCACATATACCCAAGAAACAAGAATCTGAAAAACTATCAAGCATCCCCGACAGAAGCGAAGGCAAAAAATAGAAACGTATCACTTATATTCTGTTGAATAACTGTTATTGGAATCGAACCTGAGATCTGCAACGTTAAAGTGTGTAGTCCAACTACTATGCAATGTTGAGCTTATTTTTGTAATTATTAAAAAATTGTAATTTAAAACCGAACCAGTGAAGATTCGATACATAAAATGTGGTGTTATGGCAGGACCACGGTGAGCTAAACTGAAAATTCTTAGAATTTGGGAACTTATTAATATTTAATTTGAATTCAAAAATAATTTATTTATTATTTATTTATAATTGTGTTTTCATGATTTGCTTTTATGAAGTATTCTTTGAAAATACTCATTTTAATAATAAAATGTTTTTATGAAATACAAAATAAAAATTTATACCACCTCTATATACTAGTGAATTGATATTTTTTAATGTTTTTTTTCAAACGTAAAACTTTTGATAAGCAAGCTTTAAATTTGGCTAACCAGTTATATTCTTTGTTTATAGTAAGTTTTATTTTGCAAACTTTTATGTAATCAGAGTTAGTATCCCATTTTTCTGATTTTATATAAAAGAAATAAGTAACTGCAGGAAGAAAATAGTCAGTCGCATGAATATTTTTAAAGTAAATACTTATAATTTTCTTGCTCAAAACTTTAGCAATAATCTAGTATAAAAGTTATTTAAACTTATCTTTCTCTAAATGACATATTTTTATTACTAATATAAAATATTATATTAATTTCCATAAAGGCTTTCTGCAGTCAACATATTCTTAATTCGTTCGGTTACGAAAAGGGAATAGAAAGAGTGAGAGAAAAGAGAGAAAAGAAAAGAACTTCCAAATGTAATCATACAAAGTGCACGAAGAGGAAGTGATTTCCTTCACTGCATTGCCAATGATTCGCATATACTGCCCCATGAAGTTGCAGCGATAAGTGCTATATATTAATAGAACTCAGGTAATCTTTTGCCTTTATTACAAGGGTGCGCTATAACTTTTATACTACTAAGATTTACCAAGAAACAAGTTTAATTGCCAGCTTTTAGTTTATTTTATAAAGATTAAAGCTGTTTCTCCCCTCTGGCATCTACGAATAGGTAAATAGTTTTCATAATTTGAGCTCCGTAAAAAGTTAGTAACTTTAGTAATCTGTGTTATAGTTAGTAACTCTTCTTAAATGAAATTAAGAGGCTTCATAAATTGAAATATAGTTATACATTATTTTAATTACATTTACTGTCAGAGCCAAAAGTAACCAAGTTCTCAATAATATACTTTATCTTATATGAAATATAAATTTGTTCAAATATCTTATGGAATAGATATTTAATTGTTTGTATAGACACGAAAGTACTACGTAATCACATTTATTTAAAAATTTACCCTTTTCATTAATGACAGTTTCTATAAAAAAAACGTCAATATAGTTTCTTTTTGACTTTGAAAAATTGAGTTTTTGACTTAAATATTGCCTAATTCTCGAGGATAATGAGTCGTCATGAAATGATGGTTAGTTTCTATGCATTTTTTCATGAATTATGATGATAATGACATTACAAACAATGATAATGTGGGGAAACTGAAAAATGCCTCATATCTTTGCTTATCCAGTTGAGAAGAACTTATGGTCATGCTGCTTTTTCAACATCATGCCAAACCAGTTCAAACGGTTTGAAGTCTGGAGATGTTTGGGACCAAAAAAGTAAGCTTTTATTACATTCTGAGAACTAAAATTGCGTAACAGTGGCATCAGCATAATATTTAAATATGTGTAGCCATTTTCATTATAATGAATCGGTAACTATGATGTTACCATGGGTACATTGGTCTGGTGAAAATTTCCTCCGCCTTCCGATCAATGTCAAAATTGAGTGGATCCTCTGGTGGTGCCATCTATCGGAGGATTTAAAGAGCAAAGACGTACTTTCACGTTTGTGGTGCTCTGATTGAAATGAAAGACTATTGACTTAAATTCACATAGCCAAGGCATAGTGAGCTTGGTTTGTCCAAGTGTCATAAGTATATATATATAACAATAACAAAAACAGCAACTATCATGGGATGCATTTGTCAGCAACAAGTGAGAACTATGTTATTCTATTCATATATTTTTTGAACAATAAATGATTTCTATCATAAAATATTGCTTGCATCTAAAACAACTTTTTAAACTTGAGGATTGTAATCATCTCCATCATTCTTAATAATATAATATCCTATCACCATCATGTGACTAAAAACCTGAGAAAAGATGATGGGTTAACATTTCTTTACTTAAACATCTTATTTTTGGTGAAAAAAAATCGGGGTTTTTTCCTTAACAAAAACAACAAGAATCTTTCGAAAGATCATAACTATCCATGCTTTACGTGATGTGATCTAAGTCGAACAACAGAGATTGCAGTAGAACTATAATTATCCAACAAGTTTGGACCGGATCCCATTCAGATAACCAAGTATACGAGTAAATGGATTTTTTCGAAAAAAAGGATCAACTTTAAATTATTACTGTAGGTTGAAAAATGGGAGAAAAAAACTGCATTATTTTTAAAGAAAAAGAGCATTTAATGAATTAAATAAAAAGGCATAAGTTTTTCATGTTAAGATACTTACAAGTACTGTACATTAATGTGGTATGTATGTACAGTGCTGTAAATGAAAGTTATTACTTGCTGAAAATCTCGGTCAGAGTAATTTGTTTCACTTTTCCATACGTTTCGAGCTCTATCCACTTCAAAGCTGTTTCAAAACCGGCATACGCTTCGCTAGCTGATGATGCCATATCTGCTTCAACTTGGACATTAAGATCATCTTCTTAATTGACACTTTCAATAAGTTGACCATCATTTGCAATTTGAAATCTAGTTTCTGACTCATAATCCATTCTTCTCTATCTTTAGCTTCTGGACATCCAGAAAATTTCAAAAAAATGTTTTTGAATTCATCAAGTGACACGTCATTCTTACCTTCTGCTTTCTCTAAATTTTCTTCTTTTTGAGCATTGGCCTTCTTTTTCGTTTTCTTCTCTTCTTCAGTTTAATTTATTTATCTGCAATTCTGAAAGTGATTCGGATAATAAGCTTTTCGGCTAGACGATAAGCTTTTCTGATAATTGGAGCTCTACTGTATTTGAAAATGCTCCTGATTAAAATTTTCCTTCATTTTTGTACACTGTTTCTATTATATTAATTTGCTTCATTTTTCTTTTCCATATAGACCAAAAAACAATCTTATCTCTGAAACATGGCTAACCGTAATATATATATATATATATATATATATATATATATATATATATATATATATATATATATATATATATATATATATATATATTGAATAAAATAAAAATGCAGTTAATATTGAATAAAAATGACCGTTTCTTTCTAATAACGAAAAGCAAGGAAAAGAATCTCAGAAGATTTTTTGTATTGGTTTTATTCCACGAGTCAAATTAAATTCAGTGGAATACTTATCTTTAGAAATTGAAAAATAAATAATTCATTGCTCAGGAAGCTGTGTTAGAAAAGGGAAGAAAAGTAAAAGGAATACTACATTCAAATATTCTTATAGCAATAAAATGGTGTCAACGTTTTATTTGTATGAATTGAATGCATTATGCATTGGAATACATTATTTATCCTCCTTTTAATAAAGTGGCTTGACACCTGTGCATGTCCAAGCTTTAAGATTCGCCAATATCATATGGAAGTTCTAGTTCATAATTTGTCATTTATAAAAGTTTATGTAGTAAAAATGAAACGTGTAAAGGAGTGAAATACAATAATAATATAACTAAAGAAAATGTGCGCAACTTATAGTGAAGATAACATTTATGCAGTTAATATTGAATAAAAATGGCTATATAAGCTTATGGTATATAACTATTTCTTAAATAATTAAATCCACATGTTTAATTCAGAAAATAAACCTATTGCATATTAGATTTTTTATGATTATCTTCAAATTGTTTCTTTCATACTTCATATATACAGAGGGTTTTCAACATTGTTGTAATGATTTATTTTTCCCAATAAAATTGAATAGTAATTAGTAATTTAAAAATAAAAATGTAATTAGTATATCAAATAGTTATAAGGCTTAATTATCGTCTGCAGCGTAAAAATATTCTTTGCATTAAAATGTCGTTGAAAATTATACGTTGGATCGAAGACTATATTTTTGAATATCTGCAGAGAAATATTTTTTTTTGATTCTATAATTAAAAATATGTGAAAATAATGGTTTTGATATTTTTATACGTAAAATGAAAGATATAATAATTATGAAAGAATAGAAACGTCAAAATTTACATTTGATTGGGAAAAAGGCAAATAATGCATACTCCCAACAAAGGTATATACACCTCCTATTAAATTTAAAGTCGTATCTCGTGTTTTAAAGAAAAATGCTACTACCCAAAGAACTATTGCAAAATCTGTTAATATTTCTGTTGGAAATGAGAAAAAAATTATAAAATACGATTTAAAGTTAATCAAAGCAAAAAGCATGATGTCCATTGCCTAACATCGAAACATATGTTTCTCAGTGGAAGACTATGCGCAGGTACTTGAATGAAAACTATTTGGCAAGTGAAGAATGAAAATTTGTAGTCATAATTGATGAAGCTTGGGTATATTTTTCTGACTGCTACAAAAATGGTTGATTTACTAGATTGATTACTGATTAATAAGGAAATGTTTTCTAAAGATAATATAGTTATCATTCGATTATTTTATAGCTCATAACTTAATATAAGAAAGGAAGACAAAATGTCGAAATTAATTTGGGTTACCATCAGAAGTATGTTTTAAAACCTGTTTTCAAAGAAAAATGTCCATTCTTTTACCTAAACAATCATCACTGTGTTAAGCTCCTACTAAATAAGGATATATATATATATATATATATATATATATATATATATATATATATATATATATATATATATATATATATATATGTAAATACTATGCAAATTGAAAACAAATTCTTCATGAGCGGCATCCCACAACATTGGATGAACTCTGGAAGATTGTGAAGGAGGAGTGAAATAATATCAGTTTTGATGTTTAGAAAAAAGGACTTTTGTTTTGGAAATGAAGATGTAATATGACAGTTTAGAGAAAGGGCTATCAGACTGTATATATTAGAAAATAAAACACTTACATTTATTTAATTATATTTCTTTGAAAAATCGTTAAAATTATGTGTGAACATTCTCTATAGGAAGATGAATATTGCCTTTAGGAAAGTGTTCATACGTAATAAATATTAAAATTAATTTTGTGTAAAATATAAAAATAAATTTGTAAAAATCAAAATAATTTTTCATATGGAGATTAAGCATTTAGTGTCTTTAAGCTCTAAATTGTAAATATGACACAGATACCTTTGATTGCATATTTACTAGATTTTATAATGTATTTTGAGTTAACTTTTATTTGACATTTTACTCGCTAAGCCGAAGGCTTTTATACAGTTTATTTTTCAATAAACTGAAGCTTTCTTATCCTTATTTTCGAAGAGATAGGAAAAATCTGAACAATTTTCCTATCTTTACGCAGTTCAAGTACGTTCTGTGCGTATTCTTTTATTCCAAATAAAAGTTCATTGTAATAAGAGATGTCGACGGATCTATCTTTTTTTAAAAAAAACATTAAAATATTTATAATAGAAAGCTGTGACCTTTTCAAAATGTTGAGCATCATCAATTATCTTATAAATTTAAATTCAAATTTTATCAAATGCAACCAAAGATAAATCTACATCCATTTCATACTTTGTTATAATTGAGAGAATTTAATGAATTAGATTCCAAAATTAGTGAGAGATAATGAGATGAAAAATTACAAAACTGAAGTAACGATAACAGGGAGAAAAATAAACCGTCTGGAAAATTTCAGACTATTTTAAATCAAGTGGTGTTTTTTTTATCAAATGACAAAACAGGTGATTGTGTTTTAGAGACAGACTCTTGAAAATATTGAATGATTTTCAGTACCCGATGATGATCAGATTTATATAACTCGATTATGATCGTAATTAAATCATTTTTGGTATTTAATTGAGTAAAAAAGATATTTTATTCTGGTTAAATTGGAATTAATTTAAATTATAGTGAATTCACTGTATTACCTTTTTTTTTAGTTAATTTTAATTTTTAAAGATTGGTTGAATTTTGTTGTTGTTTTTTATGACACTTGGACAATTTACGTCGGCTAGCGAGCCAAGCTCGCTAGCCGACGGTTATACGAAATTAAGTCTGAAGGGTGCGTCTTTCGTTTAACCAGAGCACTTCGAAGGTGAAAGTATGACTTTGTTCTAAGAATCCTACGATAGATGGCACCACCAGAGTATCCCCTCCCTTAACTTTGACTTTGATCTGGAGGATCAGGAAATTTTCTCCAGATTATTACATCCGTGGTAACTGCTCAACGACCGAGCTGGTTGGTTAGTTGGGTTTTATGGCGCAACCTCCAGAACTGTAGATGCTGCACCAAAACATATTTTTTTTGTTTAGGAAATTATTATTTTGTTTGAAAACCCAAACAACATTAGAAACAACGATCAAGCACAGGACTTTCGATTACACAGATTTAACGAGCACGTATAGAATAATTGGTATAAATATTGAAATAATATTTCTCCAATCTTCGTAATGCAGCTTTCATTAATCAGATTACATAAAAGTACCTTATGTAATAATATTCTTGAATGAAAATTATGCTTTCTTCTAGAAACATATGAGAATATTTTTGTTTTCAGGAAAAATGTTTGTTTTATTTTTTGTGTAGTTCTACATACAATAAGGCTGTGAATCCCAAACAATTAGATGTGATTTCGAAATTACTAAAATGCAATAACTTTTTTGATGATAAGCGTCTATTTTATTTATGACAGTTGATATTGGAATCTGTACTTTTTGAAGTCCTGAAATGAGTAAAGTGTTTGTTGAGATATGCGCTGTACTGAGTCATGTATTCAGTTAAAATATAACTAACATAGTTTTATAGTATTTTTAATCAATTTCTAAATATTTTAAAGTTACTTGCATAGAAAAAATATTCAAAGATGGCTCAAAGCTGGAAGAAGGAGTCTTGCTCAGCTTTTGTAACTTATCAAAATACAGTAAAAGACACATGTTGGCAGAACAAAGCTGAGGGAAGTCAACTCAGTCTTCCTAACCTTGGTTTTGACCATAGGGGAAGCAGTTAAATATGTAACTCAAGAGAACACCAATGCCACGATTTGGTCAGACAACCAGGCAGCTCTCAAATCGAGCTACAACCCATCTTCATCAAGCCCTCTCGTCAGATCATTTGAAAGTTACCTACTGGACTTTCCCTCTATCCAACTTAGATTTGTCAAAGCTCATGTTGGAATAGAGGGTAATGAGGCAACTGTCATGGAGGCGAAAACGGTGGCCTCTTCTTCTATTCATCCTGTAGACATCCCCCTACCACGCTGCTCAATGAAGCACACCCTACACAACTGAATAAAGAAGAAATGGCAGGACGACTGGTCCAGTTCATCTACTGGTCGTCTAGTCCATGAAATTATCCCTACAATTTCCAGCAAATCTCTAAACTGGAACAGGAATGAAAGTGTTTTCATGTCCGGCCAAGTCCCATTCCCTACTTACATTTACAGGGTAGGTTTAAAGGACTCCTCTAATTGTACCTGTGATAACGAGGGAGACCTCAATACATTATCTCACGGCTTGCCCACTCACTTCCACTTGGCATTTATCAACCCTTGCAAAGCAGTGGGTCATTAACTGGAAACGAACAGTCCTCTCTAACAAAACCTCTAGATAAAAACTAAACCAACTTATGGACTTCTTCATTAGTCAAGAGTGCATATTCAAGTGGTTCAATAAGAACGATCACTTAGAGCACTCATCTTGATCCTCCTTTGCTTAAATCCCAAACATAAGTACTTAGACTTAATTATCATGTAGCTATACAAATCGCAGCTTCAAAATGTTTTAATAGAGTCTTTTCAACGGATAATTCTTGATATATCAGCCCCTCTTCAAATTCTCTTTTTTTCAGTGCACTGTTCTCTTTAAAGTCTTAAATTGTAATCCCATGCATTTTTATACTTTTTGTAATCCTAGCTTTTTTTGTAAGTTTATAATGCTATGTATTTTCGCACTTTTGTAATCTTACATAATTTTTGTACTTTCGCAATGTTATGTATTTTTGTATCTTTGTAATCCTATATATTTTGTAACCCATCCCAAAACTGAGGCCACGAGATCTAGTTAGTGAGGAAGTCATTATCCCTTTTGGAAGGAAGTGAGATGGAATCCAGCTTAATTGAGGATACATCGTGTTTGCTAAAGGTGACTGGGGCACTTTAAAACTGGTCGCAATGTCCTCCAGGTGAGATGACGCATTTCGGGGGGGGGGGCAGGTCAAGTCTTGGGAGTCTTCTGCTTGGTCCCTGCTTCAAAATCCATCCGGCTATTTCTATCCAACAGGCAAATCACAATTCTGGGCTTGGTACAGGGAAGTATGATGGTGCAACAACAACAATTGCTCTGTTTGAATTTTAGGTAGTAGAAAAGTGGAAATTCATTCCGTTTGATTGATTTCCCACTCGACATTTTTTAGATGGTATACCGGAATTTTTTGGTTGAATTTGCTTAAGATCATTTATAAAGAACGTTAATTTTAAAAATTGGAAAATGATTCCGCTTTTGTGAAAAGATGAGAAATTTATTTATATTCCCTTTTTAATCAAAGAGACTTATTTTACACTTTTCTTTTGTTATTTGATAAGGCATACTGAAATCAAAATTTATCTCATTAATGTCTTAAGTCTCTTCCATTAAAAATTAATTATTATAAGATTGCTAATTTCAAAAGTAAGCCAATAATTTTTTAATATTAAAATTGAAAATTTTTTTTATTTAAAAATATCTATGCTAAACAGTGCTGTTTAATGCAAAAGTCTAGTGCTTTAGTGGACATACTTTTGTAATTCAATCCCGACAGTTATTTTGGCATTTATAAATTAAAGTTAAAACCAGTAATGTATCTCTTTGTTAATTACTATAATTCACATACATAGACTTTTTTTTCTTTATTAAAGAATAAACTTTTCCTTAAAATAAAAAAATATAGAAAATAATACATCGAACATAAAGAATCCGTAATCACTTCACTTAATTACATTATAAAACGGTAATAAATTATCATGAAATGTCTAGCTTTACTTTTTTGTATTATCTATTTAAAGAACGGGGTATTCTTTGAAAATATATTGTTATATTGAATGTTAGTAATAGTAAAATCCATCCATTTTTGTCCTTTTAGAATATTCCTTTTTAATTTTAAGTTTATAAATGGGTAGTTTTTAATTTTCTCTCGTAAACACAGTTCACATTTGCAAGAATAAAATATTAAATAAAAAGTTAAATAAAAAATATTAAATAAAAAGTTAAAATAAATTTAGAGTTAAGAACGTTGTTAAAACAACTCCTTAAGGTGGAAGTAAAGTTTTTTTGGATCAAATTACGATAATTACGTAACAGATGGTGTCAGTTTGTAGCCTTTTGAATTTTTTCATAAATTTTTGAATTTAATGCGTAAGCTAAATTTCAAATATAAGTTAAAATAGGATAAATAACACAAAAAATGTAGAAAAATATTTGCAAAAAATCTAAGTATTTTTTATAAAATATAAGCTCTAATAAGTTAGTTTTTGTTATATACTTTATCTTTTATTTATTTCAAATTTCTCGTATAAATTCCAATCAATATTTATTTGGATTGAAGTTTAGTTTATTTATATTTTATTGCTATTAAAAATAGGATTTATTTAGTAAAAAAAGTACCTTTTTGAAGTATTTTACGCTCTGAAAAATAATAAAACCTTCAAATGCTAAGACAAACTGAGGAACTAAGGAGTCAAATATAGAATATAAACTTAAAATTACAAAAAATTATTTGACAACAAGGTAACTTTCAACACGAAGTATGTTTAGTCTATTAATTAAAAAAATAATGTAGTTAATTCTAAAATATACTATTAAATTCAGAAACAATTCATATATTAAAATATAATAATTTATGCTTACAATTTATTATCTGAACATTAATATTTTTACGCAAAAATGTTCTCTTCTGACTCTTTTCCTATGCTTTTTCTTTTCTTACAATTCAGAGTATTTGGAAAAATTTTATCAAATTAATTCGCAAATAATAAATGAAATCACTTTTTTCTTTATACTAACAGGTACATCACTTACCTCTTAATATTTTCAATTTTGATTAAGAATCAGACTCCAATTTCTTAGCCAGATCTTATATCTAACGGTATTTGTAAATGGTACTCGCCTGCCCATATGAATCTAATTGATTTCAATTAGTGTTATCACTCGAGCATGTGTTAACTGATGTTAAAGCGCAAGTGCTCGAATGTTCAGCTTGTAGCAATTCAGAGTAGATCTTCTATATCGTGGCACTGTTGCCCAAACCTCTTATCTTGAAGGGCTCTAATGGTGAATTACTGCACAAATGCAATTCAATGGCATTAGTCTTCTGTAGACTTGCACTCGATAGCACAGTACTTCCTCATTATTAAAGGAGTTATATTGTCTGTAACACATGACATATGAACGCTCTTCTAATATTTAACAGAGAATGCAAATAAGCTTGGAAATTATATGCTTATCGACAGATTCAGAGTTATATAGATTACAGGTTTAGCCCATGTTTCATTGTACCTGATGAGATCGTCGAATCTGATAAGAAATACACGAAAAAATTTACTATAAAATATATTTATTTTAACTTTAATGACGTATATAATATAATTAGATTTTGTTTTGAATAAACAGTTAGTTTTAATTTAACTGCGTATAGTATTTATAACAAAAGAAAGATATGAGAAAATAATTGCTTCTCCTCAAAAACTGGAAACATGGTTTTTATATATAAAATTAAAAATAAACTAAAAAATATATCCAGTAATGATGAATGCTATAGGGATTTAAGTTATCATTAGAAATAATTGAGAACACAAAGTATATCTTATTTTAAAAAATATCTCACTGCAAATATGTTTGTAAATCGTTTTGGCATCTAATTGACCTATCAAAATTTTATGATTTTTTTATAGCAGCAATAATTTATATCACATCAGTAAATATACAAAAATATGATTGCATTTGTTTCTGATTCAAATATATTAGAAACATTTAAAAAATTTTCTTTAATTTTTTAAGAAATACAAGGTAAACAAGAAAGTTCTTGCCGTTTATAATGATCTAAAAGAACATGAATTACAGAAGGCATAACCAGTTGTTAGTCCTCGAAATAATCACCATCGGCATTTAGCATCTTCTGTCAACGTGTCTCCTGTTGTATAATCCCCTTATGGTAAAACTCGGAAATTTTGGGCTCAAAGAAGTCCGTGAGTATTTGGCTCAAGTCTGTTTCATTGTTGAAGGATTTTTTAATGAAAATGATTGTCCAAGGAATATAAGAGGTGGTAAACTGATGGTTCGAAGTCAGATGAGTAAGGAGAATGGCGCAAAGTCTCCCAATCAAGGAGCTGTATGTTATTCCTGGTCACTCACGCGAACTCAAGTTATCGGCCGAAATTAGCACACCCTTGCGATTAACCAGAACTGTCTCCTTATGTTGCAATGCTTGTTGCATACGTTCCTGCAGTATGAGTTTGCAGTGATCATTTGATCTGTTGGTAATCATGGTGAATCCCTTGACCAGTCCATCAGACACCAGCTTCATCTTAGAGGGACAAATCTCCCAACCTGAATTTGTGAAACCATTGCCTTATCCTTATGTTGCAATGCTTGTTGCATACGTTCCTGCAGTATGAGTTTGCAGTGATCATTTGATCTGTTGGTAATCATGGTGAATCCCTTGACCAGTCCATCAGACACCAGCTTCATCTGAGAGGGACAAATCTCCCAACCTGAATTTGTGAAACCATTGCCTTATCCTTATGTTGCAATGCTTGTTGCATACGTTCCTGCAGTATGAGTTTGCAGTGATCATTTGACCCGTTGGTAATCATGGTGAATCCCTTGACCAGTCCATCAGACACCAGCTTCATCTGAGAGGGACAAATACCAACCTGAATTTGTGAAACCATTGCCATATCGTGCGTTCATTTACAGTATAATCCCCAAACAATTTGCATATACGGTAACTTGATGCAGCAGCTGACAATTCCACTTTGAAGTCGACATGAAAACAATATGGAAGACCTCTTCCGATACGTCCATTTCTCTTCACCAGGGTACGAGTTATGTTTGATGAATGTGCGCGGTGGACCTGATTTTATAACGACTGATATTCCTGCTCTCAATTACCAGTGTCTTAACCACGTCATACACCAATTTGAATTCTTCATTTTTATTCATTCAGTGGCAATGCGAAAAATGTCAAAAATTTCCTTGTTCACTTTATACATATACAATCTTAAAAAATATGCATTAAATTCAAGCTACAGGATGTATAACTTACGTTGCCCAAAAATCACCATGAAAGTTATAATATTGGCAGGAATGAATTGAAAATTTTATTTAAAATATAATTTAAACTTGAGAAATTGAGTATAAAAATGATCCAACGTTTTTAGTGTTAAACAGATACGATCATATTGATATTTAACAATCGGAAGCGTTTTTTAAGCAGTTATTTTAAAAATAAATTATGCTTATCTTTCAAAAAAAGAAGTGACATTTTATATGTGAAGTTAATAAAACAAAATTATTATTTTTTAGCTTACTTTTTCACAACTAAATTAATGTTGATTTATACAAATGAAAAATAAATTGTGGATCCTTATATACGAGTTCAATAAAATAATTTGATTTCATACCCTCTTTAGATTAGGTTTTGAGATTATAAACTGATATTTTACTGTGTGAAGTAGATTTTTACTAGAATGCTTATAATTATTAAATATGACTGAAAATTGACACTTTAATTTCATCATGTCACTCTTAAGAATGAAGAAAAATTTAAGCTGTCATTGAGACAAATAACCATAATATTATACTGGCATTCATAACATTGTTAATTTAAACTAACCTGACCAATCATCATATAAAATAAGAATAAAATAAATACTACATTGATATCCTTCCAGCAGAATAACTAAACTGATTTCTAGATTTTTAAATAAAAATAATGATTTGATTAATAAATGCATATTAAATTTTTAACACAGATTTTATAAATTATAAATTAATTTTAAGATATATATATAAAATTTGACATCTTTAGTCTTACGTTTTACGTTAATTGCTTTGCCATTAACATTTTAAAAATGGTATTTTTGTAAAACTTGAAGTTCAATATATATATATATATATATATATATATATATATATATATATATATATATATATACTAGCCTTCTATAGATTTTACTAACATCAACTAATTTAAGATTTAAAAAAATCTCATTTGATTTTTAAAGCTTCAGTTGCTTGTAGTAAATAATTCAATAAATCCAGTGATCAAATTTCTTTTTCGATTGAAATGAATTCTTGAAGTTGCCTTGAAATAGTTCTAACTGAAAGAAGAATCGAAGAGAGAAGAAATAAGAACAGACATTCCGAATAAAATCAGAACTCAGGAAAGGGGATTTTCAAAAGGCAAAATAATTACATCTCGTAATTCAATACATTCTGCATCTTCTAAGCCATCCCACACAATATCTCCCTCCACTAAAACTTTTCTTGGAAAAGAAATTAAAGAAAAGCTATTTCGGTGTGGAGTACACTCCCTTCGTTTCTCGACTTTATCGCGTCACCGAGACACGTGACTGACTTTATCAGCTTTTCGGATCGAGATCAATAAAGCGGTGCTGCCATCGAGAGAAAGCAAAATCTTTTATTCCCATTGACAAAAAAAGATATACCAAGAGTAAAAAGAAAGGGGATACTGATGTATTACTTTGTGGAAGACAAGGACATTTGATATATCGTCGCTTTCACTATCAGTAACTTTGTTTATATGTATACGCCAAAACAAAAAAAGGTGGGGTTTTTATGGCGATTGCGTGTACGTGGTACAGGGTTGTCACAGTCTTTTTGTTACGGACTGAGTCATGCTTAAGGCAGATGCTGAGATTTGCTTTGTTTTAAAATAGTTTTGTCGTGGTGGAATGGTTTTTATTTCGTCGGGACACAGACGTATGTCATCAGCAAATGTTCATAAACTTCTGGAATATAAACAACTTTGTCAAATTCTATTTAGAATTCATAGCAGATTATTTTACTTTAACGTGACATATTTACTGTTATAGTATATGAATAATATGCAAATTTATATTCGATGCAGACTTTGCTTTTCTAAGCCTGTTCTTTTTTTATTTGGAAGGAAAGTTTCAAACTATGTTTAACCACTCATTAAAGTTAAGTTAAAAGTAATTACATTTACCTTCTTCTTAAGGTTATTTCTAGAAAATACAACTCTATTGAATAATATATTTGGGTTTTTCTCTCAGACATTCATCATATTGTTAAAATTTGATAAATGGAAATTAGTTAAATGACGACAAATATTCAATAAAGGAATTTTCCAACATTTCCTATATCTCTATATTTTTCCATGTTGAGATAATACTCGATTTTGATGTACTTTAGTTAATATTATACAATATTAGAAATACATGCCTTCTAAAATAAAGAAGGATGCTTTTTTTTTAAAAAAAAAACTTCAATCTTATTTTCATATGAGCGTATTTATTAATTATATTTTTTAAGTTACTGTCTTTTAGAACTAATATTATTTTAACTGAATTCATTTTATGTAACTTTTAGAAAATGTATGAAAGCAAAATGGTTATTACGCATTTTTTCTTACAATTTAAATTTACCATGACATCACAACCACACACGTTTATTCAAATGAGATGATTTTTAAGTGAAAAATCTTTAAATTTGAGAGAAATAAAATGCATATTTTATTTTAAGCTAGTAAATTTGCTGGAAAGAATCCTAAATGCTGTTTGGAAATTTTCTGGAAAAATGCTATCGTAAATCGTTTGGAAACGGATAATTGCTTACGCAAAATCTTATAAATTTTTAAATGGATAACAGTTGAGGCTAGAAAATATTTTTGGTAACAATAAATTTTTGGTAACAAAAATTAGTTTTAAGATCATAAATTAGCTGCTGAAATCTAATAGATTTTTCATCATTTAAATAAATAATGAAATAACTATTTAAGCAGAATAGAAAAATCTGGAATATTTATTGACATGAGTGTCTAGAATTTTGGGAATTCTTAAACAAATGACTGGTAACAAATTTATGAATAACTCTTACATTAATAACTAACACAAATAAAGAATTGAGACTCAAAAGTTTTCAATTCCCAATGAAAAATTGAAGGTGTTAAACTTTTTTACACACACACACACACATACACATTTACACACACACACACACACACACACACACACACACACACACACACACACACACACGCACACATACACACACATATATATATATATATATATATATATATATATATATATATATATATATATATATATATATATATATATATATATATATATATACTCTGCAATTTTCATTTAACGATTTTTATGGTAGCATTTTATTCACAGCACAAAATGAAAAAGTGTTAATAATGGTATAAATTTATTAAAGTTTTCATAAAACTATCATAAATAAACTGAAATATAAAAAATATGCTACAAAAAACGAACTCAATAAAAGAAGAAATATGATTTTCCAATAGGTTCTTTAGCTGAAATTCTACCTAATTGCATAAATTTAAAGATATATTTAAGAATTAAATCATAATTACAAATTAACAAAATTAGATTTTCCAAATAAATTATCCTTAGAAGAATTTTACTTAAGGACTATAATTTTAAAAATGAATGTTTTTAAACAGAATTTATAAATTATTAAAATGTAAAATTTATAGCTTTTGTATTTTACTTAATAATGATTATAAAATAAAAAGTCCTATTTTAAGGCAATAGAAAATAACAATAAAACTTTAGAATAACTTAAGATTCATTTAACACTTTAAAAATAGAATTATGTGGAAATTATCCAATTTTAATCTCTTAAATCTATCCAAAATAGAATAAAACATCCAAACATTTAAATACAATTCTAACCTCGTCAAAACATAAATGAATAAAATTCTAATTATATATATTTCGATTTCATTTCGATTGAAAGATATAAAAAATTGCAGTGATATTGAATATAGAAAAATTTCCACTACACACAAAGACAAATCTATAAATGCAAATTAATAGTATAAATATCCGAAATTTAATATACATAAATATCGTTAAAAATTATCAGCAATACCAGAAAAAATACCAGTAAGTTTATATATAAGTATAATCAAGCATTACAAACAAGGCCACTTAGATAAATTTTAATGTGGGGATTAATTGCTTTTGACAAATCAAATTTTGCTATCAATTTTGCTATCAAATTTTGCTATATTTGGTATTATTTCCTCCATGATGACCTGTTACGTTATATGATCCTTTTAGTCTATATTTTTCTTAATTTATATATGCATACAAATTATAGAATAACTTTTATCTCATCAAAAATGCTATTTTCAATAGTTTTATTCTAATTCTGTGATATCAGTTTTTAGAAGCTTAAAGTAATTTTAAAAACAATATCAATAAGAATGGTTAATAAATAGATCAATGAAATAAAATTATTTTGTATGAGTTACATTAAATGCAACAGAAATATATATCTAAATCTATTTAGACTGTGCATACATTTTTTATAATGGTATTTATGTCGCATTAATTATGTTTATTAGCACAATTTATGTAAAAGCGTATATTTGAAGTTATCGATACAATTTTATGTTAATTAATAATATATTAATAATAAATCATTTTAATTAATAATTTATGACAAATATAATTTAATTCTATAAAAAAACACGTTTTTTTATCAACAAAATAATAAGGATTAATTTATAGACTGATTAACTATTAATAAATTTTCATAAATTGAAAAATAATTTATGTATTTTCATAATTTATTTTATTAATATTTTTTGTGATAATGTGTTAAAGAAAAAAGAAAAAAAAAGAATTTTTTGATATAATTGTGCCCTATGGAATCTAATGAAGTATCATTATCTTACCTATCCCTATTGTTATCATAAAAATATCGTATTTATGTATATGAATATAATATCAAATATTTATTTTAGCTTTATGAAAAATGCAAACATGAAGCACAAATGGGTTTCTGAGTACGAAAATTTGTCCCTGTCCTATTTAATCTTAGTTAAATATTCAGTACAGAAAATGGAAACTGGCTTGCAAGATAATTTCATCAAATACAGTTTTACATACAAAAGACACGTAAAAATGGCGCGAAACGCAACTGTAAAGAAATCATTGAAACGGCACTAAATAGTATCTTCTTAAGTGTTCTCACTGCATATTGCAGCTGCCACCACGAATCGATTTTGTCGCCAAAATTACCAGACAAAAGATTATTTTGTAGATTCGCAACAAAATGGCGTCTCAAACGATTTCGATGAACAATAGGGCATAAAATATATCGTCAGACGATTTCGACGTGCTTGTAATAGTTTCCATAAAGAAAAGAAGGAAGGAAAAAAAAGTTAAGCGAAGGGTATGTCTTTGGAAAAGATTTAATGACATGATTTTGTTTCCTTTAGATAAATTGGTGGTGAAGTTTTTAACCGTAGAAAACTCCAGCAAATAAAGAATTTGAAAAGTTTTTGTAAGAGAATAAAGGAACTCTTAAGATTACAGGCCTTTATTTTCTCTTGGAACTATAATTAAGTAATTTTTAAGTCCAAAAGAGCTCCTGTCGCATCTATATATTGGGTAAACAGTTATTTTTTGGTATTAGATAAATTTAAAATATTTATGCAGCACAGTAAATAAATGTTTTTAAACTAGAAAAAATAATATTACCAAAAAATATGAATTCATGAAATCTGGTAATAGGGTTGACATAAAATTATGAGAAATTTTTCATGCAACTGATTAGTTATATAAATTAACTTCAGATACATATATATAGGCTGAATTGTTTGTAAAATTTAGGTTATTGTCTCATAATGAGTTGAAAATTTAAATAATCATTATCATCAATCTAATCGAATTTATGTCTATGTTGTTATTTAATTTATATGTTTGAGTCGCATAAAGTAAGCAATAATATCCTGGAAAATATTGAGATCTACGTTAAACATTTTAACATTTCTTCACACAAATTGGAAAAAAATCAGGGAAAAAAGAAGTGTCCAAAACTTCCTTATCATTGCCTGACTTCATAGTTTCAGAGATTATGCTGATTTGATTTGAAAAATCCCATTAAAATTTGAATCTGAGTTGAGCCAAGCTAATATAGGAATAAATTCTGTTATATTTCAAAGAATAAAGATAGGAAAATGAAGGATATGTATATAAATTACAAAAACTGGATGTATGAAAAATAAAAAAACTGGATATTAGTAAACTGGATTACGTAAAAATTCACCATTAATGTTTGTGAATTGTGCTAAAAAAATTACTTATCAAAAGTTATCGAGGTCAATATCAAATTCGTTATTTTTGGTTCTTTAGATTAATTGGTGAGACAATTTTCATTGTTTTTAGACCTGAGTTTAGCAGCCAGAAATTTGCAAATCAATTTTTAAAGAACATGTTTAATGATAATATTATATAAAGCAATTTTCATCACCAGATTGAATCTTTAAAAACTGTTATATTTGATGAGATGCATTT
The DNA here is from genome assembly GCA_037975125.1 of Latrodectus hesperus. Lineage (NCBI taxonomy): Eukaryota > Metazoa > Arthropoda > Arachnida > Araneae > Theridiidae > Latrodectus > Latrodectus hesperus. The sequence goes on from CM075861.1 coordinate 50,626,829, forward strand.
TAATGTCTTCAATCAAGAAATCAAGAAACAGAGCCAATAAAATTTTGTGGTGTTTGTAAAATCGTAATATTTTTCACATGGATAATTTCATTTCACACAAGGAAATTGGAATATATTATAATAATGTAATAAAATACACTTTAATATCGACTTAACTATAAAAGTTAATAATTAAATAGATATTATATTTCTAAAAATATTAATTTTATTCATACAATGTATTTTATAATTCAATTAAAAATGTTGTAATGACCATATTCAATAAATATGAAAATCATATATACTCAATAATATTCTGGTGCAGTATACAGAATCCCACATATGAATATATGTGTATATATATATATATATATATATATATATATATATATATATATATATATATATATATATATATATATATATATATAAAGTACAGTACAAATCAGAATTGCTTCACCATAATATTCTTCGATATATGGTGATACCAACTTTGGTGACGGTGTTAGAGCAGAAGATACATATATAGTGTCGTTTGTGTGAATTTGTGTGTGATTCTCTGCTGTGGATTTTATCACCAGTGCCATAAATTCTGAATAGTTATGGCATTGGTGAAGCCACCTGTTAAACATATTTGACGGATTTTCCATTGGTGAAAAGTTTAGTAACTGTGTGATCACTCTGAAATATTAATATGTTGAGATTAATAAGCAGCAGTTGATGGAATACTTCTTTTGTGATAAATAGAATCAGGTGTGGAGATACAGAAATCACATAATAATCGTCAATGTACCTTGGAATACTGAGAATTTCTTTCATACCTCAAAAGTTTACCTGATATTCCAGAAATCATATTTCAAATTTTTGCGCCATTATAATATCTGCATATTTAGATATTTGTTTTCTGACACGTGAAATGATGATTGACAACTTTGATTGAGAATTTGGATTCATTGTTAATGATATCAATGAACTCGATAACTGTCCAATTTGAAGATAAGGTGAACGCTTCTGCTCTAATAGCGTCAGTTGTCACAATGATTAAGAGAACTTAAATTCATATTATTGATAACCATTAAAAGTTATTTTCGGTACATTAGACTTTCACTAGTAGTTAATTAAGTGAATCGATTGATAAAAGTTTGTTGGCGTTAATGCAACTGCTAATATAATTGCAAGATTCCCTCACACATTGTTGGGTTAGCGATGTTCAGAGACCTTGTGCTATCATTGTACGGTTTCGCAGTCATTGAATTCATTAAGAAATTATGATTAACGTTATCAAAATACACGTAAAGTTGCTGAATTTATGCTTAATGAGTCATGCGTATCTATGCCACGTGCCCAAAATATCAATCTACTTGTGATTATTCATTATTATGTGTAACATCACTTTTTATGATTAACTTATACTGTAAATTACAAGATTTATGTACTTTGCTTGTAAGTTTATTGACCATATACGTTTTGTGATTTACATGGTTCTTTAGGCAAACTATGTGAGCTAAACTTCGCATTTGTGGTTCAATTCTATCTATACTGTACATAATGTTTAACACACATACTCCAAAATGTTTTTGAATTTACATAACAAAAGAATCTGTTTCTTTTTTTATTTACTAAGATATTCGGGTAACATCATTAACTCAACAATCTTTCTGTTGCCAAAAGTATAGTCATTTAAAGGAATATACAAATCTTTAAAATCCAACTGAAATTGGAGAATCTGCAGTTCATTTCAAAATTTAGTTTCGGTAAACAGAAATATGCAGATACGTTAAGCAACAACCAATCACAGTTTCGTATGTAAAAATATATAAAAATGAGATTATTTTTAAAAAGTATTATGCTTTGTGCAAGGTTTCATGGATTGCATTTAAAATCCGGGTTGGAGGTTTAAATTTGGTGAAGTTTTTTCTCAAAAAAGGGTTTTTATTACAGGTGAATGACTTTTAACCACTGATATGTTACAAGAAACATTGAAATGAACAAGCTATATTCCTTGACAATTCAGCGCATGCCATTTTGATTATGTGAAGAATTCAAAGTCAGACAAACAGCGGTCTAAAGATTGTCTTCAGCTATCCATATGGTAGACATGGTGGAATTCTGTTTTGCTAAGTAGAATAGAGAAGTAAGATTAATGCATATTATAACTGTTTTTGCAACGAGACTACAGCTGCCACAATTAAGCTTGGTAGGCTACTGTTATTGAGATAAATACTTGTGTAACTGATTTGTGTTTAAATGCCTAGGTTATCTAGAAGAGCATGATTAAAAATAGTGTCACTCACATGCCAAATGAACAGTGTTTGACTTCAGAAAAGTTATAGATAAACCAAGATTAAGTCCTGACATTGATGAGAAGCATGTAAGAATTTGAAGGACATAAGACAAATCCAATCTTCTTCAAAGACTTGTATTAATTATAATGTTGAAATAATGTGGTGTGGCACAAAAACTCTTTTTGATTCTGCACCAGCCATCGCATCTAGTGATGGAGTTCTATGATTGCTATGCAATACTCCAGATCACATATTAAGATTTTATTGTGGTAACTACTTCAAATAGTGGCATCTAGTCCAAAACAAACGTAAGTGCTCCATCTGTATTTTTTAAGATCTCGGTTCTTTTTCTTGTAAACGAGCGATTATTGCTGATACTGTTCCAAGATGGAAAAATGATCAGTTGTAAGCAGCAGAATGCCACAGTGTAACTGATGTTCAGTATTTGTGATTTAGTTTTGTTATAATGTAGAGACTTTTTTCTTTTTGTTGTTATGTTAATTAAAATTGCTTTTATTTCAAGTATCTAGTTTCTCCATAGTACACTAAAACAACAACAGGTCTTTCTTACGTTTTAATAGATGATAATATATGACCACATAGAACTATGTCATTGCTATTTTCTTAATGTAAGAGAGGATCGTTCCTTTTGAATGAATATATTACTTACACATATTTAAAATGCTCTCGATTATTGTGATCACGCTCTTTTCTAATATTCAGCTTATATTGCAAATTTTGAAGCTTCCTTATAATTACCTTAATTTAACTCTTCAGTGATTGATAATTTCATAAAAAAAGTATCATAACCCTGAAGCTATGCAGTGCTTACTTATTTTAGTAACGTAATTCTTTATTTACTTTGACATTTCTAATGTATAATTTTTCTCAATATAACGTCATTTTATGTTATAAAATTTTTAATATCTCAATGTTTTTTTTATATTTTTAAATGCATTATTTAAAAAAAATTGTTTTATGATTAAACATATTTCCATTCTTTCAAAACTTTGTAATGATAACAGAAATACTTATTTATTTTTCGCATTCAACCCTAATTTTTGGTTAGGGATGTTGGTTTGAGTGCTTAAAACTGGGAACACGTGATTGAGTTCGACCATTTGAAACAATCTCCTCTCGGATAGTAGTGGCCTAATGTTTGGATACGTGATTCCATATCAAATCTTTATTTTAGCAATCTTATTTCTAAATCGATAGCATGAAATCTTTTGTCGATAAGCCTTCTTTAAATTGTGTTCAGACGATTATTTTTATCACATGGATTCTTATTTTATTTAAAAGTGCTTATTTTAGCTGTAGAGAGTTTGAAATGAAAAAGTTTTCTTAATAGCTAATATTCTGTTTGAGATGAATATTTTGCTTTAATTAATAGTTTACTATGATATGGATTCACATTATTTAAAATAAATTATGGGAAAGTTTTATATTTTTTCAAAACTGTAACCGATTTTTTCTTTCTTGCTTCAAACGATTATTTACAACATATTGTGTGTTTCAATTCGTTAAATTAGATAAATATTCTAATTATATTCAGGCAAAAATTTAATGAAAGTTAGATATGGCAAACATATATTTTTTATTAGTTTTGTGATTGATGAAAGTTAATTTTTATTCTTGCAATTCTTTAGGTAAATATTCTAATTACATTCAGCTAATAATTTAATGAAAGTTAGTTATCTAAAACATATTTTTTATTAGTTTTTTGATGGAATTAAATACATTTTTATGTATTTTAATCAAAGATTAAGTTAAAAATAATATATTACTATATATAAATAAAAAGGAATTCCATGAAATGATTTAATCAAAACAATTATAAAGACTCTAAAAACTCTAATTTAGTTAATTAAATTAAAATATATGCAATCTATGATGTCATGTCTACTGTACTATTATGTCTTTATTCATAAATCAAAATTTCTGTCATTGAAATGTTATTTTTTATTTTTGAATACGATTTATATATTGTCTTCAAGATAAAGCAACATTAATTCTAAATGAAAATTTCAATTTCACATAATTTGTCGGTTAATTCTTAGCAGCTTAAGTGTATCATTCATGGCTATTCATAACACGGAATCATATTTCAATGTATGTAGTGCAATTTCAAATGTCCATCATAACTGATTAGAAAGCATATAAATGCTTTTTGTTTTAAAAGAAATAGATTTAACAGAATATAAAGAAGATGCAAATTTAAATGAATGAAGAAGAAGTAGATAAGCTTTTTGATATGAAGAAATTTAAGTCAAAACATATTTTTTAGAACAAATAGTACTCTTTTAACAAACTTAAATTAATCTATATTATAAATATGTGTTTACTCTATGCGGAAATTTATCCATCATATCTTTTCATTCTAAAATAAGTCCTATCTGTAAAAATGTTATATTTATTTGCTTTTTATCTTATATTATTCTTATATTTAATAGTTTTTGAATATCTTAAAAAAATATTTACCTTGAATATTATTTGATAAAAAAAAGTTTTTTCGTAGATTTATGAAGCAAATTTAGTGAATATTTTGAAAAAAACATATTTAAAGTAAATTATATGACGACTAACGTAATTCAAAAAAGAATTTTTGAAAAAACTTTATATTTTTCAATTTTCCAAAATTATTTTTCATTATTTTTTCAAAAGTTATATCAAGAAAAACTTGAATACAGTGATATATTTATGTATTAGTTAAGCGATTTATATACGCATAATATGGATTATATATATATAGCTTATATAATTTCTCATAGAAATGCAAGATACAATTTCCTGTATAGAATTTCTGATCCATCACTAAAATTTTGTCTTGCTAAACTCTGTTGTTGCTGATCCCTGTTGTCTAGCAGCGCTAGACCAAGTCTATGATATTGTACACTCTCAGGAAATCAATGACCAATAATGGTCGCTCCAGAAGATCTTCTTTATCTAGTCCCAAGCACTCAAGGATATGATCCGGAGTGGCTTGGCTTTTGGAACACTTAGCGCAAATTGGAAATTTCTTTTCTTTGTTGTTAAATGCCATTGATCTTAGGTGGCCACTTCGAAAACGAGTTATTGTAGTTTGTTCCAGTCTGCTGCACCGGAGGGATAGAGATCCGCCAGGACGATTACCCTGGTACCAATGGTGCACGGGGGAATGGCAAATGCAGACCGAACAAGGCCTTTCTGTCTAGAGTATAGTTCAGAATAGGTAAGAGACGCCGGAGTAAGCAAAGGCTCGTCAGTACCTCTTTTTGCTAGGGCATCAGCCAATTCGTTACCCGCAATGTCTACATGGGAAGGGATCCACTGTAAGTGAATCTCACGAGATAAGGAGAGTCGTCTAAGCTTGTCCAAGATAGCTACTCCTGTATTATCACGGACTCTGTGCCAGTTAGTAAGATGCTGGATGGCGCTCCGGCTGTCCGACAAAATCCAAATTTCCTCGTTCCCAGGGAGAGAAAGAACCGTATCAAGACCCACATTAATTGCAATAAGTTCACTGCGAAAGACGGAACAACCGTCGGGGTTTCTGATTGAGATTTGGTGGGATTCGTTTTGATACTTAATAAATACCCCACTACCGGAACAAGTACTGTCATTTCTGCTACCATCCGTGTAAATAAGCACAGATTCATCATGGATATTGTTGATCAACTCAAGAGCAAGTTGCCCTAAATACTCAGGAAGATCTGAAGACTTGTTAACCTCGATTGGAAGATTAGGGTGAAAATATACCCCGTTAAGACCCTCAGATGGGTCAATGCATGGGTTCAAGGAATGCGACTCTACAGTATTAGAGATAACATTATCACTGGCTATCTGACTAAGGGGACTTTTTCTTTTTAGTCTCTGGTTATTATTCCAGCCCCTGAGAAAGTCCGAGGTTCGATTTTGGGAGCCATAACAAAAGAGTTTATTAAAATACTTCACAAGATTTGAGTCTCTTCTGTGACTGAGTGGTAGCAAATTCGCCTCGTATAGAACAATGTCGTTAGGACAACTGTTTCGAAGACCAGTAATAATCCGAGCTGCGCTCAGTTGAACTCGCTCAAGCTTCTGAAGGTTAGTCTTAGAGGCACAGCAGTAAACTGGGAAGCCATACTCCAGGATGGGTCTTAATAGCGCGATGTAAGTATTTCTAAGCGTAAATGCTTCTGCTCCCCAGTCGCGCCCAGATATATATTTCAGGATAGTCAGACGTTTTCTGCATTTTTCTACAAGATGGTCGATGTGCTTATGGCTTGTAATCTCAGGGTCCATAACAAAACCCAGGTATTTTGGATATCTATCCACTAAGAGAGGTTGGTTGTTCAGAAAAATCCTAGGCTGGTAATTGTACAGCTTTCTATTTGTTGTAAAAAAACTGGTAGTGGATTTTAAAGGATTAAAACGTAATTTGTGGTTTTCAGCAAAGTTCCACACATCAACTAGAGTCTGGTTGATATTATTTTCCAAGTCAGCAATATTGGCACCGGAGTTCCATAGGACTATGTCGTCCGCAAACAATCCTACTTCACATCTCCTGGAGATAACTTTCTCGATGCCACTCAAAAATAGTGTAAAAAGAATAGGGCTCAGAACGGAGCCCTGAGGAAGACCCTGTCCCAACTTAAGACCATTGGACTTGGAGTTGTTGTATCTAACCCTGATTACTCTGTCTCTTAGAAAATCATATATCCAAGGCAAGGCCCTAACTGTGTAAATAAATTATTGACTAAATTAAGTTGACTATTATAGAAAGGGATTTTTGAGAATAATTCAATAAATTTCAAATTATTTTCATTGTTACATTTTAATTTTTTTATTAATTTATGAACAAAATAGTCTCAAAATAAAGGAAATATCTGCCGCTCAGAATTGCTTGAACTTGAAATCCTGATACACATGCAGTTTGTTTCTATATGCGTATAAATTTTTAACTCAAAAATATCAAATTCATTTTCTAGCAATGCATTTTTTTAGTAAAGGTATGATTTTAAATCTTCTTTAGTTTCTTAATAAATCTAAATGGAGTCATATTTATCTCTAGATGTCAAGATAAAAGTTCACAATCAAGTACACGTTAATTTTTTGGCGATTTTTTTATGCCTAAATAGGCACCTAAATGGGACTAATAATATAACCGCCACACAAAAGCTAAATTAATATAAATTAAATTTTATTGCCAAACGTGTTACCAAACCAAGAGATAACCAATTCTAAATCCAACCCAATTGAAATTTCAACATTTGATACTTGTCATATAATATATACCAAATATACATTCACATATAAATTTTGTAAAGTACCCATATTAATTTTATCAAGCAATACTGTTTAATTTTTACTATGTCATATTTAAGGAATAAACTATTGAATAATTATATTTTTTCCCAAACTTTTCCACATTTTAATTAGAAGTGTAAGTTTCATAAATAAATGAAGAAAATAACATTGAAAAAAGTTGTATTTTAACCTAAAAACAGAAAGGAACTTTACTGTACCAAGTTAAATTTGTCATCAGAAATGTTTTTAGTGAAGTGATATTGGCTAGAGGAACAGCTTATTTTGCATCATTGTCATTTAAAAAATTAAACACAAACAAAGTTTCATTTATTTAGATGTTGACTGTCATACACAAACTAAGAAAACACCATGGAACAAAATGGCGAATAATAATCGATTAGATTCAAATTAAATGGAGCTTTATGCGACAGACGCATCAAACAAATGAAAATAAATAAATAACCAAATCATCAAGTTCATTTTACATGTGACTTTAGTATCAGATAAAAAAAGTCCATTGAATCAATTAAAAAATAACATTAAATAACGAATATATTAATTTTTTAGTTGTTAATAGCATTTTCTTACAATTAATTAAACTAATATTTCGCAAAATATTAACTGAATTAATTAAAAAGAAAAAGTCAGGAGTTTATGACCGAGAAAATGTCTTTAATATTTAAATTGTGAATCCCATTCTAGATATCATTCTCATCATTTGACAGTTTCTGAAGTGACAAAGCACACACACACACACAGTTGACAGTATTTGCTAGCTAAATTATTGCTAAATATTTCCCTACGTATCTGTTCTTCAGAATAAAGTCATCAAGCATAGTTAACCCTTTTTCAATTTGTCTACTAATTAAGTAATTAATGAGCTTGTATTTTCTTTACCACAGTATCGAAAGAAATGTTGATCATTAGTGAATATTCAATATTTGAACAAGACAATATTTGACAACCAGAATACCACATATTTTTAGCAATTTCAAACTATCACAAATATCCAGTCGAATATAGGATGCAATTAGTTAAAACTACATATACATCCTTAAATAAACTCCTTGTCATTTTATGATTGAACAAAGTATTTACCACATTCACAGATTACCGATATTTTGTTTTTGAAAATGTAAAACATATTTCTCAGAAGTTTATTTTTCTTAAATGCAAATTCTGTTGTTTATGTACAACATGAATGCAAATTTTACCAATCTTCTTCCAAACTATACTACTACCAATATGCCATTCAATAACAAATGATATCCCAATTTCGTAGACACAAGTAACTTTCGATATATTACGTCAATATTTTAGAAGATAGGTGAAAAATATCCGACCCTAAATAAGAGCTCCTTATCCGTATTTTTTTTCCATCCGTAACTTTGTATCCTTTCCCGAAATTCAACGCTTAAGGGTTATGGCTTCATGCTGTTATCGGTATTAGGCTATCGTCGCCAAATGCCCTGGGGAGGACTCGGAAGCAGACACTCCCTAGAGGACGTTTCTGATATTTCTATTTGGAGATAAACGGTCGAGATTGTTTAAAACCTATCTAGTGGACAAATTACCTGTGATAGCCAATGAGAATTTTTTGACACTGTTTATTCTCAAATGGGTACTTAGTGCTCGAAGTGAGGAAATTTATTGAAAGTGAGATTTTAAAAGTAGAGCCAGAATCTTTTAAAATTTGTTAAACAAGTTTTTATTTATTTATATAAAAACAGTGGATAAGTTTAAACTTTTTACAGTCAATTTATATAGATTATAGTTTCTTCATTATTAAATTTCAAAAAATTGTAATATATTGTTCCATAATACCTTTATAATAACATATTTTATGCATATAAATTTAAATTTTGTACAGAGGAATATATTAAGAGGCTGACTTAATTTTCATTTGACATTGCGTAACGGTAATTTCATCGTTGTGAAGCATTTTAATATTAACTATGTTTATTACTTTCCAGGAGAATTTTTCGTAAATAGTTGTACTTATTCTTATATCGCAAAGGAGAAAACTAAGAAAACTCCCTGTTCATGCCACTAAGCCACGGAAAACCTCTTGAAATTTAATCGGATTTATTTAAAAAATGGTCATCATTGAAATTTTAATTAAGATATTTGACGGCCTTGCAGTACTGGATACGCTTCCATTTTCTATTTGAAACGACCAATAACGGTTTAACATTGGTAGACACCTCAAAAAGTTGAACTACGGGATATTCCCAGACTTACATGCAGAAGGCAGACATTCATCACCCATTTTCCATTGTTAAATAAAACTACAGAAACGGATCAACTACGGAAAACTCCCAGACTTACATGCAGAAGGAAGACGTCCATCACCCATTTTCCATTGTTCAATAAAACTACAGAAACGGATCAACTACGGAAAACTCCCAGACCTAGTGCAGAAGGCAGAAGTCAAGCATCCATTTTTCATCGTTCAATAATAGCCGAGATTGAACCCCGGATCTTCTGCTCTGAAGATGATTTTATAATTTACCTACATGGTTCCGGGTAGACAATAATTTTGTTATAATATTGTTTTTTTTATTTAAATTTTGTTGTAAGTATATACAGTGATCTAATTCATAAAAATAAATTCTTTTTTCTCTGTCAGCAATAAATTTTTGTATGCGTTTGTACTGACAATGACAATGGATCTACTGAATAGAATGAAGTTTGTATCAGGATGTTGCTTTCTCTGGCTAAATTAAAACTATATTCTATTTTTGTAATATTGTCTATGTTTGATTGCAGCATTCGTAATTAAATTTAATCTGAAATAAATGTTGATCTAAACTCCTTCTGAAATTGCTTATGTCACGATGTATAACATTTCGGAACTATACCCGCTTCAAGAACGTGAGTGGTTGTTCTATATTCCCTCCTTTTAAAATTATCATTTACTGGTACCCGTTGAGGATGAAAAAAATACCTATGGTATATATATATTTATATTTTCATACAATTATTTAAGGAGGTACTGAATGATGAAATTGATAAAAATTTAATTTTAAAGTAAAAGACGTAATTTTTACATTTTAATGAAAAAGTTCAAAATTTTTTACTATGCACATAAGATTCTTAATTCGTACCATGTTATTTTAAAAATAATTTTAAATAAATATAATTTTAAAAAACGTTCTTCTCATCTGAAATTCTCTTAAAATCTGTTGAGAAAATTTTAACATATCCCTAGAGCAATACTACATATCAAATTAAGTCTGCATATTATTTCTTACTGAGTTCCTGAAGAAAAGTATTTTTTCCATTTTACTTTGATTTTTCTGAAATCTACAGGATTTTCGAAAAGAACGCTTTGTAAAAATGCTATCATTTGCATTTAAAACTCCCTCTTAATTGTATTGTGTTCATACTAAACAAAAGTTGAGAAGAAATTCCAAAGCTTTGCCAAAGCAAATTTCAAGACACAAGGAATAATTCTAAGTTGATAAAAATATTAAAAAATGGAATATCACACAAAATGAAATTGGTAGATGAAATTAATTTAAAAACTGATACATATCAAACTAAGTGTACATTATTTTTTTCTGTGTCTTATTTCCTGAAAAAAAATTTTTTTCTGCATTTTATTTCTATTTTTTTAAAATTTATAGAATGTTTATAAAATTGAAATAATTTCATATTTTTTTAAAAGAAACGCTTAAAATTATGTGTTTTTTCTAAACAAAAGAAAGAAAAAAATTCAAAGCGTTAAATAAATTATTAAGACACATAATTCTAAGTTGACAAAGTTATTAAAGATTTGAAACAGATAAAAATTAAAACAAAATTTTTTTATTATAATTTTTTTAGTTTTACCTAGTAATTTCATTAAATTAATCTTTGTGCTCCATACCTAAGATAGTAAAGTATTATTTGAAATGTACTTAGGAAAAATTTAAGCATGTGAATTAAACTTTTACTATTTCAGCGTCCCGTATCCCAAATTAAGGATATTTACATTATTTTACAATTTGTAGTGAGAGAGAGAAAGAAGTACTGTTTCTTCTCCACTGCAGCGAGCGTATTTTCGTCTTTTCCATTATACCGATGATCAGAAATGCAATTAAGCGTTGATGAAAAGAATATCAACGTTAATACTTCATAGTTTCGCAAGTAAAAGAAATTTTCAAGTTTGAATGTTACATCGATTTACTTTTAATTGATCCATATGTGACTACTTATTATTGACAATAGGAATAGTCAAACCGGTTACAAAATGATTTGAACAGAATCCATTTTGCTGAGCTATTATTAGAGAAAAAGGATTCAGAGAATAATTTGATGAAATATGATAGATAGATCATTTATTTGTGGTAACACTATTAAGAGAATGATACGAATGAAATGTTATTGCACTCTAGTCGTAGTTAGGAAACAATGGGTATTGGTAAAAATGCAGTTGTTAGTTCCAGTGTTAGAGATTAAGTTGGTATATATGTCTGTATGTGTTGCTTTAAAAATGGTTAAATGTACTTAGTAAGTACTAAGGCCACGATGACTTGGCTGGTTATGACGATCGTTCTCGTTATCGGAAGGTAGTGAGTTTGAATCCCGACCCAATGGAGGATACTTCATGTTCGTGAAACGCAATAAGTAGGTCGTGGTCGCAATGCACTCCGAGTTAAATTTTACCTCTAGGGAGGGCACAAGCCAAACCTGGGATTTTCTTCTAGTACGATGGTACACCCACAAGGTACACCATTTATATAAGGTGTCATCATTTCTGCCACTTGTAGTGCTGAAAGATGGTTTTCTCTGTTTCTTTAGTAACGTGTTCTTATACTACAACTTACAGAGTTGTTACTAATGACTCTTGGAAAAGCCAAGCTATATGTTGGCTATGCGAATTTAAGTCAGTACGGTGGTTCTTTCGTTTAATCAGAGCACCACGAAGGTGAAAGTACGACTTTTGCTCGTCAAATCCTCCGATAGATGGCACCACCAGAGGATACGATTTCTCAATTTTGACATTGATCTGAAGAGGGAAAATTTTTTCTCCAGACCATTCTCCACAGATTTAATGAGCACGTTTACCGCAAGTACTCGATGTGTCTTTGATGGCATTGAGAATCGAACCGCACCCTTCCAGAGGGAAGGCCGATACCCTAAGCACGAGGCTAGCACGGTCCTACCATGAGAGTATTTTGTGTTAATTCAAATAGGTAGCGCAGTTGATTTTGCTAATACGTACTTGCACGGAATTCTGTATGAAGTACTATTATTAGTGCCATGAGTACTTAAACAAGGATTGAAATAAAATTCAAAATCTTATCCTATCATTAGTGAAATTAGTATATAGAAAATGTTTTGAACGAAATCTGATAGGAAGACAGCTTATTAGAGCCAAGAATGTTAAAAAGTGTGCAAGTAAAATCTGTTAGTAATATTTTACTATTGCAGTATTAAATAAAAAAATAATTTTTATGGACAAATGAGGAATGAATTTGCACGCATATATTTGATTATTTTAAAACCCCTTTACAGTAATGAATTTTTTTAAATTTATAAGAATATTTAATAAAATAAATTTTTAATAATATGGTATTAAAACAAAAAGCCCTGCGTGTTTCCCCAAAAATGATTTGAATGTAATTCGATAGCACTGTTATTTTTAATAGTAATTTAAAATTAGGTTTGCTTACAATTTAAATTGTATTTTATCTGTAATAATAACTTTTTATACTTTACTGTTCAATACTTAAATATATTAATATAAAAATATAATGCCATTTAAGTAACAGTATAAAATCTTCAAAGGTAATATGACATAATAAAATAGCAATGACATTATTAATAAGGAAAAATATTAATATTATTTATATGATATACCCCACACAATCTTATATAAAATCTTTTTTTTCACATTTAGAAAAAATTTTTAAGCTCAAACATTTATTGTTCTTTCCTCTGTGCAACAGTATGAGCAGGATTTGAGCAACTTTTTTAACAAATGAACCGATACATTTTCAACAAATGATAAATGTTTGGAGGTTATTTATAGAAATCTGGCAAATATGTTTGAATCAGATATAAAACAGTGCTTCCTTTACTTTCTTTGTTCACAGAAAATTCAATTTCTTTATTTACAAAGTTCAGTTAGTACTTAAACTTACATTTCAAAAGTATTTTTTATTAAAACTTCAATAGATTTATTTTAACTTTTTATTATTTTAATCTCTTATAAGAAAGAAGGATTTTCTTGGTCACAGGAATTGATGAAACAGTGCTGTAGAACAAAACTAACATCATAATGTTTAGGATTATTTACTGCTAGTTAAAGGGATATATTTCCCAGGGGTTACTAGGTCCTCCTGAGGTATGAATACAGTTCAAATGAATGAAAGGAAATAGACGATGCTTCTATGAAATATTTCTCATTACAATCAAAATATTGCTGGATTTAAAAAGCATAGGTGGCAAAGCCAGCAAATAAAATTTCAGTACCATTACATGACAATTTCAAAATTTGGTTGTGGCAAAAATATGTGGCATATCATGTGTAGCTCTACGTTTGATGCACACTTTTTCTCAACGTGGCTGTTATTTGAGGTTATTGCAAGATTGACATTGTGTTACTCGACAGATAATGTTACCGGATATATCCGGAAAAATATCTTTCGCGTATATAATTCATTAAATATAATCTATCAAAGAAAGATCAGGAAGGGTAAAGAAATATTGGTTGTTATTTTGTTGGAAAGTAGGTATGGAATGTCACTCAAGTAAAGGTAACATAAATGGAACAAGAACATTATCTATATATTGTTTTGCATATGCATTGGGGACTGTGGTAGCCTAGTAGTTAGGGTATTGGCCTTCCATACGGAAGGGCGGGGTTCGATTCCCAATGCCGCCAAAGACCCACCAAGTACATGCGATATACGTGCTAGTAAAATCTGTGGAATCAAAAATCATGTGGTTGGTCATTGAACAGATACCATGGGTGCAATGGTCTGGAGAAAATTACCTCACCCTCCAGATCAATGTCAAAATTGAGGGAATGAATTCTCGGGTGGTGCCATCTATCGGAGGATATTATAAAAGAGTAAAGACGTACTTTCACCTTCGAGGTGCTCTGATTAAAACGAAAGACGCCTTTATTGACTTAAATACGCATTGCCAAGGCATAGCGAGCTTGGCTTGTCCAAGTGTCATAAGTAACAACAACAACATGTGCACTAGAAAAAACTTTCATGAGGGTATGTGTGTCAAAGAGGATTTCCCTTTATATAATAACGTCTTGCCATGGAATTAATATAAAATGCAGCAGAGAGGGCAAAATTGCCATTCTGCTCAGGGAGTTGCCAAATATCGCAGTTTTAGTCATCAGAATACTGATGGCATCAGACTTGTTACTAATGACTATTCAGTCAGCATAGTCAAACCCAGAACCATTGTCAATGAATTTGACTGTGATCAAGCATACGACTAAATTCTGTTTTCTCAGTAGCTTACTATGGATTCGAACTCATGTATGCGAGACATAAATCACGACGTAGATGACGATGAATCTTGTGATATTACACAAGTGTTCATTAATGTAGAAGATTTTAAGTTAAGTTCATCTAGACTTGCTCTAAAGAATTGGTTTTCTGCTTCTGTAAGGCAACTTATTGTAGTTTGTACAACTGCTTATCAGCGGATATTTCAACAACCAAACTATTCACTAGGCATATGAAATTAACTTAAGTTCATCTAGACTTGCTCTGAAGAAATGGTTATTGCTTTTCTGCTTCCGTAAGGCAACTCATTGTAGCTTCTACAATTGCTTACTAGCGGATATTTCAACAACCAAACTATTCACTAGGCATATGAAATTAACTTAATTTTATCTAAACTAGTTCTGAAGAAATGGTTATTGCTTTTCTGCTTCCGTAGGGCAACTCATTGTAGTTTCTACAATTGCTTACTAGCGGATATTTCAACAACCAAACTATTCACTAGGCATATGAAATTAACTTAATTTTATCTAAACTAGTTCTGAAGAAATGGTTATTGCTTTTCTGCTTCCGTAAGGCAACTCATTGTAGTTTCTACAATTGCTTACTAGCGGATATTTCAACAACCAAACTATTCACTAGGCATATGAAATTAACTTAATTTTATCTAGACTAGTTCTGAAGAAATGGTTATTGCTTTTCTGCTTCCGTAAGGCAACTCGTTGTAGTTTCTACAATTGCTTACTAGCGGATATTTCAACAACCAAACTATTCACTAGGCATATGAAATTAACTTAATTTTATCTAAACTAGTTCTGAAGAAATGGTTATTGCTTTTCTGCTTCCGTAAGGCAACTCATTGTAGTTTCTACAATTGCTTACTAGCGGATATTTCAACAACCAAACTATTCACTAGGCATATGAAATTAACTTAATTTTATCTAAACTAGTTCTGAAGAAATGGTTATTGCTTTTCTGCTTCCGTAAGGCAACTCGTTGTAGTTTCTACAATTGCTTACTAGCGGATATTTCAACAACCAAACTATTCACTAGGCATATGAAATTAACTTAATTTTATCTAAACTAGTTCTGAAGAAATGGTTATTGCTTTTCTGCTTCCGTAAGGCAACTCGTTGTAGTTTCTACAATTGCTTACTAGCGGATATTTCAACAACCAAACTATTCACTAGGCATATGAAATTAACTTAATTTTATCTAAACTAGTTCTGAAGAAATGGTTATTGCTTTTCTGCTTCCGTAGGGCAACTCATTGTAGTTTCTACAATTGCTTACTAGCGGATATTTCAACAACCAAACTATTCACTAGGCATATGAAATTAACTTAATTTTATCTAGACTAGTTCTGAAGAAATGGTTATTGCTTTTCTGCTTCCATGAGGTAACTCAATGTAGTTTCTACAATTGCTTACTAGCAACAACCAAATTATTCAATAGGCATATAAAAATCATGATCACATTACGTGTGATTAGCAAAATATATTTCCCACTAGATAAATATACTTATGTAATTTATTTTAATTTATATCCTAACTAATATGATCTATTTGAGTAATATATCTTAGTTGATTTTCCTTTTTGTTTAAGATTATGTTTAATTAAATATCCGATCCGTGATAATTTAAACAATTATAAGACTTTCATATTTATTATTTTAAATTTCGCTGTAATAAGTATTTATCATTTTATTTTCAATGTTTATTTTTTGAATTAATAAAATCTAGTTTGATAAGTGATCAAATGATTAAATAGGAAAAGTACTCATATGAAAACCAAATTTAAATGTTTTCATTTTTCATCTATTGTTTATCAAAATGCTTGAAATTAAGATAATGCAATTTTAACACAAAATATATTTGAATAATTAGAAAAAAATATTCATATCATTTAAATATGAAGCATATATTTTAAATGTTGAAAAGCTGATTCAAGTGAAAATGAGATATTTAAAATACAAGAAACTAATAATCAACGTACTCAACAATCATCCTTTTGAAAGAAAAGCTAAAGAAAAATGACCAAATGGAATATTTAAAAGTGGATGTATATTTAAACTTGGTAAAATGTATCTTAAACAAGAAGCTTTACGCTCAAATTTTTCTTTATTATGCTTTTTCAAATTTTTCTTTATTATGCTTAAAGGTATGATTATGCTTTTCCATATTCCTTACCTTTTCAAAATTCTTTGTTTGAACTACATTTAAGTTAAATATATAGTATCTGATATTAACTAATTAATTACTGCACTAAGTCATTCTAATTTTGAAACTCTATAAATAAAGTAATTACAAAATTCTTATTTTAAAACGTACTTAGACAGATTTGGCAGCATGCCAAGAAATAGCAAAAGTTGATTCTTTTGCCAATGATGTTAAATTTCCTCGAGAATAGTCCATGTCTTTCAGTAGCCAAAAGCTGTTGGTTATTACTGAGTATCTTTTGATATAACTTAAGATATCTTTCTAGATTTTAAGAATTACAATTCACAAATTCTGTCTAAACTATGTACAAACCTTCATTGTATTCAAAGTTAGACTATAAGGAAATTTACTTAAAATTGTTCAGGGCAATTAATCTTTTAAAGTGTATGCTAAGCAATTTAGAACGCATTAAGCAGGGCGTTAAAAATTGTTTTTAAGGGGTTAAATAAACTTGCTCTTAAAAAGCGAAAACTCTTTATTTGCAGTTTTAGGGCATATTAAAATTTTTGATCTTCCACTTTGGTTTCGTGGTTAAAATGTGGTTACTTATACTTTCTATTGAATATCCTTAAACTTTTATTAAAAGACAAAATTATTATTAAACATAGTTATTTGAAAGTTCAGGAATTTACATTTGGAAAAGATTTTTCTTTGTTTATTTTTTGATTATCTTTCATATTCTATAATGATCTTAAAGTCACCATTGAACTTTCATTTTTCTCACATTGATCTCATTGAAATAGTTAGTTTAAAATAATGCAGTAAGATTGTTCTTAGATTTTTACAATGTATCTTTTAAAAGGTAATTAGACATTTTCTTGGCCGTGGTAGCCTAGTGGTTAGGGCATCCGCCTTCCATCCGGAAGAGCTGGGTTCACGATTCCCAATGCCGCCAAAGACCCACCGAGTACATGCGATATACGTGCTCGTTAAATCTGTGGAATCGAAAGTCCTGTGGTCGGTCATTGAGCACTTACCATGGGTACAATCTTTTGGGGAAAATTTCCTCTCCCTTCAGATCAATGTCAAATTTGAAGAAGTGGATCCTCTTGTGGTGCCATCTATCGGAGGATCTAAAAAGCAAAGACGTACTTTCACCATCATGGTGTTCTGATTAAAACGAAAGACGTTTCCTATAGACTTAAATTCGCATAGCCAAGGCATAGCGAGCTTGGCTTGTCCAAGTGTCATAAGTAACAACAACATTTTCTTTTTTATTCTTCGGTTAGAATTAAAAGCATAACATTCTCAGTTTTAAAATCATTGAATTATATTTATGGAGCATTACATACTGAGTTTATGTGTTGATTCTGATATTTTTATGAATGTAGTTCCTTTTACATGTGGCAAAGTCCACCACAAAATTTTTTAAAGACAATTGTAAAGGTTATTCATATCATAGTATGCTTAATATTTTAAAATCAAACGTATTTTAATGTTAAGTAAACTTTATATATTATTCCACATCGTAAATTACAGTATTCAAGTACATCTTATAAATTAATCGCGCCATTTTTTACAACAGAAATTTGAGCAGATGGATGCCATTTTAAGTAAATCAACAGAACATTTCCCTGCATAATTGAATCTTTATGTATAACTTATGAATATGCATACTGAACAAATTAAAAGAAAGAGGTATTTTTAGTGACTACACAATTTAAAGTGTTTTAATTATGAGAGAGTCCCTCGATAAAGTTGTAGAGAAATACTATAGTCAAAACCTTCCTAATCCGATTCCAGTGGTTATTTTTAACCATTTCTCTTCAGTACTCAAATAAAAGAACCACTTTTTGTGTTTACGAAAAAGAATTGACTTTTAGAATAGCAGCGAAGATACCGTGATTTATGAGATCTTTTTTACCTCATCTCTTTCTCTTTCAGAAACGTTTTCACATTTTTATATTTTGCTGTGGAAATTTTTATTTCTATTGGATTGTTGCTTTTACAGTTTTTTTTTATCAGTTCATTTTTAGAAATTTGCAATTGTGCTATTAAACTATAGCCTGCATGCAATAAAACACAAGTAATGATTTTGGTGGTAATAACAAAGCAGTTTTTCCATTATTTTTATTTAGCTATTTGTTAACAATGGAAATAAGTGGATGGTTGTTTCAGAGTACTTATAGAAATATTAAAGAATAAAAAAATGGTTTTTATTGTATTCATATTTTTATTTTTATATATTTACAGGAACAGAAATGTATAACTCAATTATTAATAAAAGTGAATTTAGATATACGTGGAACAATTTAAATGTTACATTTACATTAGCTAAATTATCTTATGACAGTTATTTTAATTTTTAAGCAACAAATAATGATGTTCAGATCATATAGTTTTATAATTAAAATTATATAAATTGCGAAAACTTATTCTTAAATCATTGTCTAAAAAATGGAAAACAGTTTTATTCTTAAACATAACTTTAAATGTTTCTTTTATTAAATATGAGGAATAAACAAAGATAAATATTGATGACATAGTATATATGTCATTATACGTATTACATTATTTATCTAATAGTTAACTTTATTAACATATAAAAAGTAAAGTATTAACCCAATTTTAATTATTGCTTCATAATTAAGAGTGTACTAATTTATGTGAAAATACTTTATTAATACTGAAATACTTCAATGAATAATTAATTTATTCCATAATTTAGCAAATAAAAACTAATAAACAGACAAAATGTTAAAATGAAATACAAAATGATATTTTAGAATTGAATTACATTTTCTAAAATTCAGTGATTACATTAAACGAAGTAAGCATCTAATGGTAAATTTTGTGCTTTAAAATAGTGGTATGAATAGATTTGAAAACTTATTTAAAAAATCTTAAATGTCTAAGCAATATATGCCTTAAAATATTATCCTGAGTTATTGTTTTAACTAAATAAAATTAAAACAAATTATTTATTAAAATTACTTTGAAATTTTCAATTTTTTATTTGTACAATTAAATAATTTTTTTTAAGATTCATGTTTTCTCAATATAAATGTATTTTCGCATAATAAGTGTTGAATTATTTTTAAGGAAATATCTGTTTAAAATCTTAGCTCATGTAATTATTGATCAAAAACATGTAATACATAAGCTCACAGTCAAATTATAATTTTTAATATCTTTTTTAAAAAATAGAAATGCTCCTACATTAATCAAATTTTGCTATTAATTTACATAAAAAAATATAAGGGAAACTTTACATTATTTCCACGTTTAAGCTACACATTAATGTTTAAAACTTTCTGATTGCCAAGCTCTTAAGAATCTATTGAAAAGTGTATTATATAATTAGATTCCAAATAAAGACAATATTGTACAAATAAAGCTCAGAATACACAACATAATCTATATTTTGCATTTATATTTAAACTATGCATTTAGATTATGAAGTGTAGTATATAAACTCAAATAGTGATATTTAGGAAAATATATATATATTCGAAAATCAACTATTTTTGAAAATTTTATACTTTATCTGAATAAAAATTTCACAACAGAATGTCATTCAATTTAAAAGTTTTCAAACATTCATTAATTTTAATTACATTCTCAAAAAGAGTAAAAAAAATTATGAGGATTAATCCTCAATCTTTTTCTTAAAAATAACTTATTTTGATTATTTTGAAATTTATCTAGTCAATTGTTTCCCTAACAAAAATTGCTAGATAAAAAATTGTAAATATTCATAAATTGTTTGTGATTTGAACTTATAATATTAATGAGAATCAAATCAAGATAATGAGAAAATCATTTCTTATTCAGATATCTTATTTTGAATATTTAAAATTTTACTCAAAAGATTTTTTCCTAACAGAAAAACTTTCTTCATAAAATATTTATAAAATTATGTAACTGGAATTTACAAAAATAAATAAAAATCAAGTGAGGATATTTAGGAGAATCATTCCTAAATTCGATAACTTATTTTGGAAATTTTAAATTTTATCTAATCAATATATTCACAACAAATGAACTTTCTAGTAAAATATTGCAAGCAACCATATAATTTGTACAATTAGAATATAAACAATTTTACAATAAAAATCAATAAAAGATGTCTGGGAGGATCATTCCTAAATCAGGTAAAACTAATTCTGAATATTTCAAATTCTATTCACTCGATCTTTTCTCAACAGAAAAGCTTTCTATATAAAAAAAATTGTAAAATGAGTACCTAAGAGTTCAACTCTTATTACAAAGGATTTTTATCCCTTTGCACTATTAAAAAAGATAAGGCACAAAAATCTCGTTTGTTAATATAAATGTTACTGTTTATGGGTTTGTCGTTTTCATCCGTCGTACTCTGGCTCGCCAAATTCCAATCTTCCTCGAGTGGCGTATGTTTCCACCTGTTGCACGATCTTCATTTTCGGCTGCCTGTCATAATAGTCATGAGTGTCAACTGCATTGTCCGAGACACTTCTGACCGATCTCATGAGGCCGCTGTTGGACATGAGCATGGCCCTGATTGCCTCCCAGAGGGGAGCTGCCACCATCGGTTCTGTCTCCTGGGGGGCTTAGGATATTCGATCTTGCAGTTTTGTTCCAAGCAGTTGGCAGCCTTGAAGGTGATGTTCTTTGGCATGGATGTTGCGTTGAGACATGCCAACAAAGCGTTGGTGTACACCAGCTTAGGACAGGGATAGCTCGTCGGTTTGTACTCTG
This sequence comes from Latrodectus hesperus, assembly GCA_037975125.1. Classification (NCBI taxonomy): domain Eukaryota; kingdom Metazoa; phylum Arthropoda; class Arachnida; order Araneae; family Theridiidae; genus Latrodectus; species Latrodectus hesperus. Next base: position 50,648,714 of record CM075861.1, read on the forward strand.
AAGGGTCGGAAGAGTAGGCGACTACGTTGACGACTTCCATTTCATAAGCTGTTGTAGATGTAGGGAGGGTGGTTGAGTATGCAATAAACAGAAAAGCTCCGAATACTATTCGATTCATAGCTGATGTCAGATGAAAAGATGGTTTTCTGCAAAGAGAAAATTTTTAGAAATATGTGCATTTACTTAATAACAAAAATATACATCACTAAAACTTGATTGCTCTAAAAAACAAAATAATAAAAACTGAAATTTTAAAAATGAACTGGATTATAAAATTTAAAATATGTGAAAGAATTTATAAGTAAAAAAAATCATGTGTACAAATATACACATTTAAATTTTTAAATCGATGTTAAGACTAGTTTTTTATTTTAAAATAGAACCTGAACTGTTAAACTGATAAACATGAATAGCGTTCATTAAGATTGCAATCTATCATTTTTGTATAACATAAGACTCATTAAATTTTTAACAGTTATTAATGAATTGTTAGTCGAAAAAATCACATTAATAATGTCCAATTATAATAGAACAATCACCCATATTATTTTCATTTGAAAATAATATTAATCCAATAAAGGGAAATATATTAACTTTTAAAACTCTTACAATATTTTAATTAAAACAATAGCTTATATCATATTTTAAGAAAGTACTTTCAGAATTTGCTTATTTTTATATTAAAACCAAATGAAAACGATTACAAATGATATTGATATATATATATATATATATATATATATATATATATATATATATATATATATATATATATAAATAATGATATATATATATAATGATATTTTTATCAATGATAATGTTTAATTCATACAAGCTATAATTATTTTATTGAATGATAATTACGAAGTCATATGAGACAATTTTCTGCTTATAAATTATAGAATAGAAGTAGAAATTATCTTTCTTATTTATAGAGCGAAAAATTTCAAGCCCAATTATTGAAAGTATAGTATATTAGCATACTTGTAGTATACTTTACTGATACTTTTAATTTATGTCTATGGTAAATTTTTAACTGTTCATTTTAGGTTAAAATTACATTATTTAAATAATCTAAATTTTTTTAAATTTTTACACACAATGTGCTATTGGATTAACATCGTATTTGTGAATAATTTACTGATAAGAAAGGTAGATGAGTAATACTGAGATTTGTGCTTATCTAAGAATTTATAATTTCTGGTACATGAAAGAGTATTTCTTGTTTCACACTTATCAAGTTTTAGAAATTCATGAAGAAATGTGACATATCGAAATAACACAGTTTATGTGTTTTTAGTTTTACTTCTTCATTTTTAGTGTTTTACAAAAATCAGAAAATTGATATCAAAATCAAATAAAAGATATTTTTACATATTTTATAGCAGTTATAGCTCAGAAAGCTCAAATTTTATGAAAGGTTTTTTATTTCCATATTGTTATGAATATCAATGTTGTCTATTAATTTCATTGTCTTAAACATTGTTTTTAACTTAGCATGTCATGTCAAGGAGATATATGGTTGTTTCTGTACATATGTGATTTGTACATATGTGACAATATTATAATTCATATGCATGTATAAAATTAGGATTAATAACAGGTATAAAAATTCTAGTCACTTACAAAGCTCAAATTCACCATTATATTTAATGAAAATTTTATTTGAGGCATGTTTAAAGATATTTTGATGCTTATACATTTAATAGGAATTAAAACCATTCTTTTTATAATATCTTGATTACAAAACATATTATTTTTTTAGTAAGTCTAGTCAGGTTTTAGAATTACTTCCTGGTGGCTAACAGAGAAATACAATTTATATGTGCTACAAATTTAGCTTTTTCAATTAATAATCACGAGATTTAAATAATAACCCCTTTCAACTAATTCACAAAAATTTATTCATCAACACATGAAGTTCTAAGAAGGTGCAAATACCCGATGGGGAAGGATGTAAGTAATGACATTCTAGAACACAGTAACAGAAGCACAGCACAAAATTGTTGACCCAAATTCTACTTAAAAATACACATCAATCAAAACTCCAAGGCCAATTGATATGAATTTTGAATTATAGCAGATCAAGGAAGATGAATATAATCTTTAGTGAATACATACAGATGATGGATACACAATCTGGATACAATACTCTTCACAGATCACTCTGAAGATAATCCTCTCTTGATCTATTTCATCACCAACCATACACATCTTTCTACGATGAATTAAGAAAACCAAATCATTTATTTGCTCCAGCATTATTTCATTAAATCTCCAACTACAATAAATTATCACATTATTATCCCTCCAGCGTGACATTTACCAAACACCTCGAATTATGCACCCATCACAAACTGTCAATATACTGAATGGCCCAAATTACCAGTATTCTGATATCTGGTGAATTAATGTATGCTTTCCCACGCAACAGGGCAATTGTTACTCAAAAGATAATATTAACACTACACATCAAGAAGACTAAGGAAGTTTTTCTTACATAGTCAAAAACAATATTGTCCCTTTAAGAGATATTTTATTGAACTATGTAAATTTACAAAAAGTTGAGAACTAATTAGTTTGAGAGAGAGAGAGAGAGAGAATACATAAAAAAGTTACAATATTTTGATATATTGCATGTTAAGAGACAATCAAACCTCCCACAAGTGACATTTCCAGTTGAAAAGGAAATGCTATGCTTGCATCTGCTTCCCCAGTGTTTCCTTTTTCAACCCAACGTTTAGATTCATAAAACCTTTCTGATTAATTTTTCACTTATTTACTTTTTGATTGTAAATGTCTCGGATAAAGCATTTAACTCATTAATTATTTTATTTTGTTAATACCAGATATTTATTGTTATTTATAAATTTGAAAACAATTGTCAGCCATTGAATTTTATGTAACGCAAGATTTTAACATAATTAATAGTAACTTATATTGTTCCTTTAATAAATCTTTCTTGATCTTGCCTAATCAGTACACATTTATATTTTGCATCTGCGAAATGGCATGAAAATAAACATACATAGTGAGCTTCAAAACTAAAATTATTTCTTTACTTTTTATTAATTTTATTTCATTATTTAATTATAATTATTTTACATTTTTTGTCATGTTTCATTATTTAAATTAAATAACAATCGATTTATTATATATAATTATTTAGTTCAATGCCATAAAATTTTAATATGTTACCGTTTGAGAATAGTTTTATATTATCCAAATTATAATATATATTTTACAGTTTCACAAAAGTAAAAGCATTATACATCTGATCGAAAATAATTTTTATATATTGATAAATTTTCTGTTTAAAAAATTTTTTAAAGCAGACGAAAGTAATTTTCTTCTCGAATAAGTTGAATCGAATTAACAGCGAGCTCTAAATTCAAGTTTTCAGTCTTTTTGTCGTTAGATTTCATGAATTAAGATAAACAGGGAATAATCCTGTTCAGCTAAAACACAAACACACACACAAATTTTAATTTGTAAAACTTACTTAACTGTACCATCAAATTCTAAAAGCACAAATGATATAGAAATCATTCAAAACAATTTTAAAACCAATGATTGAAATTTTCCTGTAATTCTGATAATTATAGATACCAAAACTGTGGACAAAATAAGCATTTTTTGATAGCATAGATGTAGAAATATATCCTCATAACTCAAAAACTTTCTTAGAAACTTTAGTACGAAGCTTGAGATGATTGATTAAAACACATTAAGAATTATAAGAAATTCAGTTACTATAAAAATGTGTTTTCACTTTACTATTCATGTAATATATTACACAATTTTTTAAATAATCTCTTTCATGAACTATTGCTTCACAATTTATAGAACGAAGAAAACTGTGCTGGTAAAGCCTAAAATTTGTTGGTGTTGTTGTTGTCGTGTGCCAGCTAGGCTAGCATTATGAAGTCCACTACACCACTCTTTCAACTGAACCATAATTTGGTGTCGAGTCCGATTTTCTCTGTACATACATGCTATAGGTACCCTTTTATAGGGTAGGCAACCATTCACAACCCATTCATACAAGGAAAGGACAAAGGCAGGATAGATAGAGAAAGAAAGTGCATCCATGCCCGAACCGGGATTCGAACCCAGGACCTCCTTACCTGCAGTCAGGCCCACTGAAAACGTATTTTAGTTGGGCGGCAGCCTAGAATTTAATTAATGGAATTATTCATACTTAACATCATCAGAAAATGTTTATGTTAAATTTTATTTTCATGTTAAATTTAAAGATAAAATATTATTAATACGTATGACGCAAATTAAAAATATATGCATATAATGATAAATATTCGACTAAAAAATAAATACAACAAATTTCCTTAAAAATTGGAAGTTCAATATATTGCATATAATTAATTATGAATCTCGGTTGAAGATAATTAAGTCTCATCACATTGATTTCATTTTATATGCAAATAAAAATAAACGCGTTTCATAAAAACACTTAAAAGTTGTTGATTTTTATAAAATCTTGATTGGGGATTATTTAGATATATACCCCCCACCCCCAACACAAGAAATCCCAGGAGTATCGACTGAGGTGCTCGGTAAATTACTCTTTAAGAAGCTTTCACGAAAGCTTCATAAATTTTCTATATTGCCGAACATTAAGGAACGAAAATGAAAATTAATTCAAATTTCACTTGAGTGCTAAAGTTTTGAAAGGCTTATGGCTTTAACTTATCAAGAAATTATCGGTTTGCCAGCCAAAGTCCCGGGACTCCTTAACTGCGTCTATAAATCAGATTTCATGAAAAGGTTCCCTCACCGGGAGGTGCACAAAAATTAATAGAACTCGGCGGAAGCTTTACAGGTCTTAAGTGTGCTTTTCGCACTATCAACTTTGGACCGAACGAATCGATCGAGGCTGCTGTATGAGGGGGTGGAGGGGGAGAATAATGCTCTTTTATTTTGCAAAAGCAACAACAGCTTGTATAGCATTTAAATGATTAATTCTGGTAAATTCTTTGGAAAGTTGCGGGAAAATGTTCTAATTTGGAGCTGAATTTTCCGCAGTTAGTCGAATGATGTCAACTGAGATTTAATGGCAATGTTCTGATTATATGAAGAGTGGCATAAAAGTGAAGTTTAAATGTCATTTATAACAGCTTTGGCGAATCAGCATGCTTCATTAGAGAATATGCTTATAGCTTTATTCAGAAAATAAAGTGAGTTAAGAAAATGTGAGACTCTCTGGTGACACTTTTATTTCCTGCTATTGAATCGAAGCTCATTATATTTTAATTTGTTGTTGTTGTTACTAATGGCACTTGGAAAAGTCAAGCTCGCTATGCCTTGGCTATGCGAATTTAAGTTGATTGGTGGCTTCTTTCATTTATAATCAGAACACCATGAAGGTGAAAGTACGACTGCCCTACACACATGCCATAGGTATCCGTTTATTGGATAGGCAACCATTCACACCTCATTCATACAAGGAAAGGACAAAGACAGGATAGATAGGGAGAGAAAGAACATCTATGGCCGAACCGGGATACGAACCCAGGACATCCTTATTCGCAGTCAGGCACACTGACCACTAGATAAGATGGGCGGCATATTTTGATTTAGTTATTTAATAGTTAGAGTTTATAGTTATTTAAAATATATATTCTCATAAAAGTAATTGGAACCACTTTAAACATACTTAAGTAATTCATTTTGTCATCGATTTTTTAATATCTGAATGCCAGATAAAGTTCAACAAACTACAAAATATTTGGTATTCATATAATACAATTATTTGCATAAAAACTGAAGAATTGAAGTCTAAATCTATTTTTACGATTTTAAAATATTATTGCGTGTGTGAATACTGAATGCAAAAGAATACAACTACTAAGTGCAAGTTCAAAGCAAGCAACTTCAAAATCTTAAGAATTTGATTAAAAACATTTCATAAAACTCTTAGTTACATTTGAAATGAGCACACATGGCTCATTTGCATATCTCAACCAGCACAGGTCATTTCAGGTCCTTAAAATGTACAGATTCCAATACCATCTATTATAAATAAAATAGGCGCTTATCAGGAAAAACTTTATTGTATTTTAGTAATTCCGAAACCGTATCCAATTGTTTGGAATCCACAGCATTATTTTGTGTAAAACTACAAGCAAAAAACTAAAACAAGACATTTCTTCCGAAAGCGAAAAACATTCACATGTGTTTCTAAAAGAGAGCATTTTCAATCAAGAATATTAATACGAAGTCTAGTACATAAGTTATTTTTATGCAATCTGATTAACTAAAGCTGCTCTATGAAGATTTGAGAGATAAATTTCGCTATATTTATACCTATTATTCTATACGTGCAAGTTAAATCCGCTTATAGAAAATATACTCCCTCTCTAGATCAAGTCAAAACTGAGGAAGTGGATTCTCTGGTGGTGCCATCTATCGGAGAAGTCTTAGAGCAAAGACGTACTTTCACATTCATGATGCTCTAATTAAACGAAAGTCGCGCCCTTCTGACTTAATTTCGCATAGCTGTCGGTAAGCGAGCTTGGCGTGACCAATTGTCATTAGTAAAAATAACAACATACATTTTATTCAATCAAAAATAGGGCATGAATACGATAATATTTAAGTCCACCTGTTGAATCTTCAGGATATGGCTTCCATTAAATTAAACGAATTTAAAAACTGCTTAAAAAGCTAACCAATAAAAACTACCAAAATCTGTCTGCAAAAGAATTTTTGTAAACTCTGTTTTGCACAATTATTTTAGCTTTCAATTTTTGTAAGTATCATTAGCTTGTAAATTAAAAAAAAACATTAGAATCATATTTTAATCAAATATCGTTAAACGTTTCTTTTGAAATTTCATTAGTATAAATAACGTCAAATTTAATTTGTTATAACGAAATGTAGACTTATATATAAGTGAAAACGTTTGTCTATCCTATAAATAAATAATTTCATATAAATCCAAAAAAATGAAATTAACAAACATAAAGAAATTCAAATAAGAATTAAACAGTTAATTGTCATATTGCCTAAATCAGCATAAATTATTGTGTAGAAAACTTGATATTATTCTAAATATAAATCGGGATTCGCATTTCAATCTCTTTTGGAATCACTGATGAAGAAGTTTACTGTTTTTTATTATTTATTTATTTTTTTTTTACAGATTTTAGTGAAGACCATGAGAATGATTTTATCTAGTTTAATTGAAATTTTAATACAATTCTTTATAGACACATTTAATTGAGTCGTGAACTTTCATGCAATATTCCTCCTTTCCTTTTCTATATTAGATGTCTCTTTCAAAGATGCGCTTACTTGTGTGTAGAAAAAATTAGATTATTTAAAATTATTTCTTAAAAAAAGGTTATGTAATAAATCCATTTAACTTGTGCTTTTGTCCCTTTGCTTCTTTTGTTTCTCTAAACTATATGATACTGCAGTTTTTATGACAAAATAAGTGTTTTATTGTAACATTGTATTGGATTAAAGCATTGCAATGAAAATAAAATTGCTTAGAATTTAAGATCATGAAAGCATAAATACTGTTTTATGAAAATATACATGCTTTCAAATTGCTTATACATCATTTGCTTAAATTAAGCAACTTTTGTTTAAAGAAATGTCAGCTGGTTAAGGTACAAAGCAAAATCTGAAACTACATAATCTTAATAAAGCAAAATCCGAAACTACATAATCTTAATAAGAAAAAATCCAAAATTACATAATTTTAATAAAGCAAAATCCGAAATTACATAATTTTAATAAAGCAAAATCCAAAACTACATAATCTTAATAAAGCAAAATCCGAAATTACGCAATTTTAATATATCAACATCTGAAACTGCATAATCTTAATAAAGCAAAACCCGATACTACATAATTATAATAAAGCAAAATCCAAATTACATAATCTTAATAAAGTAAAATCTGACAATACGCAATCTTAATAAAGTAAAATTCAAAGCTACACAATTTTAATAAGGCAAAATCCAAAATTACATAATTTTAATAAAGCAAAAATCTGAAACTACATAATTTTAATAAAGCAAAATCCGAAATTACGCAATTTTAATATATCAACATCTGAAACTGCATAATCTTAATAAAGCAAAACCCGATACTACATAATTATAATAAAGCAAAATCCAAATTACATAATCTTAATAAAGTAAAATCTGACAATACGCAATCTTAATAAAGTAAAATTCAAAGCTACACAATTTTAATAAGGCAAAATCCAAAATTACATAATTTTAATAAAGCAAAATCTGAAACTACATAATTTTAATAAAGCAAAATCCGAAATTACGCAATTTTAATATATCAACATCTGAAACTGCATAATCTTAATAAAGCAAAACCCGATACTACATAATTATAATAAAGCAAAATCCAAATTACATAATCTTAATAAAGTAAAATCTGACAATACGCAATCTTAATAAAGTAAAATTCAAAGCTACACAATTTTAATAAGGCAAAATCCAAAATTACATAATTTTAATAAAGCAAAATCTGAAACTACATAATTTTAATAAAGCAAAATCCGAAATTACGCAATTTTAATATATCAACATCTGAAACTGCATAATCTTAATAAAGCAAAACCCGATACTACATAATTATAATAAAGCAAAATCCAAATTACATAATCTTAATAAAGTAAAATCTGACAATACGCAATCTTAATAAAGTAAAATTCGAAGCTACACAGTCTTAATTAGGCAAAATCCAAAATTACATAATTTTAATAAAACAAAATCAAAAATTACATAATATTAATAAAGCAAAATCCAAAACTACATGATCCTAATAAAGCAAAATCCGAAATTATGCAATTTTAATATATCAACATCTAAAACTACATAATCTTAATAAAGCAAAATCTGACAATACATAAGCTTAATAAAGTAAAATTCGAAACTGCATATTCTTAATGCAACTCTACATACATTTAATACTTCCCTAATTAAAAATAACTGGGGGAAAAAACTAAAATTTCTTACATTTGCAGTTTTTGTTGCCCATTCTTTAAGATATTTTATTGGGTGTTTATCAACAGGAGGATTCGTCAGATAGATCGCTCTAGCGAATTTGCCATTGGGCGCTGCTCTTTCTTTAGATTATCGGCAAATCAGAAACGAATCTGAAGAAGAACTACAGAGGTAGCAAACATCATTTTGGAAGATATCCCATAAAATCGAAAGGTGGAGATACATGTGATTACAACTCTCATTTCACAATGCATTTTTCGAGATTCTTTCTGGTGTAGTAAATCTGCCATTACTTTTTCTCGTCTCCAAATGGATAGTTCCCTTTTTACTTGTGCAAATAAATCTATTGTTATATAACATATTTGGTTCGGAATCTTTCTTATTGGTTTATAGCTTTTCCATCAACAGATATTTCACCTCACGTACCAAAATATAACATATGGATATAATATATTTCCCTACCAGCAACTTCATGTGTTTTATTATCCTTAACTTTTTTACTATTGATTGCTCTAGGTATTTAAACGTATGAAATGAATGTTTCATATTGATGAGAAATTGTAAATAAGTTATTTTTATAAAAGTAACATTTATAGTATTATTTTAATAAAATAAAATGTAATTTATATAAAAGTAGTATGTTTAAATATTAGACGTGAGGCATACTTTTCATGCATTATAAAAATAGGTGTTAAATTAGAGTTCAGATTAAGAGAGAATTTTTCCATCATTAGAAATTTTTTAAAAAAAATTTCCATCTAAGCTGAAATGAAGAATTTCATTGTTTCATACTCATTCATTTCTTAATGGACTTAAATTTTCAATTTTAATTCATACTAATGACTTTCATAATAAATTATATGACCTTTTCATAAATATATAAATAGGAATTACAAGAAACAGTTTATAGTCTTCCTTGTTTTTAACTTCATGGTCCCATTTTATACAAAAGGGATAATTCAACTAGAACCTATATTTTGGTATGGATTTCAAAGCATAAAATATTCGAAGTAAAAGCATAACTCACGAGATACAATTACAAATCTGATAGAATCACTCATGTGTATTTTAAAACATTTTGTTCTAATTTTAAAGGAATATATGCGCATTCTATAAAGTATGTGATAATTTTAGTTTTATACCAAAATAAGCAAAATTTAGAACACATTTTACATAAATACACAAAATTGAGGAGCTGAATTTTATTCAGATTTTTTAAAATTATATTTATATTATCTTGAAAAAATCTGAACCTTTTGAATTAATTGAATTTTGAATAAGTCTGGAACTCTTCGAATTAATTGAATAGTAAAAATAAAATTCGAAGGAAAATTAAAATGAACAATTGCAATAAAAAATAAAAGGAAAGAATCATTCATGCAAAATTATTTAATATGTACTCATTTCATTAAATAAATTTTTTAATGACTGGATAATATTTTTGAATATTTTCGTGTGAATTTCTATTATTTATTTCCATTCATGTTTGAACAGTGATAGATGGACGTTGCGTTTTCGCTTCCTGCAAGCAGTTTTATTGCAGTTTATTTGTAAGTTTTCTAGGTTTCCTCCATTGAAGCACCAGAACATGACCTTCTGCCTTTAAAAGTTTCTCTCCAATGTCAGTAAATGGGGTTTTGAAACACTTTACAACACGCTTTATTTGTTAGCACACATTCATAACAAAACTCAAATAAAATTCAACATGCATTTACATTCAAAATATGATATGAATTATCAATGATATAGGACTTTATTTTGTGAGGTTTTGTTTATAAATATCCCTTTAATTCTAATTGAATTTTTATTTAAAAATGTGTCTTTGTTTATGAGGGAAAGTTTAGTTTTACCAAACAATGATTGAATTTTATGTTTCGAAATATTTAATTTTTGTATCATATATTCTGCACAAATTAAATATTTTAAATTATTTGTATATTTTTAATATATATATATATATATATATATATATATATATATATATATATATATATATATATATATATATATCATATATATATATATGTATATATATATATATACATATATGTACATAATATATATTTATATATTGTATATGTGTTTATATGATATATATAAATGTACTAATATTACTCTTTTATAAGGAAATTGGTGATAATTTACTGGGTTTGGCAAATTCCAACATAAATGTGTCTTTTGTTAACCCTTTCTTGCTATAGACGTTTAAAATTACGATTTTGCACAAAGTTTTCTGCAAAAGTCAATTCTACAGTTTCGTTTAATTTACATTGCACCTCCCCCTCATCAAGCGATGGAAAGATCTTCAACAGAGCAGCTGACACTTCCAAACAAAGGTAGAAATCTTTCCAAAGGAGCATTTCTGGAATTCTTAGGAAATTGCTTGGACCTCGATGTTAATAGCTCGAAACGGGAAATACTTTCTCCTTGAAATATATAAACGTGTGAACGAAGGTCGTGCATTGTTAGAGGCTTTCTCCGAAAATTATGTCGAATTCCGCTGTCTGACGAGTGTCCAGTAAATTCAAATAGTAGTTAAGTACATCCATAAAATGGAAACCACAATTCATGGTTTGTGGACGAGAAGCATTATATTAAGATTAACGAGAATTGTTCTGGTTACTTGTCTCCCGGAATAATTCAACCTTATCGATGCTAGATAGCTGTGCTTGAATAAAGATTGTTTCATATTGGACATATTTTAGGTGAATGATGTTGAGAATTTCTGAAGTTATGTTTTTAATATGAGTTGTGACAACGCTGAGTAGACAATCCAGTGACTAAAGGTTTTTTGAACTGAGATTTATTATCTACTGCCTATAATAGTCTACTGCGAGGATTTTCGATAGTATTGTTGTTGTTGCACCAACGTGTTTCTCAGTACCTTCCTCTGAGTTGGGTTCTACCAATTAGATAGAAGAGCCGGGCGGAGTCTTCAGGATTTTGAAGCAGTTGACCCCCAATACTTGGCCTGCCACCCCCAGAGGTATCATTTCACTTGGAGGACATTGCGACCACGACCTAGTTTAAACGTACCCCAGCCACCATTAGTAAACACGACGACTCTTTGGTTAAGCCTGGATTCGAACTCACTACCTTCCGAAAACGATGCCCTAACCAACCAGGCCACCGATGCCTTTTTTGATAATGTGTAGAATGCAGTAAAGTGTCAGAGTAGGGAAGTAGAGAAAACTCCCAAGCACCCACCGCGACAAATAGGCATACAGAAAGACAGATGCAGAAGCTCAAATATGTGCTGCTTAGTGACTCGAACTCAGGACATTGTACTTCAAAGAAGGTTATCCTACCAGTAACGTACTGTGAGTCCTATAAGCAGTTAAATATTCATAAATGAATGCAAAAAACAAGTGATATAAATATAATTTATTAACAATAACCTGAAAATGCGGAAAAGAGTTTAAGAAGCATTTCTGCTAGTCATATTTTCACGTAATCAGGAAATCTCTTTAAGCATTTAACTGAAGGCAGCGCTAATTTGTTTTTCCAAGATGGTAGAAATCCTATATCGCTCATTGAGATAGCTCTCGGAAATTATATACACATCGATGCTTGAAAAGAAACATGTTTTATGTAAGCCAGAGTAATGGATGAAAATGAAATGCTCACTGGGTTCCAAATCTGGGCAGTAATAGGGTGCTATCAGACTTCAAGTTTAAAGAGTTTCAAATTCAGCAATCATTGACTTAAGTGAATAGAATGTAGCTTGACATAGCCATGCAGAATGATATCAGTATCTTTAAACATGTCCAGATTTGTTTATTATTTGATTGTGAGTTTCGAATTTGAATTTTCTGCGTAAAGCAAATGAGTTACGATTCGCTGCCCAAATGAGGTCATTTACTAAATGTTTTAAAAATTCAACTGCTCTGATGCGTTTGCTACGTTACAGTATATACTTAGAATATATTATAAACTTACTATTTAAAATTGTTATTGAAAAATAAAACATTGTTCCAGACAGGGGCTAAATAAAATTGAAATTTCATAAAATTTGTTGTTTCAGAATTTTCAGTGTTATACATAGATAACTCGGAATCATAAAGATTTTTTCCAACGGCAGACACTAGGGTGACGAACCCTTTGCCACACCAAGGCCAGAAACTGCTACTCATTTGTCTTTACCCAGCGGGCACCTGTGAATCAAGTCACGGAGGCGAGTAGCGGTGCCCGCGCCATACCACCACAAACCCTTTCATAGGGTGGGACACATTCATACATTATCACTGAAGAAAGGACAGAGAAACACAGAGGGAACAGAGAAATAAAGTAACATCCATGCCCGAACCGGGATTCAAACCCGGAACCTACAACTCTGGAGTCAGGAGCGCTAATCCCTCAGTCATCGGTCGGCGAATCATAAGGATATGTCGAGAGAGAAATGCCATCCTAAAATGGTATAAGGCGTTGTAAAGGCGTCTGTTTCAAGCATGCATGCTTCAAAGCAACATTCCGCAAGTGGTTGTGAGATAGTACACTAGACGAGCATATAAAAAGGGTGGTTTGGTAATGTGAAAGCAAAATACAAAACAAAAAATGGAAAGGACTAAATAGAAGAAACTAATTATTATTAGCTTTTCACAAAAAAGATACGTAACTGATATGAAAGGTGATACTTAAATGGGCTACTCTCGGATGAAAGCAGATCTCTTGTTTCAAAAGTTTAAGATTCAAAAAATCACAGTAATTCCTTGGATTTTCCCCGGTAGTTACAATCGATACAACATAGGCTCCTGTAATCTAGCGGTAGGACAACTTTTCAAATCAAAGGTCACGGATTTGATCTTAAAGTTGTTGAACAACTGGTGGCGCACTTCAGCCATTTATATACACGTATGTCGGAGGAAGTGCGTAAGAATTTTCCGGGTTTCTTCCTTTGTGACACGTGCATGCGACCAACTATGAATGAAAATTCCTCCTCGAAGGTAATTTAAGATCTGGATATTAAAATGCTTTTTAATGGTCTTTGATTGTTGGGGGGTAAAGCATACAATGTCAAGCATAAGGTCATATGTCAATGTTGCTGTAACCATGATTTCCTTTCCCTTTACAGCATTAGGAAGACATTTCCCAATAAGCATTCCTAAATAATTGTGAGTCCCATAGGAATACTTAATATCTGCAGAAAAGTTTTTACTTTTTTGGGGCAGCTTGTATAATTACGTATTTAATTATTTAACAAACCAAAGTAAAACAATGACTGGAAAAAACTTCATACTCTTTGAAATATATTTGCAATCATGTGTGTCATATAATTTGCTGAGATTATATATTATACGGATTACAGAGAGATGCTACAAATATATACGTCTAGAATTATACTAAATTATATATATTTTATTTTATTAAATTTAAAAATAATAAGTAAAGCAAATCATTTAATTGTTCTACACATTACGCAATAATAAATTTAATCAACATTTTTTCGTTATAAAGATATTTGGAAAATAATAATAAGCAATTTTCTTATTCCATTACACAGAATTTATATTTCACAAAATTTGTAGTCTAAATATTAAACATTTCATGTATTTTTAGAAAATTTAAGATAATTGCTATAATATAAAACTCATAAACACACACATCGCTATTTAAAAAATAAACACTATTACGACTAATGACTTCACTATCTAATGCATTTTATCATCTCCACTGACAAAAATGTTGAAAAATTATTAGATAATTATCTGATTTGGTTGAAAAATTATTGGATAAATGAAAATGGTAAAATACTGCGTTTGTTTATATTATATTTAATTTACAAAAATCTTCTCTATTTTGAAAATAATTATTATAGCGGGTTTCAAAATAAATAAATTATATTTTTAAAACTATGATATTTTCGATTAAATTAAGGTAAAGTATATTTCAAAGCATAATAAAAATTCCATATATTCTAATATTTCTTAAGCCTACGAAAGTTGTTTATTTAACTTGAATTCGACAAGTTAAAAAATTGCATGAAAATAAAGAAATTGTCAAAAGGAAATAATTAAATCAAGAATAAATTTTTGGATTCTATAAATTTATTATCTTTCTTATAATTTCAAAAATAAGTATTTAGACTATCGTATTGCATTTGAT
Organism: Latrodectus hesperus; assembly: GCA_037975125.1. Taxonomy (NCBI): domain Eukaryota; kingdom Metazoa; phylum Arthropoda; class Arachnida; order Araneae; family Theridiidae; genus Latrodectus; species Latrodectus hesperus. Next base: position 50,663,809 of record CM075861.1, read on the forward strand.
TTAATTGTCAATAAAACATGATTTGGAAAGTTATTTCGTTTTACTTTGCGATTATTAATTTTTATTTTTTATTCTATTGCTGTAAAAACATGACAACCCTCTATTAAGAGTTTTTTAACATTTTCTTTTTTAAATGTAAAATTTTGAATGAGAACTAAGTAATTTTTAAGTGCTTTGATTAGAATTTATATTTTTATAATTTCTTAAGTTTAATAGATATTTATAAGTCACAGAAATTGTTTGGAGGGTATTTTTTCTTTCTAATATAATGCGGATAGTTAAATTGAATGTTTTAAAAAATATCGTTTTCTATTTTTAAAAAAAAATTATGTGAACTCTTTTTATTTTAATTATAAAAATACTCTCGTATACTCTATCACAGTTTAAGACTTAAGGTAACTCTTTAAATTTGTGGTGAACAACATTCTTTGCAGTAAGTTGCAGGAAATTTGAATAATAATTGAGGTATAAAAAGTTGTAAAACCATTTTTTGATATTGAGCTATCCATATCTCTTTATCAAAACTTTCTTTTCAGAAATGAAATCATGGTACCAACGTACTGTTGAAATGATTAAACAAAAAATAAACTTAATGTTTTTACATGTAAGTTACCAAGATCACGTTTCCCTTGTTGGTAAAGGCTTTCGTTCTCGCTATCGGAAGTTAATGAGTTTGAATCCCGACTCTATCGAAGATCCGTCGTGTTCGCTAATAGCGGCTGAAGCATGTAAGTATATCGTAGTCACAATGTCCTCCATGTGAAATGATACCTTTGGAGGTGGGGCCGGGTAAGTTGGGATATTCTGCTTCTACCTTGCTTCAAAATTACGAAGAGCCACTTTTGGGGCTACGATGGCATATCCGTTGTATGCCCCACTATATAAGGCGCTATCCCTTCTTCCTCTTGTAATGCTTGGCGCAGCTTATCCTCTTTGGACCTTGCGCCAGAAAATCCCAACCAACCAACCCTTGTAATGCTGAAAGGTGGAAGTTCTAGAAGCTGGACATAATGTATAACAACATTTATATTATCTACTATGTTCACTATAAGAAAACTTCGACTATATTCTCGCTCTAGGTCTGCCTTTTGTACATGAGGGTGAAATCCCTCTGGACTTACGAATAAGTTACTCTTTAAATTATTATAAAAACATAAAACGCTTGGGATGCAATCGAACCTATGAACTGAAGGCTGAAACTCTAATCATTCTGCTCTATCTTGCTTAAATGTAAGAAGAGTAACCAGAAAGTTTATATAAGGACTGTTTATTTTTAATGGAGGTAACATTGTTATATGTGAACCAAAGTACAAAAATTTTGAATTTCATTAGAAATGGGACAATATTTGAATGAAAAATGTACGAATAATCAGAATAAGAGAAAATGGAAGGAAAATCGTAAATCGCTTGAAGATTAACAGCCTCATTCGAGACAATCTTTCTTCTCTCATTCGAGACTAAAACAATGGAAGTTGAAACCATCATGATTTAAGACCTTTTAGAGTATGCATATTCGAATCCATATATTATGTGATCTTCTAGAAAAGCAGAACAATGCTTGATTTATGAAAATGGCCATTAAATCATTTTTATTTTGAAATTACATAAATCTAATCTTGATCTCCAAGTAAATTTGATTATCTTTACTGCATGAATTCATATTTGTAAAACGCGAACACAAGGAAAATTCCCATAATTTCTATATAAATCATTTTGCATCAAAATCGAAATGCTTAGAATATCAAAAAAACGTTCACGATGAAAAACTGTATGTTTAACAGTTGTTTTTAACTTTAAGTATTTTTAAGAAAATATTCAGCTTTAATATTACATTTTATTAATTTTAACATCATTTAACAATTAGGTCTTTTAGTTTGCAATTATATATTCATATTTCATTAAATTTAATTATTTTTCCAAATTTCGCATATGGCCTGTTTTACTATTGTTTAATCTATTTGATTTTATCTGTATTTAGGTTTGTTTTTATAGTGTTGTGAATTTATTTTCTTTTACTCTTACATTGTTTAAGAAACTATAATATTTCTTATTTCGTTATTAAGATATGTACTTGCTTAGATGAATAATCGGTTAAAATTACGATTTACATATTATGGATACCTAATCATGATTTTAATCATTTATTTTAATTATAAAATATAAAGAGCATTTAAGTTAAACAGGCAGTAGAAAATTCTACAAATTTTTATTGAATAAGAGAATATTTCAAGAAAATTTGAGACAGAAGAGAAAGAGTAAAGCTCTGTCAACTACTATAAATTAGAATATAAGAATATTTCAGGCAATTTACAACAAAACAAAAAAAAAACCTTTCCATAACACTGCAAAGCAGAAAAAAACAATATTTCAAGTAAAATTAATGCAGAATATAGTTGAAAAAATAGAAGAACCACAATAACATAAAGGTAAAAGTATTTCAAACTAAATTTGAGAATATAGCATAAAAACGATGCAATTCCATACGTGAAGGAAAATATATATTTGAAATAAAAATTTACTTACCAAAACTTAATTATATAGTAAAAAACTTAAACTTTCTGCAAAAAATGCATAATATTAAGTAAAATTTAGAAAAAGGTAACTTTTAAAAATGTATTCGAAATTCATTTATTTATTTATTAATATTTGTAAACTTTTTTGTAATCTTAATTATTTACAAATGAAGTAGTTGAAAATGAAATTAAAATAGTACACAGTAAAGTAACAAAAAGTTGTTAAGTATTTAGTTCAATAAATTTTAAATCTTGAAATGTTAGAAAAATAAGGAGACATATGTCGAACAAGTACATTGTTAAGTTAAAAATCTTGTAGAAATTACAAGAGTAATACATTTATAAATAATATACAAATTTTATTTGAATGTATTTGTAAGAAAGGTTAAGTACAATGAGCTCTAAAAATTAAAATTTATCAGATTTGTAACAAATAAATAAATAATATAACTTTTCTTTATTAAGCTCCTACTTTAAGTTGACAAAAAATGAAATACTTATGTTATAAAATATAATTCTCTTTATAATGAATAATTAATCTAGATACTAATTTAAAAGGTAATTTTAAAAATTAATCTAGATACTTATTTAAAAGATACAACAAATTTGAATGAATCATTATTTTTAAACTATTTCTTTAAAAATAATTTAAATTTTTAAATTATTTTTCAAATATTTTAAATTAAAAATAATAAACAGAGGATGTCATCATTTCTAAGTTATAATAAGTTTTATTTTTGGTACTATGCATTGCAAAAATCCTACTAATATATATACATTTGTTTAAAAATACAAAATAAACTGAATCTAAAAGATTTCACTTCGTTAGACTTGTAATCTTGTTTTTTTCTTTATATTATTAAGTACGATTCGTAAATATTTTTATTTCGATTTTTTTGTCTCAGAATTAAATGTGTTCCTATACTTGACGTATAATAAGACAAGATTTCAATTAAAATAAAATTTCGCACGAATTTTAAAAATAATTATAAATATTTTAAAAGTTGTAAAATCGGAAATATTTTTCTATTTATTCGTTATTTTCACTTTTAAATAATAAATTAATCATTTAATGCTTATGGGAAAGGAAGACCATTCAAAATATGTCTATTATTTTCATAAGAAAATGTTATGGTTGCTTATTAATATTTGCATCTATTTTTAACATCATAAACTCCAAATTCGGAAGTAAATTATGTTAATTATATTAAATTTATTAAAAAATAATTCGCAATCTTTCTGGAAACTAATGTATAGTAATACTAAAATTTTAGAAGGATGAACAAGCTTTAATATTCTTCAGTGTTTAAAATCTAATCTATCAGCTTAACTTTGTTAATGATTATGTCAATCACTTCTAGTTTGTTTATGATAATATATAACCACTTTTTCTTTTAAAACAAACTAATTTACTATCATTTATGACAAGTTATTTCATGCTTTTTCAAAATATACTCAGAGGAATTATATGTAGTTAATTATACTTATAAAAAATAAAAGTACTGATTTTTTTTAAATTCCAACTTTTTATGTTACGATATTTAACGTAAAATCAGTAGCAAAAAATTTAGAATTTCGTAGAAATACAGAAAAATCAAAATTTATTTCGTTAAAAATTGCATTCATATTAATGAAATTACAAAAACTTTACTTTTATGTTTATGCGATTTGAATCATGTAAAGAATGTTCGTATTTTTTTCTATTTAAATGAAGATTATATCAACTATAAATAAATAAATATTTTCCTAATTCTCCATTATTGTTGTTCTCTTGCTGCCAGCTAGGCTGGCATTATGGGGTGCGCTGCTCCACTTTTCCAACTGAATCAATATTTTGGTGTGGAGTCCGATTTCCTCAGTACACACATGCCATAGGAACCCGTTTATAGGGTAGGCAACCATTCACAACCCATTCATACAAAGAAAGGACAAAGACAGAATATAGACAGGGAGAGAAAGTACATCTAAGCCCGAACTGGGATTCAAGCCCAGGACCTCTTTATCCGTTGCCAGGCACTTTAATCACTAGACAGGGTTGGCGGCACTTTTCCATTATTTAAGCTTAATTAAGAACATATTTCTTTTCCCTGTCCACTTTCCCCCATTTATGTATTTCAAAGTAAAGTTCTAATTGTGTGTTTAAAATATATGAAAACAAATATAGCGTTTCAAAGTTTTGAGTTCGATACTAGCGTTGCTATTATCTCAAACTTGCAAAATAAATCTGAAATAACCTGGAAATCTAATCTTTAGGTTAGTCTGAAGTAAGCAAAAGAACCTTGAAATTTAAATTAATTGCATTTTAGAATTAAAAGCAAATTTTAAATTATAAATAATCATGGATTACATTTAGGTGAGAAAATGAATGTGTTTGATAATTTCTTTCTGTACACCATTTTTAAATTGATTCTAGAAATTTTATGCGAAATGATTAAACATCAGTTTAGAAATATCTAATATTCTTACAAAATAATGATAAGAATAAAATGCGTCAAAATACGGTTTTTTTATAAAAGAAAAAAATTCATAAAATAAATTCCCAAAAACGTTCTTCTGATAATTTCTTTTTGTTTCTATTCGTGACTATTTCTCACTCCATATAAACAGAATATTTAATAAGTTTCGAATAACTCATGTATTCATTGACACAACGCTACTACACTTCACCTGCTTACTTGATTTATTCCAAGGGTTTCCAGAACACCCCCGCTGTCCCCATGCTCAGGAATCAAATGCAATTCCATTTCGAATCAGACGTCACATGCGATTTCAGTGTTATGACTTTATTATAAACGCATTTTAGTTCCACTGTCACGTGACGTATCTAGATTTCCTCATTTTGCTCGTTTCTGCCAGGGTGAATTTTTTTTTTCTAGAAAATGTGTTGTGTGTATGTGTGTGAAGAGCGTGAATTCTTTCCATTATTTTATACTTTTTTTCCATGTCATTTTATTTATGGTTTCACATTTAATTATCATATTTTTTCACGGAACTTTCATCGTTACTTGACGATTTTTTTTCGTTTTGCCCTATTTTTATTTTATTTATTTATTTTTTTGCATCTTGAATTTTTGTTTTTACAATGAAAAACTTGATGTGTATCTGATTTGCAAAAGTTAAATCGATTGAAATCATACTTGTTTTAATATGTGAATAAATTTAAAAGAACTTTTTCGAAATTCATGATAATATAGTTATTTGTAATTTATTAAAAGAGTAATTTTATTTAACGAATGATTAGTATAATTTTGTTTTTAAATTATAATAATGACATTTTAATAATTATTTATCATTAAAATTTCCATATTTAAATAATTATTAGTTGCTAAATTTAAAATCTGAATTTAATTAATATCTATTTAATTATAACAATAAAAATATTCAAGTTTTTAAATTGAAAATTCTCATTCTGACATTAGTTTTGAATAAATTCATTAAAGATAATTTGTATCATTTTAAATTAAAAATAGCGAATTGAAACATTTTGTGAGAGAAAACTAAAAATTTCTTAAGTAGAAATTTTTCAATGAATCATTGCAAAATTTCGATAAACAAAATTAAAAATAAATGCTATAAGTAAAAATTTTTTATTTAATAAAAAACAAAGTTAAATTATAATATATGATAAAAAAACACAATCATTTAAATAACAAAATTATGATGATGCGAGTAGTAAATAAAAGGAATGAAGGTAATGCATATATATTTGTTTTTAATTTAAAAATAACAAACTGGGATGATTTGTAATAGTTAACCTAAAAATCAATTTTAAGTGACTTATTGTTAGGTTATGATGATAAAATTAAAAGCAATGAATGAGAGTATTAGAAAATTTCTTAATTTAAAAATATATTTCTGAGTATTTTGATTAATAGGAGACTAGAAAACTTTAAAATACAAAATTATAATGATTCGATTTAGACGTAAGCAAAGTAAATGTGATAATAACATTTTCTTACAAAATAACAAACTAAGCTCTTTTATAACAGATAACATAAAAATCACAGCAAATTATTTATATTTTTCAAATAATTCTGAGGACAGAATTATACACTATATAAATGCAATATTTATGTGTATTTTAGTTTAAAAACAGCGAGAAAGATTTAAATTTTAGTTAATGAATCAAATATCTAAGAAATATTAAAATTAATAAGATGATTTTAGTTATAAATGAATGCAGAGGAATTAATATACAGAAATTTTCTTCGATTGAAAATAACAAAATAAGCTATCTAAGTCAGGAGATGCGAATAATTGCAACAAATGGAGAGTTTGAAAATTTTGCCATTTAAAAATGGTGGTAAACAAATTAGTTATGAAAAATAAGAAAACTTTTTAAGATGTTTTCTAGTGACTTGTTTCTAATTTAAGTTATCAATAAATGCAATAAACGAAGAATTTAATATACTTTTAGTTTTAAAAACAAATTTGTAATAGGTGATAAAAATGTTTAAAAAAGCTTTTTTCTTAATAAATTTTTTGAAAAATTAAGAAAAGTCGTTATACAGTAGAAAAACTTGATTGATATGAGATTTGAATACTGTACATGACATGACAGTTTTACTTTCTATATTTGATATCTAGTGTTATTTTTAGCCTCACGTCAAGTACTTTAACAATAATTCTTGGAAGAAGAATGATAAAAGTTAATAAAATCACAGACAAAAATAATGAAGCTTTTAAAATATTTTAAGTTCTATAAATGTTGTAAAGTTTTAATATAGCCATAAATTTAATTTAAATATGACTTTTATTATTTTAAATTTAAATTCAATAGAATTTTATTATCAAAATGCTTTTGGAGTGCTGTAAAAGTATTAAGGTTTAAATGTTCTAAATTATGTTCTAAAAATATTCAGTTCTAAAGTTATTAAATATTCTAATGTTCTAAAATAATTAAAATATAACTACTTACTTTTAAAAAATACTACTGTCCATTTAAAAAAAAAAACTCTTTCTTTTTAGTTTTTTTTAAAGTTTCAATTAAAAATGTATTTTTTGTTTCTTAATTTCTTCAAAATTCATTGATTATTTTATAAGTATAAATTTTCTTTATTTCATTTTTTAAGTTAATAACTTGTGACGATTATTCATGTATATTCTCTATAATATTGTGGAGAAACAATATTACTTTCCACTCTGTGGAAATTTTATACAAAGTATCTCACAAAAAATATATAATCTTTAGAACATATATCAAATAGCCGATTCATTCTTTCAAATTGGATGAAATATTTATGAAAAATCCGTCAAGTTAAACCGAAGACGCGAAGAATCCGATCTACGCCGAATTTCAAAACAGCAAATAATTTCCAAACTGAAGAAAATGCTGCCTTTTAAAGAGCATTTTTCTGAAACGTATTCCACATTTATCACCGCGAAATATTCAACAGCTTCTGGGCCTCTATTTTTGGTAAAATGCAAGGCATTAGAAACCTGAGTACCCATTTACATATTTTTCTCCGCGCCGTAAAATAGCTTCGGCGATCTATATCCATAACTTAAATTTAAAAGTCTTTTCAAAAACTGCTTTTGCGTGATGAATATTCCTGGTACTTAAAGGACCCTTTTTCACTGAAACGTCAACCATGACGCATTAAATGCCAAAACGCTCCTAGCTTTCCCAAATGACCAATGCTTCAAGAACTTTCAGCTGAAATATCAATTTCAATATCTTTATCTAGTTAAAGCTTCACCGATAGGCAAGGAACTTAGGCCTAACATGGCGCTCGTAATATTTATGATGTTCCTCTTCTGGGCTAGAGCTGCTACAGCAGATGACCAGTATTAGATAAGCTACAGCGCCTTCATCTCTCAGAGGAGTTTACACACATGAGCGAGCGCTCGAATTAGTGAGCGGCCTTTCTGATTTAACTTGTTGTCTACGCTCTGTCTTAACTGTAACTTTTGAATAGTTTGATGGCCTGAAGTCATCAGAAATTCTCGGAAGGTGTTTGGCGCGTGATAATGCTTAACTAGCCGAAAGTGAAATTAAATTGACGTTTTGAAAATTTTATAGTTGTTCTTCAGGGCGTGTAATTTTTGATATGTTACAAAAGAGGCTATAAAAGTGTATAAATATTGATATTTTGTATGTGCTATTAAAAATCATAAATGAATTTAATAATCGAAGAAGAAGAATAAAAGATTTATTCTTCATAGCAGAGATTAAAATAATTAATTATAATACATTTACTAGAAATTAAATGTAATGTTTTGCAGATAAAAAAATGAAAGACAATATATGCTTCAGATAATAGAAATATAATTTTACGTCTTCAATTGACAGTTACATTGTAAATAAAATATATCTCAATTGTTCTAAATTCTAGAATTTATAATTTAATAATATATTTATATTGTATGCCATTGTAAAAATAAAATATAAATAGATAAGTTTTATATCTCAGATTTTATTGATTCAGTGTTTAAGGCATGAAGTGATATGATTTATGGCATTGAATTCAATAGTTTGATTATTCAAAAAATATTAGTTTGAGTATGACATATTATGATTTACTATATAATATTTTGGGAATTTAAATATGTATATTTATAGAAAATTCTTCTCTAAATTTATTGAAAGATTTATGTTGCAGTAAAATATGTAAACAGATTTATGTTATTGATAAGTTGTATGATGTACTAAAAGTGGAAATGTTGAGTTTAGACATGAATTATATAAACATGGGATCATTGAAATGAAAACTTCGTGAATGAATTATAGTGTTTATCAGGTAAAAATGCATATTACATTACATATTTACAGTCTGAAACAGTGGAACGTGTTAGAGTTCTTACAAATTTGCAAATTATGAAAAAATAATTATTTATAAATTTCTGAGTTATTCATTGGATTATATGAAATGCTTAAAGCATTTTCAGATCATAGATCTCTAATATTTTCTTCATTACAAAAATTTTTTTCTATCTTCTTTATGTTACAACTAAAAAAAGGTAGATATTCAGAAATTAAGGAAAAGCATTTAACGATTGAAAAAAAATCTTCACACTTAAAAAAATATAGTAAGAAATTTAAGAAAGAACTAATAATATATATATATATATATATATATATATATATATATATATATATATATATATATATATATATATATATATATATATATATATATATATATATATATATATATATATATATATATATATATATATATATATATATATATATATATAAAAACATATTTAATGTTTTAAAATCTTCAGGCCATCTATTCAAAACTTAAAAAAGCTTTTATTTTATGCAATTATTTTATTAACGGTAAAAAAAGGTAATAATATTTATAAAATAAAATTTTTTATCTTATATACGTTTCTTCAAAGAAATGAAATAAACATTTGATTCGTTAATTCATGATTGAATTCATAAAGTATTTTTCAAACCGATGTATCATTGATAGCTAAGTGGTACATTATTTTATTTCTAATTAACTTAGACATAAAATGATACTATTATACTGACTTATATTTGATCTATTCAGTAAAAGAGACGTTTATATTGGTTTTAGGGAATTTCTTTCTCTTTTATCCGCACCATTAATTATTGTTAAAGGGAAAAGATCACTGAACTAATGAAAATTCCAGATGACTGTATCCAATGTGACGACAAAGCTATACAACAAATGGTGAGCAAGCTGTACAACAGCCACATTACTTCAACTTGAATAAAATCTGATAGGGTAAAGGAATGGAAAAATAGGAAACATTCTACGTTTTTAGGGGAAAATTTTTTCCTTATTCTTAATTAATCCATTGTGATTAAGGGAACTGCTGATAAATATCGAAATATATTAATTTTTAAACTGTATTTTTTATTTGATAGAGAACAGAAATACACATATCTTTTTTGTAGCAAGATGACACATTCTCTAAAAAGGAAAATTAATTTCAAATTTTGCTATTCTAGAAATGTAAAACAATATATATATATATATATATATATGTATATATATATATATATATATATATATATATATATATATATATATATATATATATATATATATATATATATATATATATATATATATATATATATATATATATATATATATATATATATATATATTGATTAAAGGATACTAAATATAAAATATCGATTGAATATTTACGAAGTACATCAGATTTACAAATTCATAAATTTAAAAAAAATATTTACAACTAAATAAATTTAGAATAAGAAAATTTAAAAAAAGAATTTTGTATGTTTAATGTAAATAGATTAAATGTTTTAATGAATAAATGAAAGAAATTTTATGAATAAATGAAATTAGTTATAATAAAATAAACTACTTGTAAAATTCTTCTTTTATGTTTATTACATCTATACACAAGCTATAAATATTGGATTTTTTCGGCATATAATAAGTAATTAAGCAATAATATAAAAAGTAAAAAACACTACGAAGACTTATTTTATTTAAAATAACATACACACATACAGATATAAGATATATATATATATACACGTAAGTGTAGTTTTACTTCAAAAACTTAAAAAAATCATTTATTTTTTCACTAGTCACAATTAATAAAAATTAAAATTTTTTCCTGTAATTTAAAATTTCAGTTTATGTTTGTTTCCCAAATTATATGTTTATTCAAACGATTTTAATTTATGAATGTTTGTCTATCTATTCTTTACTAATTTTCCTTCTTTTGTTTAAAATATTGATGGGAAAACAGCAGACGAGTGCATATAGAAATTATTTGTTTTTAAATTTCTTTCGCCTGTTTTGGCAACAGAAAAGCGTATTTGTCGATGAGTTTGCGTGACTTCCACTCTTAACGGTGTTGAAAAGAATAAGATTCTCTGCACGCAAAGACATCGAAAGAAATTTTGGCACTCTATTTTGGTTTCTGAATTGTGAACTTTACGCTGCTCAAATTCATATAATAAAAGTATAAAGCATGTTCGCATGAAAATAGTTAAAAAAAAGTTATTATTGTGATGGCAAGTAAAACCAATAACATGTCAAATCTCAATTATTCTTAGTTTGTATCTAGAATTATTTTTGTTATTTTTGTCAATTAATAATAAAAAATGGGAAAAAGTAATAACTAATTTTCGTTTAATGTATCGCAAACAAATTGAAATTGGTTTTTAAAATAATATTTATAATTATTAAATTTTAAAAAAAGTAAAATTTATTATTCCGTTAAACTTTTCTGGATATAAACTTAATAAAAAATAAAAATAAAATATTATATACAGTTGAAAATTAAATATTGCATTAAATTAAAATGATAAAAAGAAAGTTGAATAATAACGCTTCTGAATAATTTTTCTTAATACATTATTTAGGTTTCTTGATATATTAGTAAAACAAAATGACAGTTTGCGATTATTAAATTCAAAATATGTGCACTCACAGAAAATTCAATATATATATTACAAGAAATTTTTTATGAAATTAATGTCATATATTATAAATTATTATTGAAATTAGTATTGTTAATTATATGTAAAAAACATGTCAAAAAGTTTTTTCATTAAATAACTTAATTTCATTAACTGTATTTTATTTTGTTTTTATGATTCTAATCAATAATATAATATACAAAAATTACGATTCAGAAAAATTTTACTAAATTCAATTTTTCAAATTTCAAATTATTTATTAAGTTGAAAAGATTCAAAATTTGAAAATGTTTCAATTTAAATTTAAAAAATACATTTTTAAAAATATGGAAGTTTCAAAACTCTTAATGATTGTTAAAATATCTAAAAAGATAAAAAAAAATAATGTTTAATTGAATATTTTATTTGATAATCTTATCATAAATTAAGTTGAGAGAAAAAGTTTTTTGAAATTTTTATAAGTTTCAGATATCAAAAGAATTAGAGGCATTCAAGTTTTGGAGAAATTTGATTTTTACTCAAGAAACAATAAATGTAATGTTTTTTATTACTGATGATTAATCATAAAATAGTATTTGTTATATAAAATTTTGATGGTTTATCTACAACAAATTGTTATAAGAGGGAATTATAAAGATGCAAATTATCATATTTAGGTTTAGTGTCAATAAATTGTTTTTAATTGAAACCTTAATCATCAACAGTTATTTTTTTACTGTAATTTGGAACAAATAAGCTGGAATTTCTATTATTTTATTATTAATAAATTTATTCATATATATCTTTGCATTGATAATAAGTTATAATGTGAAAGTATTCATGCATAATTCAAGTCAAATATTTTTTATAATAAATATGAAAAAGTCAATTTAAGTAAAATTATTTTAGAATTAATATTCATTTTATGAAGAATTGTGGTAGTAACTTATTTAAATTTCATTGTTGAACTGAATTTTTCTATAAGCGCTTTATATGATTCAACACTTTTAGTTAAGGTAGTTTCTTAAACCAAAACATCTAAGGTTACTTTTGAATATATATTCATTCAAACATGAAAATAAGGTTGAATGTAATTTGAAACAAAATAACAAAATGAGATAGCAAATGAAACAGTCTAAATAAATCTGTAGGAAAATATTTTAATAAACTCACCAAAAAACAACACCAAAAGTGCTTTTATAAGCCTGTCAGTTACAGCTGCTTAAGCTATTCTCTTTTCAGAAAGGGTTTATATCGTTTATATAGAAAATATATATCTCATACTTTTCACTTTTACAGAAATCTTATTCGTTTGTTCTCAGCACGACATTGAATTGTGATACGCTCGACTGCGCACGCCAAGCGCACGCCAAAATAGACTACCCATCATCATCATCGTGTTCCATTACTCTCTCCATTTTTCCGTTGAAAGTTCCCAAATTGCGTCAGAAACGGTGCAGCCTTTGACACGAGATTCCCTCTTTTTATTTATGGCTACTTTTCTGTCATTTCGTGAGTAGAACCCGCATTTTTATCCATTTTTTTATTCCTTTTTTACTCTACTGACATTGATAAAGTCTCGAAATTTCATTCGCGTTAGTGTGAAAAATAAAGTTTCTTCGAATTCAAGGTAAAATAGTAAAGAGAATTCCACTTTTTTTTATTTATCTTCAAAAAAATAAAATTCTAGGTTGAGTAAGTTAGAAAATGAGAGTGATTGATTGTTAATAGAACTTAAAATTTTCTCGTTGTGTTTTACATGTTGCGAAAGAGTTCATGGCTCAAAAGTTCCTCTAAGTGAAGGAAGCATGAGTGCTCTTGAATTGGTGGTACAACAGTATGAGTTATTATAAAATCTTCAAATACCTGAAAACTCCATTTGGTGGTTACGTCAATAATAGAAATTCTCTTTTAGAAGAATTATTGTATAATTAACTTTAACAAGACACAATAAATATCTGAGGATTATTGTGTTCTAAGAAATGACTAAATGAAAACAACAAAAGCATTTGAGAAATATTTGTGTAACTGATATCGTTACTGAAACTTGAATACATGTAAATATAATCTTTCAAAAATATATTCCTATTTTATTCACATACTTTTAAGCAAATGGGAAAAAAATTTAATCCAAAAAATGGTTTGAAACCATCACCTGAAAAGTAGTTTTTCAATAATATTTTCTATAAGCTTATTTAAGAAGGATATGCCGACCAACTTGTCTAGTGGTCAGCGTGCCTGACTGCGGATAAGGAGGTCCTGGGTTCGAATCCCGGTTCGGGCATGGATGTACTCTCTCTCTCTCTATCTATCCTGTCTTTGTCCTTTCCTTGTATGAATGGGTTGTGAATGGTTGCCTACCCTATAAACAGGTCCCTATGGCATGTGTGTACTGAGGAAGTCGGACTCCACACCAAAATATGGTTTAGTTGGAAAAGTGGAGCAGCGCACCCCATGTTGCCAGCCTAGCTGGCACACGACAATGAATGAATGAATGAACAAGGATATGTTTACGATTCTTATCATTATATTGCGAAATATTATTTTATTAAAATTTAATTCATGTTTTAGTTCTCCTTTCTTTTAAAACATAATTTAACTTTTTTATTACCAATATTATGACACTAGTTCACATCTAAATATTCAAAATAAATGTAAGTGAAGTCACACATTTAAAGACATGTCCTCACAAGTCTATTCTGCATAAATTCTATTTGATGAACGCGACATCTGGTGGCAAATGGTAAATCCCATTCCAGTATAAATCATGATAGTTGTATCTTATTTAATCTTATTTAACCACATAAGCTCCTTGCAAATAATCAAAACATCAAAATTTGAGTTCTTGTATTAGCTAATAAACATGGAAAAATAAAATAAATATATTTAACAAAAAAAATTAAACCCAAGAAAATATGTTGTGATACATATAATATATTTTGCTGTTATACCTCAGTATTTTTGATTTGAAAATCTGGTAGAAATTAATAGAAACTACATGAAAATAAAATAATTAAATTAAAAATTTCAAAGTGAAAAAAATATAATTTTTTTCTTTTCTTCCAGAAAAGAACGGATTTTAATTGTTATGCCTTAAATTTTCTGACATTTATTAAATATGCAATGATTTGCAAAATACTTTCTTAATTTCAAAGTACTACTTTGAAATTAAGAAAGTATTGAATAAGTACTACTTATTCAGTAATTTACAAGTTACTTTATTATGAACAAAAATCAGGAATTCTGCAAGACTCTAATAGACATATATGCAAATTAATTTTCGTAAGCTTTGTGTACAATGAATATAACTTAAAAATAACAAATTAGTTTATTTCAGAATAAAATATAAATGTGTATGCACACGCAGGGAAATATATGTTTAAATTAGTTATAGTTAAAAACAAAAAATTAAAATTTTGAAATTCCTTATTGAAATCCTTCGATTCTTTTCACTAAAAAATACGCCGCCTTTTATAAGTTTTAATCTGTTTTTACAAAATTTGAGTGAAAAAACTGATAAGTAATTTAAATCTTCATTGAAAAAATTAAGTTAAATTTATATTTTTAATTTATATTCCAATTTTTTTAATCCTAAATTTAAAATTAACTCGATTTAAAAATGAAATGTAAAATAATCTAAATATAAGTATCATAGAGAATAAAAAGTGTAAGGGTTTTAATTTATGTTCAACATTTGGTGCTAAATCACCACTTTTGGCGACTTTTTTTTGCAATGTTTGTCTAAGGTAGTATTTGATATGTAACTATCAAATACTTGCTTTAAATTTAAAAATGAAAAGCTGCTTTAGATATTTAAGTATACGTAAGATCATTTTAAGACACTGCAAATAATAATACATATAAATGGGGTACAGTGTGGAAAATGGCAAAAAAATAATCAAAAATACACGTTTTTTCCAGACTAATAGTTTGTGTAGCTCATCATCCATGATTATTATGCATCAAAAATACGATTATTTTTAAATAAAGAAAAATGTATGACCTATTTAAATTTATAGTTGAAAGTAAAAGCTGTTAACATTACACTATTTGTTATTTCCCCTCATCAACAAAGTTAAATATTTTAGGAAATGCCAATATTTATTCTGTTGTTATGAAAATCTGTGTTATTTTATTTTGCTTTTATAAATAATATTAGTTACCCTGTGTTTTAAAATTCATGCAATCATTTTAAGGAGATACTATTAGTTTTACCGTTTTTGGTAGAAAAAGGATTTACATAAATTTGAAAAGATTTTATCAAATTTTATATATCTTCTCATTACTTTAAGCTTTTTAAATTTGAAAAATATTTGTTTGAAAATTTAAATATACAAATTTACGTAATATATTTAAAAAATAGACTTCTACGGATATTTTAAGACTCATACACGGATATTTCAAGACGCGTACACAAATATCCCAGATATGATAAAGTCAATGCAAGATGTTCTCTACTGTTTCTAATCTCACAGGCACTAGTTACGTAATATACGATTTTAAAGCAACGTTATTTTTAGATTAAATTTTTGTCAAAATTTTATCAAAAACTGATATTTTGTATCATGCAAATGGAAATCCAAATTTATTCAAACTAGTTTGCCTCTTCTAATCAAAAACAATGTTTATTTCTAAAATAGCAAATTGAATTGTCAATATACATAAAAATATTCATTGTTTTTTATTTTATATTTCTAGACAAATATGAGAATTTCTATTTTATGCGATAACCTATAAATAACAGTTCACTTAATTTCAAAACTAGGCAAGCGTGTAGTACCAAATTCTTGAATGAAAGAGATGGTCTATAATAAACATTATTATTGATTTTAGACAACGTATATCAAGAACTATTAAACAGAGCTGTCAACTGAATGTTAGTATTCTGGTTTGCAATGCAGCAGTTCATGGGATCGATTCTCACCTTGGGTGGGAATATTTATGGCGGTTTCTTTAAAGTGTACGTCAAAGTCAATTTAGTTCAAATGTTTAAAAAATTTTCATAAAACTCCAAAAAAAAATTTAACCAAATAATAATTTTCAACTACTTTACCTCAAAGAATTGTATTTATATTAGTGGTCTTTGCAAGATAATTTACTATTCATTTGCACGTTTTTAATTACATAAAACACAATACTTCTGTTGATTTAAATAATTTAAGTTATATAAGAAAATTAAGTAAATGCTCAACTTGTAACAAGAAGTTATAAACAGTTATTTCACATTTGAAAGTTACTTTTAACTATGATAAGTTTTTCTTATAACTATTTTATCAGTGCAAGTAAATCACAAAATGACAATTTTAAAATTTCGTAGTACATAGCCTAAATTAATTGAAGGTATATTTTTATGTCAGTAACCTAGCAAATATATTTAATATAACAGTTTTTAATGCTTAAAGCACTTTAACTAAATAATAATGTATTTAATATAATTAAGGAGCTACACACTTATATCTGATGCATTAAATGATTTTCAAATTTATAACTGAATAATTATTGAAATTTAATGAAAATAAAAATGTACTCCTGTATTCATGTAACAATGACAAGAATAGCAACATTTGGGAATAGTAACGTTTTGAAGAATAGATTGAAGGTTGAAGGATAGGATGAATAGGAATAGAAACATTTATTGATATTCAAATTGCTAGAAATATGGGCATGATCATTTGCAAATATAATGTATTCGCATATAAATTTTCTTGTAAATATTTCTAATAATTTTCCATAAAATTTTAACGCGTAAAATTAAGATAAGTATACATTCTCTTTGTGAACATCAATTAAGTAATTTATGAAAATAAATTATGTATTGAATAATAACAAAAGTGTTATAGTTTAGTTACTTTCAATCAAAAATTTACACGTTATACGAAATAAAAATTCCAAAGGCAAAAAATACAAAATTTAAATAAAATACTTTGCATTTAAGCTTTACAATCTTTTGATTTCTACCTTATAAAATTAAAAATTTTAAGAATTTTAGAATCCTTTCCTTATACGAAAAAAAAGCAGTCTCATCTATCGTTAAAATGTACGTTTTTAAAACTATAAATGCATCACAACTCTCTTTAATAAATAAATTCATATTTAAGCAAAGAAATTACACATGAAAATGTTAATAAATATAAATAAACCCAAAGAAATTTAAAAGAGATTGAATTTAAAATTTATCATTTCTTTGAAAAAAATGAAAAATTTTAACAATGGAATTCAAAGAATATTCAGTTTTGTTTAATAATATCAGGATTTGATGATAGAAATTCATGAAAATTTCATGATATCTTGTTAATTTCAATCAGCGAAAAAATCTTAAGCTGATGAAATTCAACAAGATTTTTAAAAGGTTTCGGTGGTTGTTGAGGATCAGAAAATAAATTCAGCCACGAGAAAGAAAGAGTGAAAGTGAATATGACACATCCAATTCACAGGAGTACTCCGGTAATTGGATGTGTCAAATTCAATTGCAACGCAAATTTAAAGTCAGGAATTTTCCTGGAAGATAAGCATGAGGGAACAAATTTTCCTAGAAGACCAGGTTGCTTGTTTACCGCTTGCTAGAATTTTCCACTTCCAAATAGAAAAGTTAAGAAAAATTTCAGAACACGCTATTGTCTGATTAAACATATTTTGTTCGAATGTCAATCTTAATATACAGACTGGTTGAGCCTAATTCTCCAAGAGTAGTTAAGTTATTGATATTTAAAATATACTTTTAGTTTATAAGCATATGGTTTACTATTTTAAGTATCCATCAATAGTTCTTAGAAAATTTTCATTCACAACAAAATCTTTTTTTTACAAATAAATAAATAAATAAAATAATAAATAGATAAATATTGTTTTATAAGTACTATTTAATCAAGTCTTTTAATCTTAAATTTTGAATATTATTTTATTGTGTAAAATTTTAGTTTTTTCATATATATATATATATATATATATATATATATATATATATATATATATATATATATATATATATATATATATATATATATATATATATATGTATATGTATATATATATATATATATATATATATATATATATATATATATATATATATATATATATATATATATATATATATATATATACAGGGTGATTATAAAAAAACTTTGCCAACATCTGCACTTCTAGCGTCCATTCTATTTAACCGATCAAGATGATACTTCAAATATAGTTCTTTTGAGATATGCGCTCGAGATTCTGTGAATGGCAACACAGTGGCCCTCGCGGTTACAGTTATAGTGACAGAAACTCGAAATTTTCGAATGGTAACGCCTACTTTTTACCATCGCAAAATGTTCAGCACATGCGAAAACCCTAAATAGCGTTGAAACGGTACCGATATGTCAGAAAACCGACGTGTTATACACATACAAACAGTTCTTCAAGGCGCAAGGAGGAATAATGCATACGACAGAGACAAGACACTGCTCAATGATGAGAACACATAGAGAAAAAAATCTTTATTAATTTCAAACATTTTCCACATGAGTGCCATCATAGGCAATTACGCATTGCATGCGGGAGATGGTGGACAATGTCGCTGCACGCAACATGGCACGAGGGATGTTTCCAATCTCACGCCGTATAGAATCCTTTAAGTCCGACAATGTTTGAGGATTGCACAGATAAACTCTGGATTTGAGATAGCCCCAAAACCAGAAATCCATAGGCGTCAGATCTGGGGATCGCGCAGGCCACGGAAAAGGATAATAGCGTGAGATGATGCGATCACCAAAATGCTGATCCAGGAGCCTTTTAACTGACCTCGCTATATGTGGAGGTGCGCCATCTTGCATCCAAACAATGTCATTGAGTGCATTCAGCCGACGCAACTCCGGTAAGACATAATTTTTCAGCATTGCTGCGTACCGAGGGCCCGTTACAGAACATGTTGCAGGGCCAGTCGGGGTCGTTTCCTCAAAGAAGAACGGGCCCAGAACAAATGTAGATGTAATGCCGCACCACGCAGTCACTTTGGCGTCAAATAATGGTACAGGCGCCACAGCATGAGGATTCGTCTCTCCCCAGTGCACACAATTCTTTGTGTTAATGCTGCCATTTAAGGTGAAATGCGCCTCGTCCGTTCATAGTATGCGAAGTGGCCAGTCGTTATCCGCATCATATCGTAACAAAAATGCATTTGCGAAGTCCAGACGTTGTTGTGGGTTACCCGGCTCCAACATCTGGACGCGGTGGAATTTATAGGGAAACATGTGAAGTACCGAGCGCAAGAGCTTGCGGACCGTCAAGTTCGGAATATCCAACACGCGCGCTATGCCTCTTGCGGTTTCTGTGTGTCCTGCAGTCACTGTATGGTGCACTTCCATGACAACGTCCTCAGAAACAGTTGGCCGTCCGGAGCGCTGTTTGTCATAGGTGCAGCCTGTATCTTCGAATTTCCGCACTAAATCACGCAGAGCTTGCAGAGTACATGGGCCGCGTCGTTGTCGATGATTGCGGCGATACACACGCAAGGCTTCCGCAGCGTTCATCCCATTTTGGTAATAGAGTTTGATCAATTCACCGCAAACTTTCCTAGGAAGACTCACATCGTCGGCATGTGCGAGTTCCCAAATGACGACTTCGCATACCCGCTTGGTATTTTATAGGTTTCCTACGCTGAATATCTGGCGACCGGCATTCTGTGATTAGTTTCTTGACTCTGTCACATGCAAATTTATTGCGTGCGCCCAGATCGTGTTTTATTGGCCGGTTTTCAGAACTCTTTTTTGTGTTTGCAGAACACGTCCAGTTTTAGACATATCGGTACCGTTTCAACGCTATTTAGGGTTTTCGCATGTGCTGAACATTTTGCGATGGTAAAAAGTAGACGTTGCCATTCAAAAATTTCGAGTTTCTGTCACTATAACTGTAACCGCGAGGGCCACTGTGTTGCCATTCACAGAATCTCGAGCGCATATCTCAAAAGAACTATATTTGAAATATCATCTTGATCGGTTAAATAGAATGGACGCTAGAAGTGCAGATGTTGGCAAAGTTTTTTTATAATCACCCTGTATATATATATATATATATATATATATATATATATATATATATATATATATATATATATATATATATATATATACATACATATATTAGGTTGGAGAATAAGTTCATAGAATTTTTACCAAAGCCTTTTATTTAAACAATAAAACAATATTTATATCAATAAGTTTATCAATTATATATTCGCTGTTGCTGTTTACAACCTCTTTCCACCACTCGACCAAGTTGTTGATGCCGTTCCGCCAAATATCACCTGGTCTGGTGTCAAAGAAGTTGTTGAGCTAGTTTTTAAAGACCTCATATGGGTTGATTAAGAGTGGAAAAGATGGTAATCGGTCAGTGCAAAGTCCAGAGAATACGGTGGATACTAAAAGACCTCCCATTCGAGCTCATGGCGTACGACTTTGACGACTTGTGCAACATGAGGCCTGGCGTTGTCGTGAAGGTGTATGGTTTGACCATATGTCTCTTAGTTCTTTTCAGTCGAATAGCCTCTTCACGCGGTGTAGCTGGGCAACGTAGAGCTCCTTGTTGTTGACTGTGGCATTCTTTTCGAGCATTTCCCAGTGCACCAGGAGGATCTTAAACACTGAGTTAGCACTTCTTTGACACCAGACCAGGAAGTTTTTGGCGTAACGGCATCAACAAATTGGTAGGTGGTGGGAAGGGGTTGTAAACAGCAACGGCGAATATATAATTGATTGACTTGTTGACATAATTATTTTTTTTGATTACATAAAGGTCTTTGGTAAAGACGCTACGTATTTAGTCCCTAACCTAATATATATATATATATATATATATATATATATATATATATATATATATATATATATATATATATATATATATATATATATATATACTTGTATGATATTCATAATTTTTCTAAACTAGTTGTTGTCATTAATGTTCTTATTTATGACATCAAATGTGAGTTATATTTTTACACACACACACTCTCTCTCTCTGTGTGATCTAAACTTTCCAAATAAACTTCATTATTCTGTGGTAATTTTATGATGATTAAGCTTTCACTTATATTTAAAAGAAGATTCTGCTTTATTAACTTTGAAACTTTATATTGACTTAAATATTAACTTTGAAAATCATTTTAAAGTCAATGGTGAGTATTCAACTTTTAAGTTTCTCAGTTGAAAACCAGAGCTCTTATTACTGAGTATGAATGTTTGCACAGGTTTGAAAAACAGCCTTAAGCTATGAAGTCTTGAACTGATTCTCCTTCGTCTGCGTATAGTGATCTGCGGCTACAAGCAAACCAACAGAAGATTTAATTTAATTGTTGAGTGTTCTATCTGATTTTATCCTTAACTCTAAATTAAAGCTATTTGATTATTTATATATTTCCAATATTAATAGAAACTTAGCATTTTTTTTGAAATACTTGGATGTTACTATGAATGTTAGCTAAATGGAAAACAAATACAAATATTATATTTGGTTAGCAAACACGATATGTATCACTAATAAAAAATAACATATTATACATCAACATACACCAATAAAAAATAACATATTATGCTCGAGTAAGTTTGAGTGAGTGTTTAGCTACGTTTTTTCATTAAATGCAATTTTGTTTTATTCTTTTAATGCAAATGGGTACTTCTCCATTTCATCTTTACAGGTAGTAAAATCGATAATGGAGATTAAAATCGCTTTTCTACACTTTTATCATTACATTTCTAAAAATAATTCCTTTTAAAATATCCCAGTGTTTTTAGAAATGCTTAAATTATTTATACTTTTACAAATAAAATGTATTTCAACACTAACACTTTTTAGTTTTTTCATTTACCCGTACTCTTCGTATTGTCACCAAACACGTCACTTTAGCAAATTTTGAGCCGGCGAAATGGAATAGAAACTGAAACATATACTTCATTTTTCCTTTTTTGAGATTATGTCAATGTAAAAATACAACATAAAACATTAGGAATTTTACTTATAATAATCAAGAATAGATAAAATTGAAAAAAAAAACCCAAACGATGTAGTTAATTCACTATATTTAGAAAATACCATGTTGGGTATATCAGCGTAACAAATATATTCATAAAGCATGTTGATTACATATAATTCCTAAATTTTTAGTAAAACTGTATAAATGAAATGAAAATGAAGTATTACAAGCAGATTTAAATGTTGGTTTCTTTAATTTAAGACTTTTTAATTTTATCAACATAATTGGGAGTAATCTGATCTTATTAACTTTTTATTTTAATGGGTAATCGAATAATGACAAACCAAATCTTAATCGGCAAAAACTTTCAGGAGTTTGTAAAGAAATATACTTTGTTTTTGAACAAAAATGCATTTCTTGTGAGCTGTACACACACTTTATAATATTATAACTACGCATTTAGTTTTCATGCATAGCAAAAAATACATAAGTTAAAAGTCAACATATTTAAAAACGTCTCTAGCACTATCATCATGAAGATAATGAAATCGATATATTACTTTATTACTTTATTATATCAATTGTTTTTCAATTTATCAAAATTGTTTTTATCAGAGTAAGATAGTAGCTTGATAAAATTATTTATTTATTCAAAGCTATCATTATTGACGTCTCAAATTTTGATAGTTATAGCAATTATTTATAAACTCTTATGTACAGATTTCAAGCTTGTTAATTTAAGCTATTTAAGTTATCAAAGCTTTCTGACACTGAATCGAATAAACAGATCATAAACTATGTACCTTATTTATGTATGCTAAATATTTTACTATTTATTAATTTTGAAAAGTACACAACAACTAATTCCCCAAATTTCTCTATGAAAAATTTAGTTAATAAATAAATAAAACGGAATTCCTACTATTTTACTAAATCTTAACGAAACATAATAAATATCAGGATCCCATAATTTCGCAGACAAATATAATGAGAAAAATATTTAAATGAAGAATAGTAAAATATTAAGTCTTTCATTTTATATCTAGGAAATATTACTGTTAAGTTTGAAATTTTATTAATATCTAAGTGGGGAGCACCATTGCACTCATAAAATAAGCATAAAATGTATTGTCTTTAAGTATAAGAGGAGCTAAATTAATGTAATTTTAGTGATAGTAAAATTTTAATTAATGGTCTAGTGCATCAATAATTTTTGCTGTTGTTCCATAAATATTTTTAGAAATATTTTAAATATTTTTAGAAATATTTTAAATATTTTTTTATTTTTTAGAGTTACAAATGAGTTTCACAATTCATGATAATTTCTTCTGTAAAATAGTAAGCTGTTTATGATAAAGAACCAAATACATAGTATGCCTCCAGACGATGCAATACAGGCCGTAGAATACCTAGGCATGTTGAATATCAAATTATCGATCTAATCTTGGGAAATATTACACCATTCACATCAAGCAATGCTCTCTGAAGTTCCGGTAGACATGTGGGAGAGAGTTGATGGGCGTAATTCGTCGGCTAAGCATGTCCTACACATGCTCCATTGGATTCAAGTCCGCTAAGTATGCTGACCAGTCCATACGGGTGATATCCTCCAATTGAAGGCATTCGTCTACAATGTTTGCACGGTGGAGACGGGCGTTATCATCCATAAAAAAAATTCTGCACCCATGGTGCCCGAAACAAACGTACACGTTGTTTCAGCTGTTGAAACTGCCGTACTGGTAGCTGAAGAGAGATGATGAGACAGGTTTGATGCTGTGCTCCGTCTGTTTCTTTTGGCAGTAATTGCCAAATACCGGTCCTTATTCGGCCGTTGTAACTAGGTGATCTGTGCTGTAATGTCTACTCACATTACCATCATCTTGGAACAGTTGCTAAAGCCTGGAGATAACACTCTAGGCGATTCCAAGTTTCTCAGATACTTCCAGCTGGGTACGTCCACATTCCAGACGGCCGATTATTCTACCACGTAAAACATCATCTAAATGCTTCATTTGTGCCATAACTATGCGATTATTGCACTGAAAGGCTTTTAAAGCGCTTGTGAATAATTTTACTTCTTTGCAACCATTCCTTACCCCTCTTACACTCTCGTCATTGTGACGTACTATTGGCACGATCTGGTGGTTTCTTGTAATTTGCATATTATTTTTTAAGATGCGTGTGATAATTCTACATGTTAAATTTTTATTTTAGAGTTCAATTTCTGAGTGATTCTGAATTATCATTAATTTATGGATATGAGTGTATTTCATGCTACCGAAACTGGCAATTGTTTTTGGACACCGTAGTCCACTGTTGTAACCAACCATAACTCCGGATAGAAGGTTTCAGATTCAATTGAATCAGTGCTATACTGAATTTCTAGCTTCTTAATATTCGCATTAGATTTGAAGGTTTATGATATGTTTCCGGATTTCCAGCTTAGTAACACGCGAAATTGATGCGCTTCTTAAATGTCTCCTAGAAGAAACATTTCCAATGCGAATGAAATAAGCTACTTATTTTCTGCTATTTGGATAACTATAATTCCGTATTTAAATAATCAGCCATTTTGTTTGTAAATTTTGTTTCAATGTTCCAAATTATATCAACCAAAACTATGGCATTTCTCATAAGGATAATTAAGAAGATTTGTTAATGTAGAACGTTTATCTCTATCTATAAACATTTCTAACCAATGTCATTTACATTACCCAAATATGTTGAATGATATGCAAGTAAGGTATATTTAGTAATTACATTAAAACTTCTGTCTTTCCTAAAACCACAGTTATAAAACCCTCGTTGTTTGTGTTATTTATTGAGAAAAAAATCATTTCTTCAAGAGTGTATCTGCTCGATAACATTTAATGGTTTATTACTTATATTGTTGTTGTTGTTACTTATGACACTTGGACAAGCCTATCTCGCTATGCCATGGCAATACGAATTTAAGTCAATAAAGAGCGTCTTTCGTTTTAATCAGAGCACCACGAAGGTGAAGTACGTCTTTGCTTTTTCTTAAACCCTCCGATAGATGGCACCTCTAGAGGATTCACTCCCTTAATTTTGACATTGATCTGAAGGAAGAGGAAATTCTCTCCAGACCACTGCACCCATGGAAATTGCTCAGGACTTTCGATTCCGATCTAACGAGCACGTATACCGCATATACTCGTAGGGTCTTCGGCGGAATTGGGATTCGAACGCCACTCTTCCGGACGGAAGGCCGATACCCTAACCACTAGGCTAACATGGCCCCATTTATATTGTAATTTTTATAATCAATATTAAATTAGCCCTGTTAGTTGAATTTAGGCTTTCAACTTATGTCATTCTCTTTTAATGAATCTTGGTGAAAGTAACTGATACTGGCAAATTCTAATTGGAAAGTTTTTCTTCAAAAATTACTATAACTTAATTGTTTGCAATATCTTTCTTTATTCAATAATAATTCCTCATCGAGACTATTTATGACCATTTTCTTAAAATTATTTTCGTATGATTTGCAAATGTTTTGTAACTCCATATTTACGGGAAATATTCAGAATAATTGATTTAAAAACATTTTTAAAGAATCCAAGGAAATTACTCCAGAAAATATTTTCTGTTAATTTTCAAATATTTTGTAACTCCAAATTTAAGGGAAATAATTAGGTTATACGATTTAAAGATATTTTTAAAGAATTCAAGAAAATTATTCCAAAATATATTTTTTGAGAAAAATCTTGAAAAGTGCTCCAAAATTCCCAAAAATTGAAGCTAAAATAGGAGTGACAAGTTTCATCAATTAAAAAATATAAACTGCGTTTAAATAAATAAATGAAATGTCTGCCAAATTAAAGTGGTACGGGGAAATACTTGACAAATAGATTCTACCTTGTCTCCTTATATATAGGAGTTAAAGTGTATATGGAATACGCAGTTTTAAAATTATTAATTATTTAATTTAAAAGAAGAAGAATTAAAAAAGAAGCTGTAAATATAATTTATTAAAAGTCATAAAATATTTATTTGTGTGTAATCATGTCACATTAATGTTTTAAAAAGATAATTATGTTTTTAAACACTAGTACACAATAATGTGGATGTTGGCATCTGTTATGAAATTCTGCTCTATAATTAATATTCGGAACATTGTACAGTTAAAATTGCTCTTTCCCTTTCATCTTTTGTATTGATTTATAATTTACTCATGAACACCATTTTAAATTTTTAATGAATATTTATTAAAACTATATGAATTTAATTACTAAAATAATTACTAATATTATAAAAAAGTCAAAATTTTCATTTTACGTTAAAGATCTATAAAACATTAAATACACAGGAATTTTCAAATAATATTTCTTATTTTTTCTGTTTTGATAAATTTTATACTAAAAAATCTTTTCATCAAGCGTTCATACTTTGTAATAGAAAGAACTTAATTTTAGAATTATTATACTATTTAAGAATCAAAATGCATATTAATTTAAAAGTTTTAAAATATACCTGTGTCAAAGTTTGATTAAATTACTGAATATGATTCTAAACAGAAACAATTTTTGATCACATATAATGAATAAAACAAAAATTTTAATTTTTAGCCGTTCAAACAATATGCATTTATCGTCAATTTTTTTATTGTGTGTACTCTGAATTATTAGACTAAATTTTTGAAAAACAAAAATTTCCATTTAAAGGTTTCAAATTTTTTAAGTTTTAAGTGTTTATAGTTTTTTTCTTATACTAAAATTTACCGATAAAGAATGCTAAGAACTTTTTCTAATGTTTTAAGATTGAAAAACAAGAAAATGTTTGAGCAAAATTCAACTAAAACTTTGCTTTCTTTCAGCATTTCAGGATTTTTTAAGTCTTGTAGAATAGCAACTACAAAATAGTTTTTTTAAACGAAGTATAATTTTATAGGAGCTTACAGAGACAACTTTTAATTTAAATAAATTATTTTATGAAGTACATGTTATTGAAAAAATAGCAATGTTTTCCAAACTAAAAAAAAAAAATGTCGCATAAAATATTCATTATAATTAAATGCACATATTTTTGCAAAATGCTCATTTTTAAGTTTTGTTTGCAAAATAACAAGTTAATGTGTCTGTTAAATAAATTACCTGTAATCAATATAATAATTACATTAAAATAAAATAAATAAATATTAACTACGTTTATGTATAACATTTCTCCAATTCAACATAATTTTTTAACTTAAACAAATGCCATTTTAACTATTCACATTGTGCATATATATATATATATATATGTATATATATATATATATATATATATATATATATATATATATATATATATATATATATATATATATATATATATATATATATATATATATATATATATATATATATATATATATAAATTTCTAGCTTAGAAAATCGCTAATTAATGATTCTTCACACAGAGAATAATATTGAGTTATATTTCTCCTGGGAAATTATAATAGTATAAGTACTTTAAGCCATACAAATTGATATTTATTTGGCTTTTAAATAAAATAAATATCCCCACATTTCATTTTGCTTCTAGATATTCCCAATCTCTGAAATATAAATTATGCTTTTAATTTAATTTTATTTAGAATACAAGTTTTTAAATTATTCTGTTTTTATATGTATGTATACATACATACACCCAAATAGGCTTATAACCATTCGTAATTTAAATTTCAATATATACGGAGACATTTTGATTTAATCACATCACGGTTTTTGGAAAATTCTGAGCGTCCCATTTTATATTTGTAATGTAAATTCCAAATAAGTGCCATTGGGTGTTCGAGGCTTTGAATAATAATTTAACTATATTTGACATTTTAACTATATTTAACACTTTCTTAACAGGAATCGAACTATATAATTACAATAAATAATTATTTTAAAGGAGGATTGAAAAGCAGTAAATGAAATTAACTGCATTTAAATTGTCTTCATATGCGTATTCATAAAATGAATTAAAAATATCTTAATAGCATTAAAATATTCTTAACTCATTGATTGAAAATGCGTATTTTAGTGTGCTTAAATTTGCGTACTTAAAATAATTTTTAAATGAAAAAATGTAGCCTTACAATAGTAAAAATAACTTATTTATGAATCCCACTTGTCTCGAACCCAAGTCTTTTATTCACTTTCAAGGTATTCACAGATCATAGCTTTTCCTGCTGATGAATTTGTTTATTTTTGACATCTAATAGTTGCGAAGGGTCTAAATTTAAAATTTGTCATTTAAAATTTTTATCAATACCCAAATAAAATTATTTATTGAAAAAATTATTTACTTTTTTCAGTATTTTTATTTAATTGAATTTTTAAAACATATATATAGCGCATTTTACAAAGATTGCTTGTATGACGTTGATTAAATATTACTTACTTCATTATCATATCTTGGAAATATTAAGAATGGTCATTTTTGCTGGGTTATTTGGTTAGTAGTAATTTTGCTTGAATAATTGAATAATTTTGTTTTCATGAATTTATTTAATTTCAAAAATTTATCATTATTTTTATAACTTTCAGTAAACTGGATTCTTAAAGTTTATTTATTATTTTATTTCTTGGAAATGACAATAAAGGAAAGGAAATATTCCAATAAATTAAGCATTGAGCAGTGTAGTGTACTTTTTCAATATAAAAGTGAGTGTTTTCATTTATTAAGTATGTTAATTATATAAGATTTTTAGCACATTTTTTCTAGTAAATTTATCGGTTAAATAAACTTCCTTTGAATGTATATTTCAATGCGATTATGAATTTTTAAAATTTGCATCAAATATGAAATTAAAATAGTAATCTAAATATACAAATTTCCCATATCTTACATAAGTTACACGAAAGTATCTAATGACATAAGTGATCTTTTCAAATTTTTATATTTTGAAAACATGAAATTCATTTTGCAATTAATTATTCCGATATTTGTCTGTAATGTTTCTTTCAAATTTTGTAATCAATCAATTTAATTCAAAAGCTTATGAGTTTTAAATTTAGCAATTTGTTAACGAACTTATATTAAATAACATCCTTGATTGCTAATTAAATTAGGTTATATTTGTCACAAAGTTTAACTATTAATTAATAGTTTATACGATTTTTCTTCACTGTTTATTATGCAAATGCCAATCTTTATGCAAATGAAGTCTTAAATATGGCCAGTGGCTTTTTCAGTAAAAATTTTCATTGAAGTCAATGAAGATAAACTCATTTAATTGTTTTCTGCCTTATAAACTCAGCACCTATCGGGGAGCCTTGCAGAACACCCCTAATCCTCCCTTCTTGAAGGGTTGATCCTTTCACGGAGTGACACAGGACCACCCTTGAATGAGGGAGTGCCTATGACGTCACAAAACGCCATGGGATCAGAATGGATGGTCTTCACGTGTCACATCCCCTGGCCCATGTGATCCATCATCATATATTTTTCCTTGACTCTGCCATGAAATTTAGTTAAAGGAGAAGCGCGAAGGGTATGCATGTCGTTTCGCCCCTTCAGTGTTCGGGTTCTTGACATAAATAAATTTTAAAAAAAATGCATGAGTACGAGATGTATGATATGATAAAAATTCAAACTTAGTGTTTAATGAGTATATTTTTTTTTTATCAGAAATGGTATACATGCTCATACTTGAGAGTGATGCCATAAATAATTTTCACTTGATTGTCTTAGGGTTGTCAGTGGATAACAAAGCAAGTGTTCACAATGCTAATTATTATATATTAGGCTTTAAAAGCCTTTGAACAATCAAAATTATTATCCTAACTAAAATAAAAATTTTTGTTTATTAAAAAGGCGTCTATACAACATATCGTAATTGTTAAATTAGAGAAATTATTTTTTTGAAAAAAATTTATATTGCTTTCGATTTTTAAAAGAAATTTTGTAATTTTAAGATTTTTATTATAATTTCGAAATTATTTTTAAAGTGTAATGTGTGATCTTCTATTTAATTGCTGTGATGACACAGCTAAAGGTAACAGAATGGATTCTAACCTCTGAACAAATAGTACTTTGGAATCTGCTTTGGAACAAATGACTATTTAAAGTGAGATTCAAATTTTGTTGACAAGTGTTTCAAGATTTAAAGTGCAAACCATTTTTAGCGAAAAATAATCGATCTAGCTCCTAATTTCTTAGTTCATCATCAATACTGTAATCCATGTGTCAATACTGAAATACCAACTCTTGGATACTGTCATAGAAATAATACTAGATTTGAATTCAAATTTAATATTACAAAGATAATAATATGTATGCATTCAACTGCAGCTTAAAACTCATCAATAATGAATTTAGCTGATTTAGTCTAAGTCATTGATAAATCATATATATATATATATATATATATATATATATATATATATATATATATATATATATATATATATATATATATATATATATATATATATATATATATATATATATATATATTATAACTGACTTCGCAGAAATTTTAATCTCCATTTAGCTGCGGCGTAAAAGCTATTAATAATAAATTGAGCCGATTTTAAATCAAAGATGATTTATAAATGATGCATAATCACATTTTATCATTTACTTAAGATTTTATTGTGCGATAACTTTGCTCTAATCTTTCTTCACCTATCACACACAAGCGGGATATATAAATTAATTTCACTGTAGATTTAGCATGCCTGACTCCTATGCTGTTGGTCTTCTGTTCAAATCCCGGTTTGTAGATGGACGTTTCTTCCTCGTTCTTTCTCTCTCTTTTTCTATGTTTACTTGTACTTTCTTTTGAGATAATGAATGGATGTGTGATAAATGGGTTTGGAATGGAGTGACAGGATAGTGATACTCGCCTCCGTAACTTGGTTCACAGGTGCCTACTAGAAAACGATAAATAAGTTTTGGCCCTTATTGTTGCAAAGAGTTAGTCATCTAGAGATTAATTGGGTAATCCAATTAGTTTGTATATATGCTTATTTTCTACCAAAACAACGTGATATCAACTCCAATGATACATTTAACTATGTTGATATAATGTGTAGGTCTCTTCATTCAGCTGCTGAATAATATTGATTGATATTTTCAGTAGCTGAATGAAGAGATTATAACCATTAGTAATTTAGTTAATCAATGATAAGTTAAAAGTGCTATATAATCACATAAAGTTTATAATTTTCTGAAGAACTTACTGTACGATAACTCTGATCTCTTATCTTTTTTCACCTACCAATACAACATGAGTATAAAAATCAATTGATTAGTTCGAGTACTTCATATAAATGTTTCTTCTATTACTATAGCACAATATCGACTTTATTGATGTATTTAACTAATTTGATATAATACGCGTAGATAATAATCGCTACTTTTAGCTGCTTCATTAACTTTATCTGTAAGCACTTTATCTTAGTTCAAATCACATTATCATGACTTAAAAATTACATTTTATCATTTCCTGAAATACAGTATGACGCATAACTCTGCACTTTCAATTTATGTATTTTGCAATTAAAGTTTCAATTAAAATCAAATAAATTAATTAATCAATGTAATTAGGTCTCGAATATCTCAAAATAGTTTGATAGTCCTGCCTTCATGAGGAAAACAAACAGATATGGTGATTAAACAATATTTAGTAGTAAACTAATTAAGCAATTATTATTATTGATTATACATAAAGTCTTTCAAAAATTTTTTGCGTTGCGTTGTATTTGGAAAACAAAGATGTTTGACATTATTGCTCAAATAAATAAACAGCTTGTGTTTAAGAGCCCTTTTATTTCGATAGAAACTGGAAAATAAATTTTGAATGCTTCAATATTGATTCACTGTTTACGATAGTTGCATTGTTTGGTCAATATACAAAAATAAATGTTTTCAAAATTCTTGTATGATTTATATCTAAATTTCTGTGGTAAAAGGTATAAACTACCTTGTAAAAAGCAATATTCTAAAATTTAAAAAAAAGTTAATTTGTTTTGATGTTGAATGCACATAAATAAATAGTAGCCATGACTTATTTATATTGTTGTTGCCATTTTTGTCATTGAAAATAGAACGTAATTGATGCACGATAATGCAATAACATTATTTTAGAATTTAGCGGCGTTTTTTAAATTAGCAAAATTTTAGTTTATTTCTGTATATTCATGTTTGAAAATATAGAAATGTTTTACTAATTCGTATAAACTCGCACTTAGTTATTGTTCATAAAGATTAGATCATTAATTTCTGTTCTGAATTCATGGAATAATCACTGTTTTTTCAATGTTAGTTAATATTATTAACAAAGTAAATGACATTTTTCAGACACTTTAATCACAGATAATTTTTTTTGGAACATTTGAATTAAGATAGAGTTTTTCATTAATGTAAAATGTTTTCTTGACAATAAATCATCATTTCAGTGCTAAGAAAACAATAGGATTCTATCTGAAATAGTTTAAATTCACTTTTTTAAGTTCTTGGAAACTAATTTATCGGATTGTATAAATTTATGATACTAAATTAATTATTAATCATTAAACATTGTAGGTGATATAAAATACATACTATTTAATGGAATTAATTAAAATATAAGCTCTATAATTATTGAAATGATAATTTCGCATCATTTAAAAATTTTTAGAGCTTATGTTCTTTTTTGTTTTGCAAGTGTTATAGAACAATTAGAGAGAAGGAAAAACATTGCTACTGTATTTGGGAAATATAGGGAATTAAATTCACTGGAACTAATAAAAGATTGTGTGCGAATGAGTTGTGTGTACGCAACCGATAACATTACTGATAGTTTGTACGATTGATATCGCTTTTAGATAGATTAATAAAAAACAGCATAAGAGATATTAATATCTGTGTGCTCATGTAGCGAATAAATTTGGCGATAACATGTTGGAAGTATGCCATTTTGGCTTGAAATTCACCTATAGGCAATGTTTCGCGGCTATGCTCGATAATTATATTTTAATACTTTTTAAGCTTGAATATCAAACTTTCTTACGCTAATATTGTAAATTGTCTCCGCTCTAGAATGAATATTTAAAATGCATATGCTACTTATAAGCTAACTTTAAAACTATCTTGATAAAATATTTTCATTATAACTCTTTATTTTACAGCATTGATATTGACACTAAAATAAAGTTTATGAATCCATATGTTTTCAGAAAATGAAAAAGGGCTTAGAGTATAAATAGCTCTTATATAAAAACAATGCATGCTAAATTATGGGCAGAAACATCTTGACCTAAATAGCATTTAAGCAAATATGGTAAAATCTAAGGCCCAACACATGTAAAGCCCGATGATGATAACAAGAAAATCAAGCATGAAAAATTTTAATCCTTTACATTGTTACAGATAAAAATCGATTATAATGACTTTGTTTTTACATTTAAATGAATAATATTTTAATCGTAATCTATAATAACTGGTATATATTCTAGCCATATACGTTCAACATGCGATGGTAAAATTATTAGTAATGTAAATCTTAAATATAATAATAAAGTCATTAATTTATCTTATCATTTTACCTAATATATAATTATAAAATTTTCTTTCTTAAACCAGAATGCCGATCCGACTATAGAAATAAGAGACATGCAATCGGTACGATTGAAAGGGCTAAGGTGGGACAGGCGGTGAACTTGTACCATCCCAACTTCTTGCTTCGTATTTCCAGAGCAATTTATGAAATCACTTACAGAATGGATGGGACCTCGTAATCGGATACACCATCCTTGGAAAGAAATCTTGAAGCGGATACAGGAAATTTTCAGTTAGCGGATATGATATCTCTCTTTCGCTTCTTATTTTTCTTGATATTTTTTCTTCTTATTTTGGCGAGATAAAAAAAAAAAAACGAAATGAAGTCTGCAAACAAAAGAAAATCGATAAATCGAGAGACCGAAAGAGTCCTAGAAAGGAATGGGATGTTATTCGTCTGCTAACAGGATTGCTAGGAGATTATAGAAAACTAAAAGAAACTGCTGCCAAGGAATATTAAAACTAATGACGATTATTTTTCGAGAATATTTTCTCTGAGTTGAAATTCTCTTCATCAAAAGATCCTTATGATTTGTGATTTATTTCAAACAAATATGAATCAATTAATCCTCAAGTATGAATCCTATTTCAAAGAAATATATATGTGGCTCAGAAATAGAATCACTTAATTTTGAATATTTTCATTTATAAATAAGTTAATTAAAATCTGTATAGATGATTTACAGAATTGTTGCAATTTCTTGATACATTCAAAATGTAGAAGAGCAAAAATTCCTTTATGAAATTCAATTAGTATAATTTTTAATTACTTAATTATTCTTGTTCCTCTATTTGCATGATTTATATATATACATTAAATCATGTTAAAATAACTTTGGATTATATTTTAATTCACTGTTTGATATATATCAGCCATTCAAGTATGTATATAAATATATATATATATATATATATATATATATATATATATATATATATATATATATATATATATATATATATATATATATATATATATATATATATATATATATATATATATATATATATATATATATATATATATATATATATATAATATATATATATATATATATATATATATATATATATATATATATATATATATATATATATATATATAGATAGATAGATAGATAGATAGATAGATAGATAGATAGATAGATAGATAGATATAGATATAGATAGATATATATACAGTTGCAATTCCTCTAAATATTGTAATCAAAATGAAAAGTTGAGTTTAATAGTTAGACAAAGAAGAATTAGCATTCAAAAAAGTTAAATTAACAAAGTAACATAAATATTATTTTATAAATCATTTTACGCACAGGTTGAAATAACAAAAAAAAAGAATTTTTTAAATTAAAGTACTATAAATTAAAGTATACAAAAACTAATGAAAAAAGCAAATTAGTAATAACAAATATGTAAGAATCGGATAATATACTATGGAAAATTTGTAAGTTGTAGTATAGTGGATATTTGCTAAAAATATTATCATACTTAATAGAGGAAAATCACACAAATTCAGAAAGCTATTTTGGATGGGCACTTTTACAGCTTAAAAATTACTATCATATGATTTGTTATCACAACTTATTTTTGATTAAATTAAAAAAAAATCCTTATAATATTAGTCT
This sequence comes from Latrodectus hesperus, assembly GCA_037975125.1. Lineage (NCBI taxonomy): Eukaryota > Metazoa > Arthropoda > Arachnida > Araneae > Theridiidae > Latrodectus > Latrodectus hesperus. The sequence continues at coordinate 50,699,800 of CM075861.1, forward strand.
TCCTGAAATTTAACATACCTACATACCATAATAACAGAGAAAATAAATCTGTGTTGTTACTAATTTAAAGGTAAAATTTTTTATTCATAAGCATCAAGTTTTTGCATTTAGAGAGAAACTATACGGTCACTATAAAAGATTTCGCTGTAATTTTGGATGCTAATAAATAACAGGAATAACTTATCAGTATCTCATAAATTTTAATACAAGGAATTTATATCTTAATACATGTCTGGTTATGTCTTATCGTTAATTTATTTGATAAATATACTGCTATCTGGCAAGTGGTTATCAGATCTTTGATCTTGTGGGGAATATCCGAATCAATTACTTATATAAGTAAAGAGATTCAGCAGTGCTAAATTATTGATGTTAAATCACCACAGCTAGAATTCCATGGATCAATACCAGATCCAACTACATACTTACTTACATTGGATAATCAAATATGAATGACGGCATTAAAAGTAATTTCTCAACTGCATTCAATGTATTCTTGTAGGTTAAACTTTAATATATAGCAATACATTTCTCTGTTTTATTGTTTAGTACCATAAAATACTATATTTTGTAAGAAATTATGCGTAGCATTAAAAAGTCATTGAGTATGTTTAATGATAGTGAAAATCATAACAGGCCAAAAAATAAATATAATCATCAATCATTTTTCTTACAATTTATCTAATAAAATTTTCATTAAAGATAACCAAATGTATAGTAAATTCGCAATATACTGTAAAGATTGTTAAATATTGTTCTTAGTGATAAGCAAAGAATTTTAAGAATTGATGAAAATGAATAATAATATGTTATATATATTTAATATCATTAATAATAGTAGGAAAATATTAAACATAAACCATTCTAATGGTAACGCTTAAATAAACCTACATATAAAATATAAACACAATTATGAATAAATTTCATTAATTTTGATATAACTCAGCAAATTTTTCAATAATTTGTGAGAATGTTTTAAAAATTATTCTTCATAACATTAAAAAGAAACTCAAAATTTTAAAAATTAAACCGTAAATGTTACGAAATAGCACATTTTAAGAAATTTTACGATAAGATTTAATTAAGTTTGATAAAAAAAATGGGCAATAAATTCAAGAAAAATAAATATGAACGCAATTTAACGAATTTTATCAATTGTTTGTAAAATAAATATCAAAACCAATTTTTTAAAAAAATATCTAAGTTTGAAAAAACGATTGCGAATGATTTCGAAAAAGACTTACCTTCAATTCGAAATATGCTTTCTTTTCTAATAAAGGGAAAAACAATGCATTCGTTAAATCCTTCAGTCTGCGTCAAATCTTATACAAATCATATTTGCAATATGTTTTCTGGAAGAAATATTTGCATTCTTTTGGAGTTAGCTTTGGAAATGTTAAAGGGACAGAACAAAGAACTATAAAACACTATGATAACTTGGAATTTGAAGGGTACTTGTGTTTTTTCTCTCACTAAAGCTGCAATTTTCAGTTCTATTTCTTCTTTAAAAGTCGTAAAAACAACGTTTTCAAATCATTTCAAAAGATAAAAGTTTTTTTATGAAACGTTTATTTGTTTGTGTTAACTGAACACTTTTCTATTGCAATACATGCAAGTATGGTTACAGTTAAGTGCAATTATAGTTGTGAATATATAAATTACACCTTACACCAAGAATGATCCATTTTGTTGTTTGTAAAATGATAGGGAATACAATATCGAGCAAAAAAGTTTACTTGAGATAAAAGGTCCAATAAAAGGGTGAGGTTCCCTATCACAGGGGAAAAAGGAGAGGAGATGTTAATGTGACATTTTTTTTTGTTCTTCCCACCTCTGGGAAGAGACTCTTTGTACAATTTATCTTCTTAATTTTATGTGTTTTTATGCCTTTTTTCTAACTAACTTCGTGCATTTGTTTTATATTTTGCATACGCATATTGTATCTTACATATGTCGTAAGGATTATGTCTATAAATCGCTTGCTATATTGGAGATAGAAAAAAGCACTCCATCAAATACATGTTAATTGCTTTTCTGTGAGGTTATTTCTTCTTTTTAAGTTTGAAACACCTATTAAGAAGAAATAACATCTTATTAATTGAAAATTATTTCCGTTCCAACTACCAACAGAATGCATATTTAGATGCATTCTGTTATATTAGATGATATGAATGACGCATTAGGCTATTGATGAGAAATTACTTGGAATAAATAGATGGCGCTTTGTGTGAAGAGGGCAACACATTCTTATTCTTTTTCTTTCTAAGCTTTGCAACATGATTATAGTTACTTATTTAAACAATTATCGTTTTCTGTGTTTTTCCAGTATAATGTTAAATATCCTTATTAAAAATGAAACATCTCACTTAATAATGAAAAGTTGATGCATTTTAAAAATCTTATACAATATAAATAAGTGATGATATTTTATAATTTATAGGAAATAACTATGTGAAATATATCAGCTTAATAACGAAAAGTTGACGCTTTTAAGAACTTAAGCAATATAAATAAGTGATGATATTTTATAATTTGTAGGAAATAACTATGAAATATATCAGCTTAATAACGAAAAAATGATGATTTTAAAAACTTATACATTTCTATTTAAAAACTTATATATTTCCATTTTAATGCGATTTCAATTAATTTTGGATTTTGAATACAGATAACTTTGAATATTTCTTATTATTTAAATAATTATACGATTTATTATAGTATTCACTTATGATACTAAAATATCCTTCAATATAAAACAACAGATCACATAAAGAATGTATTCTCTTTTTTTAAAAAAAAGAATATAAGTGATTTTATACTTTAAAAACAAACGATAACGTAAATTATAAATATTGTATTAATTTTCACTCAGATTAGAATGAAATTAGTTTTTACATTTTTAAAAATTAAATAATTAATTAAAATATTTATTCTAATTAATTAATTAATTTTAAATTATTTTTCTGGGAAAAAACCTTTCGTATGCAGAATATTTTTAAAAAATATTAAGTTTTAGTGGTCGTAGAGTTGGAACCAATAAAATTGCAGTTCGAAAATCGTCATATTAAGGAACACTGAATAGGTACTTTAAGCTCTTTGTTTTAACAAATAATGTTTGGAGTCGTAATCTGTTGATTTGGCTTCGTATTTATTCCTTGGCGATGGTGTGGGTCTAAATTATATTCAACCGAATTTGAGATTTTAATGTCTTGCTTTCTTATCTTGCATATCTGAATAAAATTTTTTGGGAAAAATAATAAAATATGTATGCTATTTCACAATTTTTGATAGCATGTAACAATATGTTTGCATGTTTTCGTCTTCCCGACCGATTGGCTGAGTGGATAGCATTCCTGACTCCTGAGCTGTTGGTCCCGGGTTCGAATCCCGGTTCGGGCATGGATGTTTCTTTCCTTCTCTGTTCTCTCTGTCCTTTCTTCTGTGTTGTTGTATGAATGTGACCCCCCCTATAAACGGGTCTGTGGTGGTATGGCGCGGGTAACGCTACTCGCCTCTGTGACTTGGCTCACAGGTGCTCGCTGGGTAACGATAAATGAGTAGCAGTTTCCGGTCTTGTTGTGGCATAGGTTTCAGTCATCCTTGTGGGCCCGCCATTGGATATAAAAAAAATGTTTTTTTCTTACTCCATTTTACACTAACATCAATTACTGATTAAAAAAAGTTATAAATTCTAGGAAAATATAAATAAAAAGGAATTTTTAAATCTACATATTAACTTTCAGTGAAGAATAAAAAAAATTAGATCATTAGGAATGAAGGTGAAAAGTAAGCTAAGTAAGTCTATTAATATACAAAAGCTGTTGATATAAAAATGTTAATTATTATAATTTCTATAAAAACAACAATACATAGTTACATGTGATACTTATGTGACACATAATATGTACCTAGGTAAATGCAAAATCTGTATAAATTATTTAGAATAAATGTTTCGGTTAAAGTAATTTCTTAAAATTTACAATATAAATAATGGTTACAAAATTTTATGTGTTTGTTTTTTAATGTAATTGAATCGAATGTGCTTAAATCTATAAAGAACAGATGATTGTTTGGTTCTAATTCAAATGTATACAGTTTAATTAAAAACCAATAAATCTAAATACGATATCTGTAATTATTAATTTAATTAAATGCCTTATTTATTCCATAAACTAGAATCTAAATAAGCCCATAACTATTTAGTCAAATAGCAAAATAAAAATAAAACATTTTATAACAATTATAAGAATGCAAATCAATTTAACACACCTGATAACCAATTTGGCGTAAAAGAAGGATTATGGAAGCTCCAAATTCCCTTTCATTGATGTCTAAGATTCGCGAAGTTCTTCAGAAAATCTCAATTATCAGTTTATCAACATCAAATGAGATTCCTTTGTACGTAAAGAGAGTTTATGATTCTAAGCTTCAAGAAAAGGAATCTGAATATGATTAATCTCCTTAATGAACTTTAATTCTGGCACCTAATTAGTTGCTTCCTTATCTAGAATTTCTTTGTTAATTGATTGACTTCTGATGACGTCATTTTAATTCTCCACTAATCTTTAAATGTTGAATATTTTTATTTAATTTAAAGCAAGAAAGTAATCGTGATTTTACTACAAAGTAATTAAGTGTTAGATTATCAGTCTTGAATTAAATAAATAAATTATAATGATATATATGTATATATATATACATTAGCTATATGTATATATATATATATATATATATATATATATATATATATATATATATATATATATATATATATATATATATATATATATATATATATATATATATATAAATATATATATATATATTATAATGGCATAAGGTATACAATTTTATCATTTTGATGTTTGGGATATGATGTTAAACTATTAATGTAAGCATTTAGGAGCAATTTTATTTGTTTTATAATGCATTTATTATTTGTTAAATATCACTTTTAAATTAATCGTGTTATTTTATAAATTTTTTAAATTTAATTATTAATTTATTAATTTTTTTAAAATTTAATTAAAAAAATATTTTTCTACTCAGTTCATCTTGTTTAAAATTTTTTTCATCGCAAGATTTATATATATATATATATATATATATATATATATATATATATATATATATATATATATATATATATATATATATATATATATATATATATATATATATATATATATATATATATATATATATATATGTATGGCAAAAAATTTAAATTTATTTAATAACTTAAAATTGAATTTAGTTTTCATGTTAAAATTAAATTCAATGTTGCATATTTCCTTAAATTAATTAAAATAACCGAACAATGATAAAGATTTGGAAATTCAATCATATAAATAACAGAACCCTGTTGGTTTTCATTAAGTAAAAAATGCATTTTAAAGTTATTTGCAGGAGTTTCCTTTTTTAAGGGTAAAAAGTTTTAGATGACTTAAAAATATACTTTCGTAATTATAAATCTGCCACCTTCGATAAAGATTTCATGGTGGTTATCAGTTTTCGGTAAATCTCATTAAGAGAAATCCGGAATGTGAATTATCAATTTGATTAACAGTTTCCAGAAACAGGATGTCGACTAATTCATATCCTCAGATATCAGGAAATATTTATGCAAGAGAGGATATTATGGAACAGTAAAGATTCTATGGAGACATTTTGTGGTATTTTTAACATTTTTATGTTTTAATTTATTTTTGAACATATTTGAAATACATTAGCTTACATTTTAATCCTCATTGATTAAATTTTAAATGCATCAATTTTTAAATAATATAAATGTTTAAATTAAACACACTTATGAATTTGCTTTGTATTTGATGATAAAAAATAAATTATTTTGTATCTATTTAAACATAAACTTTCATCACTGTATTTCTATAAATGGAATGCAAATTTTCCATTCATTACTTTTATAAATTAACATAAGTACACGATAAGTCATTTTATAAATTAATATATGTACACGATAAGTCATTGATGTAATCTAAAATTTAGTGCATGACATAAAGAGAAAAATTTTCGCAGTTTAATTTACGATTATTTTTTTTAAAATGAATTGTTTGAAGTTTTGCAAATCATATGTATATATCTCATTGTTAATTAAATTTATATGTATATTTTACCTAAAAAAATAAACCCATTTAATTTCTATGTATTATATTTCAAAATATCATACCTTTAGCATTGATACATTTTATTCAAAACTATGATTTATTTTTTTCAAAGATAATAATAAGTCGATTTTGAAAAATTAACTACTCTATTATAAAATGGAAAAAAATGGAAAATACTGCTTTGATAGACACAAAATATGGGAAAAAAGTGGAATATATTAGTATATTGGACAATAAAAATTTCTACACCAGGAAGAGATTCAAACAATGAAATGTAATTTTTGTACAATACATTACATTTTTAAAAACAAATGATTAAATCTTCAAAAAATTTCAAAGCATGATTCAGATCTTGAAAAACCAAAATCGGGATCAACAGCCTCTGGTATCAGTGGTTGGTACTTATATGATTAGGCATTCAGACACAAATTACATGACATGTATAGGATGAGCTAGCAAATCAGCTTCAGCATATTGTTCTATTTCATTGATCATAATAACTAACATAAGAGGAAGAACTAATTACTCGACAACCATTGATTAAATGTTTTTTTATAAATGAGAAATAAGGTTCAGACACCTGTATTAAGAAAGTTCCATTTAGTACATAAAATGTGTGGTTGTGCATTATGCTACTAAGATGAGATATCATATAGCGCAACAGCTTATAGATCTTTAACGAAATGTAGATCCATTGGCTTTTATAGAACAGCAATAAAATATCTTCAGCTGAAATAGCTGTTAATATGAATAAGAACTGAACAGGATGTATGTCCAGTGGTACTAGATGGTGAGACAGTAAAATGATGTCAAAAACGTGCTGTCAAGATGGTTTCTTTATAATACAACCAAATATGTATGCGAATATCATGATGCTGAAAGTGAAACCAGGACTCATTTGAAAACACAGCGTTACGTCATTCAGAATTATGTCCTACTATTGAAGGTCACACGAAACCATTGTTATCGAGCTGACAATCCATATTATGGCAAACATCGTATTTGTTTATTTATACAATAAATGTTTATATTGACATTTGTAGTTTTGCAAATGACTCCATTTCTTAGGATGACTATATGGTTCATGAAGATTATGTGTGGTACATACATAGCTAATATTGACATTTGTAGTTTTGCAAATGACTCTATTTCTTAGGATGACTATATGGTTCATGAAGATTATGTGTGGTACATACATAGCTAATATTGACATTTGTAGTTTTGCAAATGACTCTATTTCTTAGGATGACTATATGGTTCATGAAGATTATGTGTGGTACATACATAGCTAAACATGTCAAATCTATGGTTAAAAATTTCAATCGTAGATGTCATATACTATATGAAGGCCACTTCAAAGTTACTTGGCTAAAACAGAAATATATCAATCTTGCAATGCATTGCAATAGTTGGATGACCAGAGTAAATCTTTGGAAAAATTTTCAGATACAGTTCATTTTTACAATACGAATAAGTTTTCTTACAAATTTATCACTACAAAACATTGGTATGTTGTTAAGCAATCTAATTGCATAATTTAATCTACTTCTGCTACAAATTGTATGATTTCCTATTAATATTGTCTTTACGTGATCTGCACTCTCATCTGATATAATGATTAGAAAAATTGATAAATGCACAACTTAATAAGCTTCGTAAATCTGTCACCAATATGTAATAAAATGATCAATAGTTTTTTCCTTAAAGATAATTAGATACTTAACTTTCTTTATCGTATTAAGTTATTTTTAAAAAAAGTACTCATTACCTGACATTTTGCGTTTAATGTGGTATAAAAATAATCTGCTGTTCACCAGTTTCAATAATTATAGCATCAATCAATTTTTAACTCTGCTATATTGAATATAGTTTTAAATTATTTTATACGTCTATTGAATATTGTTTGCATTGAATTATAATCTACTTATTAAATGTCGTTTGAAAATGAAGTACAAATGTATAAATAAAACCTTTCAGTACTATTTCCGTTATAATCTTGTCTCATTAAATTGTTTATTAAATAAATATATTAAACAATAAATCTACACAAGATTTATAAATATATGTACTTTTATTTGTTTATTAAGTAAATCAGTTTATAAAATTTTAAATTCAGCAATTAATATGAATGAATCTTCAGATATATTAATCTTAAATATTTTATAAATAATTTCATAAAAATTTTGACTAACTGATACTAGATTAATAATAATTTTATATTTTCAATCGTTCAGTCACTCTTCCTGTACTATATCGTTTTCTATAAAAAATGTTTTTAACAATAAATAAAAATAATTTTATAACAATATTTTTATAATCATTTCTATGAATCTTTTCAATAATAAGTTATATTTCGGAATTCAATACATCATTCGAATTCGGAAGAAAACTATTCATTAAAAGAAAACTAAGTTCTGTAAGCCACAATAACAAATATTACACAGCAATGTTTCTTGTAAATATATTTCTCCCAAGATCGGTACTTAATTAAATGTCTTTTCTGAATTTCAATCAATCGAAGCATATTGGAAAAGAACAAAAGAAAAGGACAGTGTGGAGATTTATGCGAACTGGACATGTTTCGAGAAGAATTCCTAAGAAACATATTACTGGTGAATTATTTTCCACCTAGATTAAAGAACAAACGTGAACCAGATGGTGCAACCTTTAAATACATTCCCTTTTTTGCCCTTCCCTGAGCGAGACTACCCGAAGTAATTAAATTTTCCCGGGTTCCGACATCATAAACTCGACTAGAAGGAGAAAGGGATGCTTAACTGTGACCTTAATTATACGCCATGTCATTATATTTTCTTGGAAATATGTTCTTTTTCACTTGAAGTTCTTGCTCTCTCGAATATCATCTTAAAAAAGGATTTGAATGGAAACGCTGCCTGTATTTTTTTTTTCGCCAAGGTAAATTTCTTTTCAAGGTAGCTCGAGTTCTTAAAATGTATGTTTTATGAATCAACGTTTAGATAAGGAGACACTTGAGTTGAGATGTATACTTTCTTAACATGTGATGTCGGTTGCAGTTAATGAGAAATAAACGTGAGAACATAAGTGCTTAGGAGTAAGAGTGTTTTTCATTTGGAGGGGTTTTTTCTTGTATGGTTTTTGTCTGCTGTCTGTCTAGAAATGTTAAGATTTTAATATAAATTGTAGCCAAAAGATTGAATTAAGTATTTTTAGAATTATTTGTTTATATATTTTTAAGGTTTATTTTTATTTTAGACCTGAGCTTTATTTTTCCTTATTTCTTGAATTTTAAACAATTTTTGATTTACTTTTATAATGCAAATAACTTTCATATATTACACGGTATAATATTATCATAACTACACATTAAGTCTCTAATTTATGAAATCCAGTTTTGCTTAACTATCGAAAGCATCACATATTCTCTGAAACTGTTTGTTGATACTTGAAAGTATTTAAGATTATTCTTTCTCACAGTTTATTTTGCATTAATTTTTCTAACATTATTCAAGGAACACAATGATTTTCTATTTACTTTTTTAACTCTTTTACAAGGAATAAAAGCAGATATGCTGTCCATAAAGAGGACTTTATATGATCAAATTTTTAGACTAGTTTCATAAACGCGTTTAAACATTGTTAATAATGAGATAAAATCATCCTATATGCTAATTTTAATACAACTAAATAAGTAATTTGAAACACAAAATACGATATTAGTTTCAACAATTATGGAGTAATCTGTTACATGCAGATTCCATCAATAATATAAATAACATAATAAAAAAATTAAATTTCATCAAAGAACCATTGTTCTGAGTTTAAATTTATGAATCTTTAAAATAGATACTTGTGAAGGTAACACTCCGAAATAACAAACGAAAAAGACATGCATGTTGCTTAAAGTAAATATCTTTTAACGTATTGTTGTTGTTATGTTGTGGTTGTTACTTATAACACTTTGACAAGTCAAGCTTACTCCGACGACTGCTATGCGAATTTAAATTCGTATTATGCGTCTTTCGCTTAACCAGAGCACCACGCAGGTGAAAGTGCGAATTTGGTGTAACACTTCTCCGATAGATGGCAGCACCAGGATCTTCTTTTCCAATTCCTCAACTTTGATAGTGATCTAGAGGGGGAGAAAATTTTCTCCAGGTCATTACACCCATGGTAACTGCTTTTTTAGCGTAATGTGTATATTGTTGGGTTTTTAAATATTCAAATCAAATTTCCATAAAACATTCAAAGTTCTTTCCTATTGGTCTATACGCATTTTTTAAAATGTATAAACCAACAATGAAGAACTTTGAATGTCTTGTGAATATTTGGGATAAATAGTCAAAACCACAACAAAATAATAACTGTGTGAGTTTGAGATAAGAATTTACCAACATAACTCTGCAAAACAACGTCAAATAAAAGAATATTATGAGGAAATTGCAAATAGTACGAGACAAAAATTGAAAAAAAAAATTCGCGAGTGCCCAAGATAAATGCTTGTGAGTATAAAACTTTAAAATAGTGACTGAGAATATTTAGTGACAGCTTAAGATACATTTTAGGAACGTAAATCTTCACAATCTCAATTGGGAAAAGGTGTTAAGTTATGTATATGTAAACGTAACACTTCAAAACAACGACTGAAAATATTTTGTGATACGTAATTTTGAGCGTGACACTGCAACGACGAATGAGAAAATTTTATAAAATTTAAGGATATATATTTATGAGAGGCTATACTATAAGACTATGACTTTGTGAATGTTTGAATTATACATTTGTAAATGTAGTGCTACAAAATAGACAAAATTTAAGAAATAAAAATCAAATTGCTATGACAAAAGATTGGTAGATTTTTTAAACATAGGCATTTTTAGTCTTGTTTTGAGTATATTTTTTCAATGAATGATTTTTAATGCCATACAAAAATTTATTGGTCAAGTATTTCATTATATAAATTTAATTTTCTCCCAAGTGCAAAATTACTAATATTTTGGATGTTTTATATAATTTTCATACTGAAATTAATTTCAAACAGCTTTCAAATGGTAAAACGTTTTAGCAAATTATGATGTAATAAATAAAAATAATCTTTGACTATGATAAATGAAGTAGAAAACAAAATAAGCAAGAAATAAAGAAAATGATTATAATTATAATAACATGCGTCTGCATTAAAATAATTAATTAAAAATATTCCCTTCAAAAAAACTCCAGATTTTTCAGATTTGTACATTTAAAAATTGCAATAATATCACTTATATATAAAGTATACACCAGATATCATTTTTAATATTTAAAATAAATTCATTAGAAATTTTTAAATTAAATTGTATTTTAATTTAAGTGACACAGAAAATTCGCACTCAAAATAAAATTGTCCAGTTAACATCTTAGTACAAATGTTAAATCTTATTTTTTATGTTTTGGCATATTGCCGTTTATTGTTTCAAGCAAAAACATTCGTAATCTCTTGATAAAATAATAAAATGTAGATTAAAATATTGGCACCCATTTTTCAAAGAAGTTTGGAATTTTTTCTTAGAAATCTTCTGGATGTGGTTTATATTTAAATTAAATTGTTACCAAATTGTGTATTTATTTCAAATTACCTAAAATATAGTCAGAAATTTTGACCTAATGAATGAAAGTATCATTCAATATCTTAAGTATTCATTTATTTATGCATGGTTTTAAATATATAACACAAAAATTAATGACTAGGTACAATAAGTATTTAGTGAAATCCTCACCCTGTAAAACTACTTCATTGTTATACAAGGGTTATTGCAGTTGAGTATCTTTTACAGTATTTATAATACTGACAGAGAAGTAGTTTTCCTGTGTGACTGTCTCGTGATATTTATAGATTGCTCTAAAGCACAATAAGTATGCTACATTATAAACCATGTTACATGCATAAAATTAGTATTTACATTTTGAGAAACAAAATACTTTAAAAATATTTAAGTCACTAATTTTAAGAAAAATACACAAACCATAAGTTTAGTTTTATTTACAATTATAAAGCGTTTCAAACTTATCTGCTATAAATCAAAGTGTCAAAGGACAATATAATTGATTATAATCATTAAGATAATTTATGTTTGCGTTTAAAATTTTTAACTGCATTTATCTAAAAAATTTTATTTTATCCACTGATATTATAGTATTTGGGTATAATTCAATTTTTTACATAGCATATTTACTAAATTTACGCAAAGTGTTACTGCTGTGTCCCGGTTTTGGAGATTATCTTAAGATACTTGTAAACAAAATAACACACAGGGCTTAGAAATATGCAGATTTGACACTCGTGACATACTTCAGTGGCACTCGAAACTATATGAAATTATCAAAAATATTTGAACTGAAATAAAGTCTGAATGGTTTGTAATCTGGACTTCGGTTTTAATTGTTCATGGATTCGATTCCTACAACGTCTTTAACACAGTTGAATTAACGTTAGTGTGTAGTAAATGATGATTGAGCTTCAGACAAACCGAATCAGATAAAATTAATTCACCCTCATTCATTGTAAATTTATTTTCACGTAGAAAATGTTTTTTAAAGCATTTGATCTAAGGAATATATTATCATTATTATTATTTTATTTATTTTGACAAAATAGATATACTTTATGTTGTTTGTATTTTTATTAATAAAAATAATTACATATTTAAAGATAATATATAACGGATAATTAATGTATAATATAAATAAGTCAAAACGTGTAATTTTGATCTTTATTCCGTACTTTATCTCGCATTTTCACAGAAATAGAATTGTTTTAAATTTTTCTTTTCGTACAATATCCTGGTTTCGAATACCAGTTTTTCAGATTGCTGTTTTCTGCCTAATATAAAGACAGCTGTTTCAAGTCACTGATGTGGACATATGAATCATGGAATATTTCAATAATAATGAGAGTTTATTTTCGACCTAAGATATTAATAAACAACATGGAATTTTGACAAGTATTTAAATATTTCTATGTAGTGTTGATCATTTCCGCTTTAGTTTCTTTATTTAAATATTTAAAACGAATTTTCAAATTAAAATTATGGGGTGAAACATAATTTCATCAGTTTTAATAAAATATTGAAAATAGTTTTATAAATGAGTTTAAAGTAATTTAACTTCGTTTCGTTTTACAACTGTTGAGTAATAAGAGAAAATATGAAGCTAGAAATGCTCTATTAATAAACAAGAACTGAAATTTATTAATGAGTATTTAAATATTGCTTGGTATTTAAGTACTTATCGTCAATATTATAATTTTGCATTATTATTGATATTATGTATATTAAAATGTAAAATTGCTTATTATTATATAATTTAAAATTAACGTTATTATAATAAAAAATACATAAATAAATTTTAATTCATATTTTAATTCAATAACATTAGAGACAAAAATTATATGTTAATATCAGAAATTACAGGAAACATTTTATAAAATAATATAAGAAAAATTAACTTTTCTCTCAAAAAAAATGAAGCTGAAAGATTTTGTGAGCTTCTTCTAAATATAAGGTGATAGATGTTTAAATTTAAGGTTAAAGCAATTAAAAGCAATTGGTGTTAATACTAAATACAATAATGGTTATGAATTATTATTTTTAACAAAATTTATATCCTACACCATTTTCAAATAAAACATCTGAGCTATTCTTACTTGTATATATAGATATACAAATATATTGCTTATGATCTTCAGCTCGAAGTAAGATGGATAATATTTATTAAAACTTTATAAATTTCATCCACATATTAAGTTAAATGATTTTTCTTTTGTTTTGTGCTAAATGATAGGGTTTATATACATACATTATTCATATATATATATATATATATATATATATATATATATATATATATATATATATATATATATATATATATATATATATATATATATATATATATATATTGTTTCATTTTACCTGTTAAGACATTATTCTTATCTTTTGCTTCTGAGATAAAAAATGCTTTTATATTTTACCTGAAAATGTATACAGCTTACGAGAATACTTGAAAGTCCTAATAAGTATAATACACTTTACAATAATTTTTTTCTATTTAAAAAACAATAAATATGGTTTTTGTTTATTACTACCAAAAGATATTATTGTTGAACATGAATATTTGTATTATTTCAGTTATCAAATGTTTTAATTATGAAAAATATATAATTTCATATAATACTCATTTGCTCTTAAAACTCTGAGAAAATTTAAAATAATTAAATTTGTTTGTAAATATAAAATTTATATTTATTTGAATAAATCTCAATATTAAAAATAGGTTGCTTAATATTGATTTTTTAAATACGTATTTATTGCGAAACAATTGCATTAGTTAAATAAAATTAATTATTCTTATTCTCCAAAATGCTCCTTTTCTTAAAATCATTAAGCAAATTTATATTATATTTATATAAAGCATTATTTAAAATATTATCTTTTTATACTGATTATAAAAAAATCAAAGACAAGTATTTGAATTATATGGCCTTTGAAGACTATATAATTTTATTTGCTTTGTCTGGTGACACGACCTAGTCCCACAAAATAAACTATTGTCCACGGAGTAAAAAATGTGTTTGTTTTTATTCGTCGTATTTCTTTTCTTTTCTTGCTTGTGAGACGGTTTCTTTTCTTCCAAAAAGAAAGAAAGAAAAGAAGAGAGCAATTCTAGAGTATTTTCCACAACAAATGTTTGTTTTGTTTGGAAAGAGCAGCAAGCAGGACGGGGAAAAAGTTGGACGAAACTTTCAATCCAAACTAAGATCATGCTTTTTATGAAGGCCAGCTTGTATCAGGAGCTCTTTCTAAGTCAGGACAGATCCCTTGTGATTTTATTGAGTTAGCTTACATTTTCCCATCTATTTTTTTCATGTTACGCAAAATTAAAGAGATATCTTCGTATTTCTAGACAAATATATGCCAAGTTATCTTGCCAAATTCTTTTATTATAAGCAAAAATTTGAATCCTATTGTCTTTGAATTTAATGTTTACTAATAAATCGTAAAACTGATTTATTGTGCTTTTTACGCATATTTTCAACTTTCAGTTTTTTATACTTCATAAGAATGATCATGTGTAATTCATATAATATTAATGACTGTATAGTATTTGATGACGACCAAAATGTTTTCCATTTCTATAATAGTATATTATTCAGTTTAGATAATGTAATAATCTAAGCAATGATATCACTGACATTTATAAATTTTATTTATAAATGTCAATACTTTCTTAAACTTATTTTTGTTATTCTCTTAAAGTTTTGATTATCAATTAATATGTATTATTTTGTGTATATACCTAAAATTGAGTCATTTTTAATTTTCCTAAAAGATTATCCAGATTAAGGAAAAGCTAAATAACTGAAATACGTAAACATATTTAACAGTTATTTTTTAATAACTGTATCTTTCATATAGCATTGAAACATATTTTTAGCATACTTCTTAAGAAAAATATTTTTTTCAATAATAAGCATAACTTTTTTTCAAATAATTTTTAGCATAATTCTTAATTCAAAACTTTATAATCCAGTTTTTAGATATCGTTGCATTATCATTTAACCTTAATTTTTTGCTTATAAATTGTTTTTATATTTTTTATTTCGTTTCTTGAATATTTTGTGAAAAATTAAGATATATATATATATATATATATATATATATATATATATATATATATATATATATATATATATATATATATATATATATATATATATATATATATATATATATATATATATATATATATATATATATATATATATATATATATATATATATATATATATATATATATATATATATATATATATATATATATATATATATATATATATATATATATATATATATACATATACATAAAGTATATTTTTAAAATTATTTTGATTATAGATTTACTAATAAAAACTAATTAAGGTATGAACTTTATTAACACATCATTATTTGAAAGCTACTAGCAGGTAAGACTCTTCAATTTAATATAGAATTTTAAACTGCCCAATGAATTCATCCGTTTTGCTATAAAATCCTTTTAAATATTTCAATGTGAAGTTTCTTTTGTAAAACAATATTTAAAATTTATTGTTATAAATTTTAAAGATTTTTTACAAAAGAATTTGAAAACATAAAATAAATGCATAGAAACATTATATCAAATGGTTAGGGATAAAATTCAGTTTATTCATTTTGTAAGACTATTCTTAAGAAAAGAATAATTTGACAAAGGATAAATTTATATGAATAATTAAATTATGGAAAAAGCGAAATTTCAAGTGAATAATATAATATGCGTGCCTAATATATTTTTTGTCGTATATCCTGACATTTTTTATTTTGCAATATATTTTGTGTTACACGAAAATTAGTCTTTGAAAAGAAAATGAATTGATATTGAAAATCTGTTATATATTTTACATTTATGATATGAAATAAATAAAATACGGCTGTCTTAAAATATTGTTTCACATTACAAACAAAAAATTCAAAAATAATATTTCATACTCAAAATAGAATTTTTCATTGTGATTATTCTTAAAGTAGCATGACATATTTGTCAAATCAAAAAGTTTGTTGGCAATATACTTAACCAATAAATACAACCATTTATTGGAATCTATATGATATATGACAATATAAAATTAGAAAAAGCACGTTAAAGGAAAAAAGGTTTTGAAAGCAAAATTATTTTAAAATAGTTATATCGAAATTTAATTAGTGAATTGATGAATAATCTCATTATTCAAAACGATAATTATATTAAAATTAAACAATTCAGAAACACAAATAAAATGCGATAGACGCGAAGTAAAATAATCTTTTTCATTTGTTTTCAGGAGAAATACTGGTTACATTTTTTCCCTTATTATGAATACTTTAAGGATTATATAAATGCTCATGTTTTTAAATTTGCAATATGTAATTCTTTTTAAACTTATTACGCAACTAATTTTTAAGAGATTTTGTTTGAGAGTAGTTATAATGCTACATTTTTTATGCAAAACTAATACATGTACTCATTGTGTGTAATTTTTTAAAGTAAATAATTTGCTAGGCTAATTCTTTGATCAAATTAATTTTTATAAGACATACACTTGTATGCTTATTATTGATATATTTTTATATATTTATCTTCGTAAAATCTAAGCCTTCGTTTTAAAAGAATATTGTGACAAAGGTTAAACATATAAACAATTAATGAAACTTGTAAACGTGTTCTGGCAGGAAGTTACACAGTGACTAGCCGTACATTTATATCAATGAAAACTAAATACTCATACCACATTACCATCTTTTTACATAATACAAATTATATTTCAGATAAATGTTTCACTCTATATTCAAATACTTATGAATAAAATGAAGAAAATAAGTCTTTCCCTGATCTTTTCAAAAGTTTTTTAATCTAGCAAAGTATATATTTCAATTGCTTTTGTTTTAAATATTGGTTAATAATTAATAGTAACCGTTTACTTTACTGACACTTACGTGATTGTTTATTCATTTGTATTTGGGTAAAAACACTTGTAACGTCAGTTTTAGCATCCAATTCTTGCTTTGCTTTCTCAAAAATAAAATACATTACTTATGAATCTACTGCATATTATTTTATATTTTCTTAAAGCAATGTATATTCATGCGTTGAATTTTCACTCACTTCCAGACCGAAAATCCGAGCATACAATTGTGTCGTACGACAAGGTTGTTTGATATTTTTAGAGCTCCTTTTAAAATATAGCCCACAATCGAATCAATCCTTGTGCAAAAGTAATTTTTTGAGTAACGAACAATCGCTAACAAAACTGTTTCTTTTTTAAAAATTGTGCAAATCATTTTCCTTTAATCATTTTAGAATGCTATAAAACATTTCCCATAACATTTAGCAATCGAATATATTTTAAAGACTGTTGATTATTAAGTTCTTAAAATGAAATATTTGAGAAAACAAAAGTTTCCTAAAAATAACTCGTTGCCCTCAAAATTAATGCTTTCCTGGAATTTTTCCTAATGAGAATATCCATACAAATATAAATTATAAAAAACTATTTGAAAAAACAAAGTTTTAAAAATAAATTTTAATAGTATTTCATGATATTAATTCAGTATAAATTACATAATTGAGGAAAATCAAAAGTTTTTATTAAATATAAAAATTTTGATTTTTTAAATAGGAAACTTGTTTAAATAAATGCCTGTGTAATTTACTCTAAATTTACCATAAATGAAACTTGTAAATGTGTTCAGAAAAGTAGAAAAAGTTCTTCGAATTGTGTCGATATGCATACATAAATACTAATTACAAATATATGTATATATTATTGAACAAAACTAATATTTTCCAAAATTAATAAAAAGGCATTTTCTAACCGTACTAATTCTAAATTTTCTAATTCTAGTTACTAATTAAAAGTTTTCTGCATTTTAATTAAATCAAAATTATATTTTCCAAAGCTTATTAGAAAGTTATAAAAATTAAATAAATAAATTTCCTCTATTCATTCTCCCGAAGATATTTAACTTTTAAAGTTTGAATTAGTAATATTTTTTCACATTATCGTCATTTAAATTCAATTAAAGAACTTTCAGTGTTTTCAGTGCTTTATATAAGCAAAAAGAATTTGGGTGTGTAGTATTTAATAAAAAACTTTTCTTTTTAAAATATATTAATAAATTTATTAATATTAAGAGTCCATGATTGAGTATTTAATTTAATTATGATTTGGTTAAGAAACAGCTTCTTAGGAAAATTTCTAATTTCTGATTTATTGCATATATTAATTTTCTTATTATTTCTTCATGATCCTTTCTTTGTCTGCTTGATAATAATTCCTACTTTTTTACATTATAAATTTATTTATTTGTACTTTCCTTTTCTCTTCAAAATGATTTGCTTCAATAAACGTAAAAATACATTTAATACACGTGTGTTTCGTCACATACTTTGAGACATATTATTTTTTAGAAGGAAGAGTTAATATAAAGGATATAAATGTTATTGAAATAAGAGATATTGAAGACATATTATATCTATCATATCTATCTATCTATCTATCTATATATATATATATATATATATATATATATATATATAATATATATATATATATATATATATATATATATATATATATATATATATATATATATATATATATATATATATATATATGTATAGTATAGATAAATAGATAGACAGATTTGTGGTTGCAAGTTCAAAGCTTGTTTGTGTAATAATCTTGGCCTCAACTATTAATTCTAGAAAGAGCTTTACCTGAAGATGAATTAGCCACTAGTAACTGTACAAAAGAACCTTTACATAGACTTATATTATTATATGATTTAATCCTTTATGTAAACATCTTAAAAGTTATCTAAGTTTAATATAGAGAATAAGAGCATTATGCTTATTTTAATTTTTTATTATTTTCTAATGTGATATATACTTATCAAATTGACTTCTTTCTTAAATGAATACATTCTTAAAAATGTGACTACATTGTAAAAGCGTGTTCATGTTAAATGAATTCCATTTTTCTTGAAGTAGTTATAATATAATTGTGCTCCTAAACAGTTATTAATATTCAAGTTTATGGAAGTAACATTTTTGTTCATTCTTATATTTTTATGTTTATTACCATGTATATATGTAAAGATGATTTTTTATCAAAATAATTTTATCTTTAATCTTATTTTACGTATAGCTCAAACTTTTGAAATTTTGTTAATTATCAAAGGTTCTTATTATTTAATAATTTGGTTTTTTTTGCATTTATAATTGTCTGCAATTCACTCTTTCTCATTATCAAATTTGCTATTCATTATTTTCAAGTATCAAATAATTCATTATATTTGAAGAATTTTATTTTATTAAAAATTTTAATAAAACATCACTTTTACACCAATGTCATACCCCGTTCATGTTTAAATCTCTCTTAAATATTGTTTCATTCTTCTAATCATTAATCTTTCGTTTTATTCGTATTTTCTATTGCTTTTTCTGCTTTCAATTGATCAATGCAACAAACAACTAAATTATTAAAATTTGAATGAATGCTTTAATCATATATTCACACTCTCAGAAAGAAATGATTCAAAAGGATAAAAATATTTTTCTCAAATCATTATTTCTTTGCATTCAGTTAAGGAATTAAACTATTCACTATTTAACTGTGTGTTTAAATATAAATTTTACTTATTTAATACTAAAATAAAGTCTTGCTTCTGGTCAATAATTTGACAGGTCAATGGATAGTATTTTAGTCTTATGTTTAACAATAACCAATTCCTACCTCAAGTGAAAATCCTCATAATAGGTGAGATTAAAATTCAAGTTTGATTAGTTTAAGTTTGAGATAAGAAATTACAGTCCTTTGTTTATAAAAATAAATTCAGCAATAAACAAAGAGAACTTAAGCAAATCTTACTATTTAAGTAAAATAGAGCTTAAAACCATAAAGTATAAGCATTTAAAATCCATTATTTTTAAAACATTTATTATGTGTAGGCCTTCAATTTTACTACGAGTCTCTTGGAGTATTAATTTTAATTAAAATATTTTTAAAATAAAGAATGAGGCAAATTAATGTTTTTTTGTGCTGTTGGATTTAATTAATTGAATCGTTGTGAAGCCAAACAAGATTTTCATTAGGATTTTATTTGATATTTATTTAGTTAATTTTTAATCATTCATAAAAGGAAGATTTTTAATTATTTTCAGAAAACTACGCAGAAAGATTATATTTATTAAAATATTGTTACATTTTGAATTTTATTGTGAAGGAAAACAAAATAGAAATGATTAATAATTATTTCACCACAATGTTTGCAAAAATAATTTTAAAATGGTGTTTTGAGACTTAGATATTGGCTTAATTAAGTATAGCATGGGAGAAAAATACCACAAACAAAACTGCATATTTTCTTTTACTTGATATTAAAAAATAATTCAAATATCATATTTTTACAACTTAATTATGAGCAATGTCAATTAAAATGCTCAACATATTGTTTAAAAATTCAGCAGACAATCAAGAATAAGTAAAAATTTGAATAGTAATTAGCATTAAATATTCTCTAATGAACTGTTTCCAAAGATTTTAAGAAGAGTATAATAAAATTAAATGTTCTAGAACTAAAATTTCTCCCGCAATTTTAAAATTAATTACGTTTCAAAAGAATATTTAATGACTAATTATTATAAATGTTTTAATGTATAAATGTTTTATTATAAATATAATTATAAAGATAATGTTTTATTATAAAAATAAATGTTTTATTATAAATGTACCTAATTTTATAGTTATTAAATTAGGACTATAAAAATTATTATAATTTTTATAGTTCTAATTTAATAACTTTATTTTCTCAGAATTTTATGCTAATACCAGAAATGAAAATTTTAGATAAAAATTTAGTAATTTTAACACTAAATCATCTATTTAAAATATTAAAAAAATTGCAAACATATAAACAAATACTTTCATGTATTAGGAACATAGCATTTGATTTCTTTATACCTAGTTTCATTTTTTTGAGAAAATAAGTTATTATCGTTTTATTACAAAATTTTATGCAAATAAATTTTAAAATTCAGTTGAACCTTATATTTTAAGAACTGAATTTAGCTTTATTTAGATATAATAACAACAAATATTTTGAATTTTTTAAATATTGATTCTGTATTTATTTTTAATCCTCATCAGCAATATATTGTACTTAATTTTTTTAATTTCTGTAGTGTTTAATTCATATTTGCAGAAATTCTGCATTTAAAAGCGTATTTAACTAATTGAAAGTATTCATTAGGCTAAAATATGTAATAATCCGCAGTTTGAGGGGAAATATTATTTTATATTATGGTTAACAGAAGACTGTGCACACTTGTTGCTTACAACTATCTTGATATGAATCTTATGCCAAAATGTAGTTTTGTGTGAGTATTTCTATTTTGATCTAAGTATTCAACCTAAGGATATAAGACATTTAAAATAACAGTATTGTATTCCCAGATGGCTTTTCATTGATAATGGGCTGTATTTATGTGTTGCAAGAGAAGAAGTTTAGACACTCCCAAGCACCCCAGAAGACAAATGTGAATATAGGAGGCCGAAGCTCACAATGCATTGTCAGTAGTAGTTGGAATCGAACCCGACATCTTTAGCTTCAAAAAGCACTGTCAGGTAACTAGGGTAATTTGAGGCTTGATTATTCTATTTTTTATATTATGCCTACATATTGCCTACTCTGCTTAAGAGAAGAACAGCATCCTTTGAAATTAAATGTCTTAGGTTTAAAATAAGCCTCTTCTTGCAACATGAGAAATTGATGTTGTGTTTGTATGTTTGTCATGCACATTTGTTTAGTTGATGTGCGATTTCAACATCCTTTATCACGTGAATACAGCTGAATAACTGTGTTAAGGTCTTTCAGGAGAAAAAAATCTCAAATGTTATATTTTCTGTTACATGGTGCCAAAATAATGCTGTTGTTGTATAATGCCCGGCCACTAGGATAAAATTCATGGCACATCATATAATGGGACATTTAGTGGTTGTGCTATCGTAGCAAGAGAAGTGAGCCATTGAAATTTAGAAGTAAGGACCAGGTAGAAGAACCTCAGAATTGGCCGGCCACCACAAGAGGTATCATTTCATATGGAAAACATTGCGACCATGACTTATTTAAAGTGTCCCAGCGCCCATTACTGGTTGTGTTACTTTAGAAAGAAAAGTGAGCCATTGTATTTTAGAAGTAAGGACCAGGTAGAAGAACCTCAGACTTGGCCGGCCACCACTTGAGGTATCATTTCATATGGAAGACATTGCAACCATGACTTATTTAAAGTGTCCCAATGCCCATTAGTGGTTGTGTTATTGTAGAAAGAAAAGTGAGCCATTGTAATTTAGAAGTAAGGATCAGGTAGAAGAACCTCAGATTTGGCTGGCCACCACTAGAGGTATCATTTCGTATGGAAGACATTGTAACCATGACTTATTTAAAGTGTCCCAGCGCCCATTATTGGTTGTGTTATTGCAGAAAGAAAAGTGAGCCATTGTAATTTAGAAGTAAGGACCAGGTAGAAGAACCTCAGATTTGGCCGGCAAGCACTAGAAGCATCATTTCATACGTAAGACATTGCAACCACGACATATTTAACGTGTCTCCGCCCCCATTAGTAAACATGATATATCTTCAGTTGAGTAGAGATTCGAACTTACTACATTAAGATAACGCTAATGAACGCCTCTACCAACCAAACCATCGGAGCATCAAGTGCCAAAATAATACAAAAATATTTGTTATGTATCATCTATATCAACATGAACGCCATCTTGCGAGAAGATTGTAGTTAGCAATTTGTCTCGAAATTTTTATGCTTTTAAGTTTGTACATGGTAATTAAATGGTATTTTCATGCCTTCTGTTTTGTGTAGTATTTAAGTTCCTAAGTCACGAAAGTTATTACCATTCATAAACTTATATAATTTTCTACTTAATAAAGACATTTACTGACTTGAGATTATGCATTATAAAATTTTTTTAACTAATACTTTGTCTACCTATATTATAAATCACAATATTTTGTCCACGGATATTATAATACACAAATAAATAAACCACGCATTTATTTAAATAAACAAGAAAAAATCGGATAAATGTTTTAAAAATATATATTGTTTGTTTTACAATACAAATTTAAGTAACATAATATTAATGTTAGTTTTACATGTCTCCTTAATTTAGTTAAGAAAAGATTTGATTCAAAGCCATGTAACTTCTCTAAATAAATAAACTTAAGTTAATTTAATAAAAATAAGTCCTGTCTATTAATCAGCAATCAATTAATATTCTGTAATTTAAATGTGATAAATTTATGCATGAAAATTAATTTATTTCTTACATGTCTTGCTAATTCACAAACCTGATACAGATTGTACAATTATTAACAAATAAAAACTTTCTTATTAGCTTTCCAGTTTTTTTTATTGAATATCATTAAAAATTTCATTAAATTAATTAATCTTAATATGATTAAAATGATATGAAATATTTTTTGGAAAATTTAATTTTTATTTTAGTTATTAGTTTAAGAAAACACAAATTTAGCTGTTTCTGAAAAATTATCAATGATAACTTGTAGGATGTATAATTTAATAAAGTTAGGTCAAATACTAAATCTTATTTGTTTATCTACAGCAAAGACGAATGGGACGAATTATTTGTAAATATTTAAAACTTTGAAAAAAGTACACATAATGTGGACTTAATTACTTATTTTATTGCTTTAAGCATTAAATTTAAGGAGAAAATGTTTACATAAAATGAAGACATAAATTATGTTCATACTTATTTTCTTAATTTAAATATTCTCTTATGGGAATAAAATATAATCAAATTCATAAAAATGTAAAGCAGACACTTGATAATATTTCATAGCAATTTTATTTAGATATTTATGATTATAATAGCAATTTTTAGAACTGTACGTAAAAACAATATTTAAAACTTCATTAAAAAGTATTTTTTGTAATTCGAAGCAAAATTCAAAAATATGTTTTAATGAATGTAAGAACCAGTGACTGGTAAACATTTATAAATTATTAATATGAATACAAATTGTGTCATTTAAGATATTTGAATCTTCAAGAAATAAAACTATTAATGGAGTTTTAAATTTAATTAATAAGATGATATTCAGTTATTTTTAAGGTATGTTACTCAAATATTAGTAATGATTTTTTAAAATATGTAATTCAGGAACACTCTTAGAGAAATAATTTTTTAAATTATATGGGAAGAATAATCGTTTCTAAAACGTTTGGTATGATAAACATGATAATTTTTAAGATTGCATCGGAAACATAGTTATTTTTAAAATTATATGGGAAGCATAATCATTTGTAAAAGTGTAATGCAAACATAATCATTTTCTAAATTGTAAGGGAAACATAATTGCTTAAAATTATATGGGAAAAATAATCATTTGTAAAAGTGTATGACAAACATGATAATTCTTAAGATAGTATGGGAAACATAATCCATTTTAAAATTATATGGGAAAAATAATCATTTGTAAAAGTGTATGACAAACATGATAATTCTTAAGATTGCATGGGAAACATAATCCTTTTTAAAATTTTATGGGAGGCATAATCATTTATAAAAGTGTATGACAAACATGATAATTCTTAAGATTGCATGGGAAACATAATCCTTTTTAAAATTTTATGGGAGGCATAATCATTTGTAAAAGTGTATAGCAAACATAATCATTTTCTAAACTGCAAGGGAAACATAACTGCTTAAAATTATATGGGAAACAATCATTTTTAAAATTATATGGAAAACATAATCATTTTAAAAATTGTATGGGAAACATAATCATTTTTAAAATTACATGGAAAATATTCAAAGTCTTCATATTACATTATGAATTCTTATACAATATATTTAGCTTATGTTATTAAAACTTGTAAAAAAATAATTTTCTTCAGTATAAGTGTATCTTCTGAAATTAAATTGCTTTTTATTACATTTTAAACTTAGAATGCAACGTGTATGTGAAACGTGTAAGTGCAACTTTTAATGTGAAACGGAATAATTTATCTGTTAACCAGTCAGAAGTTTTGAATTTTCTAAATACTTGGAATGAAAAAGTTGTTTTGATGCTGATAAAGCCATTCAAGTAAAATCTTTTGCCTGTAAGCCTATTTTAGAAACAATTTTACTTCTTTCATATTTGCGACATTTTGAATTTAATTATGAATGGATATTTTCTAGAAAAATAATGCGTTATAACTAGGCTATAATTAAAATTTTCATCAGATAAAATGTCTTTAGCATATTTTTAATTAAAAAAGGCCAAATTTAGTTTTTATTTTAATTTTTTAAAACAATTTCAATTGAAATTTTAAAGAATTTAAAGATGGACGCTTAGCTTAATTGCGAAAAGATATTTAAATTATTCGTTTCTTTTTCAAAATAAATAAATTTCTGTGCATTACAACTAACTAATTAAAATGTTTTCATTTTACTACGTTCCTTTTACATGGGTTTTTATTTTTTCTGAAAAGTATATTATCTCATTTTAAAAGTTTAAATTACTAATTTTTATTCCTAAACAAGCATAAAATATTTTTTTTACTTAATTTAGATAAAAAATATTTTTTTAAATCTACACTAGGGAAACTTACACATTTTAAAATACTTCCATTATTTCCTTCATAAAGAGGCTCTTAAATTTCGCGTCTGCTTCATTTTTTGTACTTTTTTTAAATAGTGATTAAAAACATTTTACTTAATAGTTTATAATGTTACAATATTTGAACAATTTAGAGAGTTATACAGAAAAGAACCGACTGCATTTCCTTAAACTTAATAGCATTGAGGAGAAAGCGAAGCGCTTATATATATATATATATATATATATATATATATATATATATATATATATATATATATATAATTTAAGAAATATCTTATATTTTCATTTTTGTAATGAAAGTACATTTTATTTTTTATTATTATTATTTTAATAATCAAGCCTACTGGTAAATACATTGATTTTAATTTTTCCTCAATAATGTTTATTTTTATTCTAAACATTTGTACTTTTAATGGATATATTTTATTACTTTATACTCATTATTTATGTATCAATAAAACAAGAGAATTACATGAAAAGAAAATTATTAAGAAAATAATTAATCATTTTCTAATCTTTTTTAAAATTTTTCTCTTTGAATATTAGAATTTGAGAATTTTAATGCAATTTCAGTAAGCAAATTTTCTCTTTAGCATATTTAAGTAGAAAAGAGTAAAACATTTGCCTAATTTTTTTTAAACCGTTTTACATAAATGTATAAGGTACTAGTTATACTTCATATTTTAAATAAGAATGTGAAATTGAGCCTTTTCTAGGGAAAGATTAATTGTTTTCACGTATAGTTTTAAAATAAATTTTTAATTTTTATTAGTTTCATAATATTTATCTTGTGTATATAAAAGTATGAAAAATGAATTTTAAAAAATATTTTTGAAATATTTTAATGTTTATATTTAAAAAACAATCTTTAAAGTTTTTTTTATATTTTTATTTTTCATTAATATTTCTACATAAAAGTCTACATCTCGTTTAGTTTTTCTAAATAAAAAGTTTTCTTATCTTTTAGTGACCATGGAGGAATGTTAAAACATACTCTGAGATGCATTTTGGCTAAAAAAATGCAATCTAATTAAAATTTAAAAATTTAATTCAATGCATCAATTTAATTTAAAATTATTTTAAAAACAAAATAATTTAATACCCTATATACCAATAAGTATTTGGCCACTTACAATGAATGAGATAAACAAAATTTAGTCCTATTAAGCATTTAATTATATAAACAATTAAGCCTCTACTTGAAACAGATATAGACTTAATTCTCCGGGTCATACTTTCTACATGGTTTTGAGATTACCCTGTTCCACAGTGTAGGAAGCCCATTGTTGTCTAGAATAGTGGAGTAGGAATTAGTGTTGAGTCTACCCTGTGCTATAGTGTAAGAGGCCTATTAATATCTAGAACATTAAAGTAAGAATCAGTGTTGATCTTACCATATGCTCCAGTATAGGAAACTGATTATTGTCTAGATGAGTACAGTACGGTGTTGAGCTTACTTTGTGCCACAGTATGGAAAGTTCATTGTTGTTCAGAAAAGTGAAGTAGGAGTCGGTATTGTGCTTACCATGTGCCATAATATAGGAAGCCCATTGTTGTCTAGAATAGTGGAGTAAAAGTCGGATCATGTGCCACATTATAGAAAGCCCATTGTTGTCTAGAAAAAGGAAGTAGAAGTTTGTGTTGTGCATACAATGTGCAACACTGTAGGAAGCCTATTATTGTCTGGAATAGTAGTGTTGAGTCTACCATGTGCCATAGTGTAGGAAGCCTATCAATATTTAGAACAGTGAAGTAGACTCAGTGTTGATCCTACCATATACTCCAGTATAGGAAACCGATTATTGTCTAGATGAGTACAGTATGGTGTTGAGCTTACTATGTGCCACAATGTGGAAAGTCCATTGCTGTTCAGAAAAGAGGAGTATGAGTTAGTGTTGAGCTTACCATGTGTCATAACGTAGAAAGCCCATTATTGTCCAGAATAGTGGAGTAAGAGTCGGTGTTGAGCTTATTATGTGCCACACTGTAGGAAGCCCATTATTGTCTAGAATAGTAGAGTAGAAGTCAGTGTTGTGCTTACCATGTGCCACACTGTAGGAAGTCTATTATTGTCTAGAATAGTAGAGCAGGAGTTGGTGTTGAGCGTACCATGTGCTTTATTGTTGTAGAAAGCCCATTGCTGTCTAGAAAGTTGGAGTAAAAGTCAGTGTTGAGCCTACTATGTGCCCCAGTATACGAAACCCAATATTGTCTAGAATAGTGAAGTAGAAGTCGAAACAAAAGTCTTGAAACAATATAATATGCATTCAGGACTATTATGTTTATCGAAGCAATAGTCCTGAATGCTTTTTGAAACTTCTGGAGTATGTAGATCATCGGGTTTGTTGTTGTTCTTTCGGACTTTTTTGACAAGACTCTTCGGTCTTTATTACTTAATTTCATGAGTCGGCCAGATCGAATCCCATTTTCTGAGAATCCCCACTCATCTTCCACTTCTTAATCACAAAAGCCACTATTGATTTTAGAATGCCTAGCTCCTTAAATATGTCCCTCAAGAATAGGTCATTTCTATGATATACGACAATTAAACCTTTTTCGAAGTCAAACTGGTCAAATATTACGGCATCTTGCGAGAGACTTAATCTAATGCTAAGTAAAAAAGTTATGCAATTAATTATTAAAAATGTTTAATGAAATTATTAAAATT
Organism: Latrodectus hesperus; assembly: GCA_037975125.1. Lineage (NCBI taxonomy): Eukaryota > Metazoa > Arthropoda > Arachnida > Araneae > Theridiidae > Latrodectus > Latrodectus hesperus. The sequence continues at coordinate 50,728,815 of CM075861.1, forward strand.
CATTTCTGCATATTGTAATGGAAAATAATGTTATAGCAAAACAACAAAACTGAATTATAAAAAATATCTCTCAATTTTCGATTGATTTCCTGACTTTTAAAACAAAGAATTAAATTAAATTTCACGTTTATTGTGATTGGTTTATGAATTACAAATGTAACATTCCATGGAAAATTCCAGAATTAGTAAGAAGATGGTGAAATATGTGATGAAAATTGTTGCACCTAAGCAATACATTGTTTATAAAATTTAAAGCTGTTAATTACTATCATTTTTTCCTTATAAATTTCATATAAAATTTAAATATATAAAATTTTCATATAAAATTTAAATATGATAGAAGAATCTTCAGCATTATGATGACATAACATATATTATTTTTTCACAACAATAAATCAGATGTCTGTCTTAAAGTATTAAGTCGTATGCAATTTTATGCGACTATTTTGTGGATTATACAATCGAGAAAGAAAAAGCTTTTATTCTGCTTAATTGAATGAATGTGCTTTTACTTTTAAAGCTGTTTTACATTCTTTTAGTTTTTACTGGCTTAAACTTTTATTTTCATATTGCCATTTAAAATGAAAATTTCAATAACTTCTATAAAAAGTTGTAAGTTAATTATAACTTTTGAAAGAAATTATTGCAGTCACAGTTTCCACGAAGAGCAAATAAGTATTATTATATTGAATTTTGTAGTAAAAGCATAGCAATTATTCATTTATGTAGATACAACCACATGAAAGGGTTACAATCAACAAGACGCAATTTGTTACTTTTTTTAATAAAATGGTTTTTATTTTTACACTGAATCATTTTTATACTTATATTTAATGGAATATGAAAGACAAATAAGGATTTAATTCAACTAAATAGAAACAAAATTACATGCAATATATGACAATTTGTAAAGCTATGAATGATGTGATTTCTTTTTAAAGTTAGCATAAATATTTGTAAAATAATGAAAATATGTAGGATATTATTGAACAAAATAAAAATTGTTTTATTAAAAATAATTTCACATTCCTTATGTTATTTGGAATACAAAAATAAGAATATTTTTAAGAATAATTACTTATAAATTTTTCATTTATTTTATAATTCATTGATAACATAAAATTCATTTATTCATCTTTACATAAAAGCAAATTTGTTCTATTTTTCATAAACAATATTTATGGCAATGTCAGATGTATTTATGGTTTTTGCGAAGAAAATTACAATATGCATGCTAAAAAATTTGTTTAAGAGCCAATTTTTCAGAAGAAAATTAAATCTTTCGCAAGATTGGCTGTAATAATCTATGCCTTCACATTTTATGTCTAGAAACTGAAAAAAATACAAGATTTAAATCTTTCCGCGAATGGAAAATATACCACAGATTTATCACAAATTAATGCCACTAATGGGCCATCACACAAATTTCCATATTCTAATCAGTAATGTCTTTGATGGGAAATTTTATTCTTGGCGAAATTAAAGAAAATATTCGCCAAGAAGAAGAAAAATGCCTTGACTGAATAAGCAAGACACATTAATGTCCATTTGCTTATTGGACATATTCCGTCTATTAATCAATAAGTAAAACACCCCATCTCTTAAAAGTATGAAGGAATGAAGAAGGGTGGAAAAAATATATAGGAAATTTTTAACTGGATTAAGAAATTCTCGCCATCGACACTCAGAACTTGATGTGACAGCGAAGTCGTCCCTCAACTAGCGTCTTAAGCCTAATGGATACAAATGTGTTTCCTAAGCCATGGAGTGAGAGATTCGAAATGAATATTTATTGAGTTGAAATTTATTCCACTCGTGTTGATGGAGATGAGAAAAGGATTTCGGTCTGAGAGAAACCGTCCACAAACTGTGAAAATGTATTTCTTTAAGGAAATTAAATTTATAATTTAAAAAGAAACATTAAAATAAAGATTAACTTGGAAATATTGCTATTTTGCATTGCATTTAGTATATTTATAATTTTCATCGTATTTACAATGTGTCATAATATATTGTTAAGCTTATTGACTTTGGAATATTTATGAAACAAGCAGCATAATTTTTTGCAAATTAGAATGCTGTAATTAAATGGGATAAAATGTATAGATTTTATCACAATCACAATTATTGATGTAATATTATTCATTTCTAAAATTCTCATTTCATAGAATTACTTAAAGAAAAAATGTATAAGTACATTTAAAAGTTAAATTTCCTTATTATATATGAAATTCTTCGTTTTCATTATATTTCTTATTAGTTAATTATAAAAAAGCAATCAACAGATTGCATTTTCATAATTTCTACGAAATTTAAATACAGTTCTTCATTTAAATATCCAAATTTCAGAAAACATAATTATTAAAATTTTCTATTTTATAATTTCGATTTACTTTTAACGGGAAAATCATTCCTTTGATTGCCTTAATGTTATAAATTTCGTTTTTCTTTTCTGTAACAGTGAAAAAAAATTCAATAAAATTAAATTGTTTTAGATTAAACAATCCTAAACTATACAAACACCATACAGTTTTTTTTTTTTAACATACTGAGTAGTTTCTCAGGTTTTCCGTATTCTTTACCTGTTTCTTTTATTTTTATCACCAATTGAAGGTTTTCATTGAAAAAGCATGATGTAATACTAGACATATATATTTATCTTATTTATGTGCATATGAATTACCAATTATTTTGTCAGTTCAAGAGAATACATGTAATTAATTTTTATTAATTACATGTATTTATTTAGTTATTGTAATTAACAGGGGTCAACCTGTATATATATATATATATATATATATATATATATATATATATATATATATATATATATATATATATATATATATATATATATATATATATATATATATATATATATATATATATATATATATATATATATATATATATATATATATATATATATATATATATATATATATATATATATATATATATATATATATATATATATACAGAGAGAGAGATTAAGTATCTAATTATTATCTATCAAAGATTTTAAGAAAAGTTCTGTAGTAAATAATTTTTTTTCTTTGATTAATTAAATACTCCCTAGCTACATAGTATATAGAATTAGTAATCCCTTAGCAACAAAGGACGGAAATTATTTACTGAAAAATGTTACTAATCCTTATGAATAATCATTCCCATTCCTGAGTCATTGTAAAAATATTAAGGATGAAAATATTAAATTAGTGATATTTTTCTCCATTTTTGGTATTTTCTTTTTTGATGATTGTTGTTCAAACATGGTTCTGTGGCATTTTAAGGACCATTTCTAAATAAATATATGTTTCTATATCTAATTTTATCAGAGTATGAAAAAACTTACTCATATTTGTAATAATTTATAAAAGTTGATTATATTTCCCTTGAAACTCATTCACGTTTTGTGAGCTAAGTTGTTTTTAATCTGTTTATTTTTGAGAAAGTAAATCATTTTTTTAACTCTGAAGCTGACTGTTTAGTTAGAAATGGTACAGTTTTCTTTTTTTTTTATCTTACACTACATCAATTAAACCCAATGAAAAATTATAAGCAAAAACTCGGGTGAATGTAATAAGCAGAGTCATAACTTTCTTAAGCTATTAGATTATTTAGTATATAGGATCAAAATATTTGTTTTTAATACCCACATTATAACAAAAAATAGAATTTAGAATTAGAACAAAAACAGAAGTAGAAAAGAAAATTTAGGTGTATAATAAATACATTTTCCTAACTTAATTTTAAAAATGTTTCTAGTTTTCATAAACTTCTATAAAAAAGAGCTTTAACATGTTCCAACTAATAAAGATTAAAAGGTACTTAACATGTATACATTTTAAAAAAGAATTTCTGTGAAAAAAAGAGAAAATTTCAAAAAATTTTCAAGCATTTCATATTTTTTTTTATTTTAAAGATTATTGTATTCACGCTTTCACTGCTTTAACTTTTTTTCGGATTCTCTGTTAAGATTCAATTCTTTTTTTTTTTTTTTGTTTTGAAAGGGAAAAGAAACAATTACTGTAGAATCTCGAATTCGTTTTTGGAAAATAAATCACCGAAAAAATGAGGGGAAAGTCTTTTTACATAGTCGTTTTTCCCTTTTCTGTAAATTGTGAGATTTTCTGAAATATAACATGTTTGGGGCTCAAAATGAAAAAAAAAAGTTAAAAATTGGCGCCAAATAAAAGTTTTCCTTGACATGTCGGGAAATAAATGAGCTCCAGTAAATGCCGAACGGAAGTTTGAATAGAATTAATGTTTTAAGCCAATTTTTACTTTGTCTCTGATTTGATTAATCTATTAACTCAAGAAGACAAATGGCAGTACCGAGTTTTGCTTTTAATGCCAATTTGAAAAGACCCCAAATGAATTGTGAGTTGGACATTTTTTTGGCGAGCATTTTCTCCTGAAAAGAGTTGATGTCAAAGGCTCTGGAATTATAAATCTCAAAATTAGCTTTTGTATACATGGGAATATTAATTCGCATATTTTCGCAGATTTGAGAATGACAACATTAGACCTAATTATCTTTTAGAGAATTAATTTTGAAAAACTTAATTATATAGAAATTGCAAATTTCTATTACATTCATTTGTCATTTTAACTTTTTTATAGCTACTGAGTTTGTAAATTTCATTTACTAGTGATAAGCAATTTTTTAAATGTATATGGTAACTTAAAACATGTAAAATGAACATAAAATATTATTTGTGAATGACAACATTAGGCCTAATCAGTTAGCTCTTTCTTGAAATTTACGTTTAAATAACTTAATTATTTAGAAGTATTTTTGCTACATTAATTTATTATTTTAACTTTCAATGAGTTTTTATTTTCGTTTAATAATTATAAAACTGTGTATATGTATTGGGATTTTAATATATATAAACTTAAAATATGTGAAATGAACATAAAATATCACGTAAAATAACAACATTAAACCTAACTGTTCAGCTATTTAGAATTAACTTTGAATAACTTAATTATATATACTTAAATAGTACTAGTTTTGATTACATTAATTTCCTACTGCGACTTTTCTAAGTTTTTATATTTGCTTGTAACTTTCATTTTATAACTATACGAATTTTTGTTTGTAATTATATTAGGTTTTTAATAGATAGTAACTTAAAATATATGTAAAAAGCATAAAATAATCGTGCTCTTTATAAAGCACTGTAATATACTACATTGCTAATATTTTTCATAAATGACTTTATTTTAGAAAAGTCTAATATTTTTTTAACACTGAAAACGATATTATTCCATCGCAAAGCATTAAAAATAAAAAAAAAATACATAATTTCGCATTTAAAGGTTATAATATTTTTAATATAAAGGTAATAATGCAAGAATAAAGAAAAAAATGGACTTTATTGTGCTTATGAGAAAAAATATATTTATTTTATTTGATTTCTGCAACTGCGTATTAACTTTGCCAATAAAACTTTTTCCACCACCACTTAAAAAATATTTCTTTTGATAACAGTACCAAATTCCCTTAAACTTTATTTAACTTATTAACAAATATATTATAGTATTCAAATACTTCGTAATATTAAATTATTTTAATCCAATTCCTGCTATGATATAAGACATGAAAATATTATTTCCTTTTTATTTAAATCATAAATATGTTATATAAAATTGCAAAGCAAGTTAAAATGGTATTCTCAATGATAAATTATTTTCTTCAAGTTGTCACACAAATCGTAATATAAAACTAATATGCATATGTAAACAAAAGGTTAGTTAGAACACTTTATGAGGTACTTCGTTAAAATATATAAGAAATTTCATTACTCTTACTTATAATTTTTCTGATTAGGTAATAGTACTTGAAGTTTATTTTAATGAGATTTCAAATATTAATAGATACATATACAATTACATCTTATAATATATTTACTGTACAAAAATCTCGAGTTTATTACTTTTTAACCTTTATTCTTAGCTCCACAAATATTAAGTTTGTGTGTCCAAAACTTTTGCGAAGAATGCAATACAATAAGGAAGTGTTAATAGTTTCTTTATTCTCAAATAAACACTGAAAATCACTCTTATTCATTTTTCATGTTTTAAATTTCATAAATTTATAATGAGTTATGAATTAACTTATTAATAATTTTTTAATATTATAATAATTTACGTTAAACTAAAGTTTACTTATGAACAAATTTGATACTCGTTTATTTATAATAAAACAAAAAAATTTCCAGCATTTATAAATTTCATTTTAAGTTGATATCGTATTTTAAAATTTCTATTGATAATGTTTTCAAAAATTTCGTTTTTTAAATTAATCAACTAGATTTTTCAAAAGTCCATTTAAATTTTATTGAAATAAATTTCACCATCTCTATAAAATAATATAAATTACATCAATATTTGAAAAAAAACTATAATCAAGCAGTAACAGCATGAAAACATTTTCTTTAAATATAAAAAACAGTTAATAAAAAGGTATATTAAAGTATTTTACGGATGTTTTAAATATTGCCAATGTTTAATACTTAAAAAGCCATTTGTTTTCATATAAGCTATATTGTAGTTTAAATAAGATTTTCAGTTTCATATGATTTGTTTAATATTGTGACTTAAATATTTTAATCTCCTTTCTAATGTTTTAATAATTTATATTTTTATGTACCTGATTTTAAATTTTTACTGATAATACGAATTCATATTTCAGGTAAGCTGATTTTAAAGTACCAAATGCTAAGAAGATAGAAGGTGTAGAGTGAATAAATCCAAAATTATGTACACAACAAAATCAATTTACTTATTAATCAAAGGTAAATAGTATATTCTATAAATGGACACTTTTATATAAAATTTTAGAATATTTAATGTTTTTAAAATGTGTTTATAAAAATTTCCATCAGATTAAATTACATAATTGCTATTTTTTGAATGCATACACATTTACTCCGACCACATGAAATTACACGTGAAATTTCACGGTGGATAATTTCACGTGTGCAATTATCCATCGTGAAATTTCTCGTTACAAATTGTTCACAAAATTATATACATGATATTATATACAAAAGATTAGCTCTTCAATATGACGGCGATAACGACACCTTATACGTGCTGTGGATATTAGCTTTCTTTCATACAAAATGTATTTAAGTAATGCGTGCTACAATGTTGTTGTGATGTTTCTTGTGTAAGGAGAAGTGCTTACCAACATGGTTGTCATTTTGATAGAGTTAAGTTGTAAACTATCGAGATTTTGGTTCATCGCATCTTAATATTATTACAACTTTACTCATGATGTTGTTTCACACAAAGTAGTGCTTTTGATAATGTGATTGATGAAGAGCTTGGACGCATAGAAATGGTGGAGTGTCACATTTTCAGAAGAATTTTAGTTCTAATATAGTGGTGTGTATGAAAATGAAAGAGCAGATTTCCTGACCAAATCTACTCTTTCACTTCCAAATAAACTCGATACTAGCCTACCCTAGTCTTTTTTTAAAACCACTACCAAAAAGAACTGTATCACAGAATGGAACTCAGGTTTTGTTCCCTTTCCTAATTGTATAAGTGGACAAAATCTTTTTTCCCTGCAGTTCCCTGCAGAATTAAATATTTTTAAATTCTACCTAAGCATATTTTTAAAATTATAAAATTTATAAAATCTTACAAAAAATTCATCACATAAAAACTGTACTACTTCGTAAAAAATAGTGAATTGAATATATAATAACTGTTTTATGCATGTTTATATTTTTACTTAAATTTTAGTATCTGTACATGTTCATTTGAATATTTAAAATTATTATTAATGTTGAATGAAATGAATTTGTTATATATAGTATATCTCATAGTTTTATGGAGATAAAGTATTACTAGCATTTTTGCAATAAGAAAAGATAAATTTTACAGCTTTCATCAAAATTATTAAATTTTGCTGTAATTTTCTGTTATTTTTAAATTTTTTTTCTGCAACTTTAATGAACAACTTGAACATAAAAGTATATTTAATTCTAAAAATTGTGGTTTGGAATTTAGCAAGCTTACATCTATCTATATATTACTAATAAATACTATTATTAATTCCATATTTTTTAATTCCTATTATTAATTTCATATAAATTAATAAAAAGAATCTGATACATTTTTACGACGTATAACATGAATCGCAAGTATTATCTTTTAGCATTTATTCAAGATAATTTTGTACTTTTTATGATTTTGTATTTAATTTAGTGTTCTTCAAAAGTTTTTTTTTTATTCTAAAATATTACATATTTCCAATTTATCAAAAAAAAAAAGAAATAAATCAACAGACGTACTTAAACTTAAATATACATATACATATATACATATATATATACATATATATATATATATATATATATATATATATATATATATATATATATATATATATATATATATATATATATATATATATATATATATATATATATATATATATATATATATATATATATATATATATAAGTCCATCTGTTTGTACATGTAAGTGTGTCTGTTGTAGTTTATAAATTTTAATGAAAAAGCTAATTATTGGTAAGAACGATTTTTTATTATTACACATGAAATTACATTGTTGCGAATTTTAAATTTCATTGTTATTATATGCAATAAAGGAAAACATTTTGCGTTACAAAGTAAGTTAACACTGAGTGATTGTTAACAATCAAAATAAAGTTCAAGCAACAAAACGTTTTTCATTTCCATTCAAACTCTTGAGTGCGAAACTGAACATTTTGCTCTTAGTAAAAAGTTGCTATAAACGTCTAATTCGTTTGTTTTTGCTTTATTATGGGTAATGTCATTAGCCTAATTGTAAGGACTTTGTCCAATTGTTTTAATTATTTTATATTTCCTCTTTATCAACTGGAGAATGGTAGAGACAGTTTAATGAGTGAGGAAAATTATTCCGATACTGATTCTGAGTATTTTGATGCAGAATCCGATTGGGAGGGGAGCTCAGAGATTGTAAATGACCCCAGGGTGATTGAAGCGTTAGATTTCGAGTTTGGAAGGGGTGAGTGTCAGATCCACTTGGTAAACCCAATCAATGATGGTGAGACCTCTCTTCCACGCGCGAACACACCAGACCTTGAAGTCCTACCATCTCTAGTCCCTTACTTAATTCGAAACCTTTCGGCTAACTCTGAGGTGGATTTTCCGGTTTTACCACCAACTGAAAATCGGAACATCCGCCGACAAAATTTCAGAAATATGAGAAAACGAATTGGTCGTTTCTTTAGGAAATACTGTTGCTGTTGCTGCTAAATTATTTTATAATTTTTATGACCATCTCAAATGTACAATTTGGCGGTGAATTTTTACGTTATGATGCAAATGATGTAGTAAACATCCTTTAATTCACCACAGGGGAACACAAATATTTTTATAACCGGCTTGTGAGTTAAGAAAATGAAAGCCAGCATTGTTCATCATTTGCAGCTTCCTTATATGACATGCATCTTCAATGTGCTCTGAATTTTATCCTCCGCAGTCAGAAACTTTATAGCCAAACAGAGGAAGTGTGAATGAAATTTATTTTGACGATTCCAACTGAAATCTCATTATGAAAATTACATGTCCACTTTTATATCCAAAAGAGAGGAATATTTGTGAAGAAAATTTCTTAATGAAAGTTCTTTGTGATAAAGGGTGTAAAAACTATGCAACTGATTGCAGAAGAGCACAAGCATTGGATTTCGTCATAATGTTCTAAAGTCATGATATGAACATACGAACTACTATGGATTAGCACCACTATGCAACTGATTACAGAAGAGCACAAGCATTGAATTTCGTCATAAAGTTTTAAGTCATGATAAGAACGTACGAACTACTATCCATCAACACAACTCTGCAACTGATTACAGAAGAGCACAAGCATTGAATTTCGTCATAATGTTCTAAAGTCATGATATAAACATACGAACTACTATGCATCAGCACAACTCAACAACAGTAACTTTATTACAATTTGCACTTTTAGTATGTAGTTAATTTCAATTTTAATATCTGCTTATTATTTTTTATATACGAATCATTTTTATATTGTATCATATACGTACATGTGAAACAATAAATTTTATCATTACAGTCAAGAACATGTCATTCTTCTATTTCTTTATAGAAAATAGACACCTATTCACACAGATATTTATCAGCTCATGATAAGTTGGAGACCAATGGGCTAATTTTCTCTATAAAAAGTAAAATAAATTTTCTCTATAATAATGTAATTTTTTGAAGTTTCATATTTTGTAGCTAAGATTAAGGCATACACCTCGTGAGGAAATACATAAAAGGGGATGCAAATATCTTTGCCTGAAGCAGATCGTACTTTAGTATTGTTGATGTTTAGATATTTGTTGTTGTTGTCGTGTGCAGCTACGCTGGCATTATGGGTTGCGCTGCTCCACTTTTCCATCTGAACCATATTTAGGTATGGTAGTCCGACTTCTTCAGTTACTTATTTTTAAAGTGAAACTTTGGGACATTGTGTATATACATCAGATTTAAGATAGAGTTCGGGTAATGCAGTTTCGAGTTTTAATGACATATATCTAAATTAATAAAATTAATAAATTTAAGATATAATTATAAAATAATTAATAGTAATATTTTGATACCCATGTAGTTGATATGCATATTACAGCCTTAATATTTTACACTAATAAAACTTTTGTGGGGAAAAATCGAAAAATATTGCATATTATGTATACATAATTTACAAAATGAAATTAAAAAATATTCCTAGTGGCTGAGTATTCAAATTTGATTAACAAACTTGCTGATCCTGCATTTACACGTCATCCTTTGATATGTTCGACAAAATCTTATGTTGAAGTATCAACTACAAAAATAGAAATTGTTATGTACCTTCGAATTTCGTTTTGTCTACAAGAAATATAGTACTGTGCGAGGATAAAACATTTTATATTTTTTCTATTTATGGACAATAAATTTGTTTTTCAAAAGTAATCTTGAACATCAATGGCTTTTCTTTCATTTACTCTAAAAGATAATGTCTTTTCCTTATCATAAATCTTGTCATATGTGATTTATAAATAGAGAAGCATTTATTGTCGCTCTAACATTTTCCACAAAAATTGAAGGTCTTTAAATTATCTGTAGTTGTTTATGTTTTGCGGACGTATCGATTGCACATAGAAAGGGTTCTAAAGAATTATCAGAGCTTGTTTTTCGAACAGAAGAATCTGAATAATTGAGTTTGTGCTATTTATATAAAAAATACCAAGAGCAACTTAATAATAAGTGGTTCAGAATTTTGTTTGTAATTGTGTTTAAAATTTGTTCAATATAAAATAAATGTCCCCACCTTTCAAAATATTAATTTTAAAAAATTTATTTAATCTTATGAAGCTTTAAATTTTACTTATAATTTTGATTACATATACAACATTTTAAAATTTAAATCTAGCTTTTTAGTTGTTAGTTCTCAATCTCAATTGTTAACATACTTCTGTTACATCAAATTTTGTTGCTATATAATTATATATAGCAATGAAATAAATATATATTTTACGTGTTATTTTATTATTTCATGATTACAATTTGCTTTTTTTATAAAAGTGTTAATTACCGACAATTATGGCAAATATTCAATCATTCCTAAAACTTCCAAATACAAAATAACCTTTTAATTAATAGCAATCTTAGTTAAAATTAAAAATCTGCTTAAATTAAGACAAGTAATATCATTTTAATTAAAATAAAAATTAATTAAAACGATACAATTGTAAATATTTAAAAATAAAACAAAAAAGTTAGAAGATGGTTCGTTTAATTATAAATGTAAATTTATTAAAAAAATAATTCAGTTTTTGAAGACATCAGAAATGAAAACTAAATTTAAGAATATTCGATTAATTACAAGCTAAGAAAATTATTTGCTTTAAAACCAAATAGTAATTATTTTTATTTATTATTTTCAAATCTGCTTTTTCCCAGCAGATATGAAAAAAGCAGTTTTATAACACAATCTTGTTAGCAGCGAAAATCTTAAATGTTTAGTTTCAATCTAATTTATACATATGAGTTGTGGTTTGGTTATCAACAAATTTTTATTTCGTGATATACAGTTATTAACTCAAGAAACTAATTATTAAAGGAGTGGTTAGGTTGATATCAGTTTTTATGCTGCTTTTATTTTGAAATTATAAAAAAAACATTTTTAGAACTTAATTATTCACAGAGGAAAATTTATATAAATTTGAAAAGATTGAACGTTAAAAAAATAGCCTTTGTGCACTTTAATATTAGCTAATTGGTAGATTGCAATGTGCTTGCTTTGCAAGACATTTTTATACTTAGCTTAAAATTTAAAAAAGCAGGGTAATATAACATGAATTATTTGATATCATAATTTCGAGACTACATAAAGCTGTGAAAAAATATTATTATAAATTCAAAATAGGAAAATTAAAATATGTTTTAAAGTTTATTGTTCTTACCAGAAATAGGTGTATATATGCATTCTGATTTATTTTTGTTTTTCTCAAGAAAATATGAAGATAAAATTAAACTTTTAATTTGTTTGAAAATAAATTTTCTTTATTGAATCTTGTTATACTTCACAGATTGAAAAAAGATATTTGTGATATTAGTTAATAAATACAATAAAAGATTTTCTTGTTAAAAGTATTAAAGTATATATAATTAGGATTTATATTGATTGATATTAAAATCTAAACTATATTACGTATACATGATTCAGTGTTTGGTTATAAAAATTATGAGAAAAATAAAGGTTAATATTTAACTATTTTTAAAATTTATGTAGAATTATATATTTCAACAATTTCAATGAGTATTTACAATGAAATAACGCAAAGTATATTTTTCTAATTTTAAATTATATAATAAGTAACTCATAGCTTACTTATTTAAATGATAAGTTGTAATAAGTAAATTAGGATAAAATAAATTAAAAGTATGTAAAATAAATTATAAGCAAAAGTTAATAAAAGTTTAAATTAAGTTATTTTAAATGAGGTAAGATATTAAAGTAACTTATAATATGAAGCAAAAGACACATTCTTAACGTTACAATGTAAATTAATAATGCACGATTTTTAATAATGGAATTTAATCTCAATAATAACGACCTGTTGCTCATTTTCAGTAAAACTCTTGAGTGCTAAACTGCGAAAACTTTTGCTTTGAGTTTTGAGTGCCATTAAAACTTCTAATTCTTTTCATTAGTCAATATGGGTAATGTGGTTAGCTTAATTGTAAGGACTTTGTCCAACTATTTTAATTATTTTATATTTCCTCTTAACAAACTGGAGAATGGTAGAGACAGTTTAATGAGTGAGGAAAATTATTCCGATACTGATTCTGAGTATTTTGATGCAGAATCCGATTTGGAGGGGAGCTCATAGATTGTAAATGACCCCAGGGTGATTGCAGCGTTAGATTTCGCGTTTGGAAGGGGTGAGTGTCAGCAGGGCTAGGGAAAGAGAAGGGCTGGCTCAAATGCTCCCCAAAACTGTCACCGGAAATAGCCGTTGATGACGTAGTCAGGCATCCAAGGAGAAGGCATCCAAGCTGCCTGGAGTTTCTAAACAAAATGCTTACTTTTTATTTTTAAGAACCACTGGTTCTACACTGATTTAAAAATTACGTAATTCCACACTGGACATGGAAAATTCAATTGCTACGTACACCGCTTCTACATTAAAAATAGTAAGGTGTGCATATGCAACTATGGGAGTGACAACCCTTCTCACATTCTTCTTGAATGCCCATCTGTTTCATAAGACAGGAACGAGCTTCGTACAGACTTAAATAACAGATGGCCCCCGATTTTGGTGGACCTAGTAAAGAAAGAGAATTTTGTATTTTTAAAAAAAACTATCCATGCTGTTATCTAACTCTTTTTTTATTTTTATATATCTTCTTTGCTCTCTGCCTTCTTTTATTATTATTATTTTTCATCTCATGATTTATTTGGATTTGTTATATAGTACATTTGTTGTACCCTCGGGCCCTGTGTGGTATTCCTTGGTGCACAGGGAGGTATTTTTGTTTTCCCAAATAAAAAAAATACAAGAACATGAAGGTCACATCAGTATTTGGATATATCAGGGAGAGCGCATATAGCCAGTGTGCATTCAACAAGGGTTTTACTGGCCCATCACTAAAACTGATGATATGAGGTGCTACTCGATATACTTCTGTTCACTTCTTGTTCACGAAAGTCCACATTAGCCTGGTTGGTTGGAGTTATCGTCATTCTCATAATCGGAAAGTAGTGAGTTCGAATTTCACTTAACTGAAGATCCACCATGTCTACTGAAGGTGGTTGTTCCACGTTTAATATGTCCTGTTCCCAAATGCCCTCCAAATGAAATAATGCTTCTGGATATGACAGGTCAAGTATCTGGGATTTTCTGCTTGGTCCCTACTTCTAAATTATGAAGGTTTCCACCTAAATGGTAGAGCCCACTTCAGGGCTAGCTACAAGAAAGCATGCTAATGCAGCAACAATAACCGCTTGCTCGTATCGACGGTAATTTATATATTGGCCATTAAATTTTGTTTTAGGATCTTTGGCTATATACTCCATTCTATTTATGTAAAATGCCTTGCTAGTAGAATAATAAATACTTCGAAATTCCTTGAAATTTGAAACCCTCGTTACATTTAGAATACAATACTTGTCAGATGCATTAGTCAATTTTTTTTCTAGAATTTTCTCCGGTTGAAAGAATTTTGTTGGTCAATAGTTTTATAGTTTTAATATATATCTATATGATCCACAATATATATATATATATATATATATATATATATATATATATATATATAATCCATGAAATTAAAGTATTACTTGTTAACAAAGGAAGAATATGTACACTAAAACAGAAGATTGAATTAAAATAATTTATAAACTATTCATTAGTTTTAAATAATCAAAATATGAAAAAAAGAATTAATACAAAGTCATCAATGTAAGGTGTTTACGTAACCCACATGGAAGGTGGCATAAGAAATGGATATTCTTTTGGCATAAGTAAATGGATATTCAGACCACTTCACTCATTCGCTTCCTCCGCAGTGAATTGTTATAAAATAGGTAATAACAAAGTGAGATATACTTTAAATCTGTCATTTGAGGAAGCAAAGAATATATGAAGAGGTCAGACTGATAAAATGTAGAAGTCCACAAAATTAAAAAATAAAAGTGCAGAAAAATTTTCAAAAGTATAAGAGTAGTCTAAGTGGTACATGCGATTTTATTTCCCTCTGCTTTTTAAAAATCCGTTTTAATTTTCCCTACAGAAATGGAGGTAAGTATGTATGTGATGCAGAGTTAAAAACAGAATGTTTTGTGGCATAGAATGTTGCCATCGTTTGGATGAAAAAGCTACATAAACATTAAGGAAAAACACTTAGAAAGTCAAAGGTTTTGTCGAGTTAGAATTTTTAGATGGTGTAGTGAGTTCAAAAATAAATATGCCTTGCTGAAGCAGCTTCTATGCCTTGGCGACAAGCTTATAGTGAAATGATGATTAGGATGTAAAATAACGTTGTATCTGAAATGCTTTTTGAATAATGCCACTATTTCCTTACCCGACATTCATTGATTTTCTGTCAGATTGCCGTTCTAATAGTGATAAAAAATAATGACTTTTTAAATAATGTCACCATTTCCTCACCCGACATTCATTAATTTTCTGTCATATTGCTTTAATAGTAATAAAATTTCAATCATTTACAGCACTTTCTGGTCAACTAGGATTAGGAGCGGGTTCCGCTGTCAAGCGCCGCTTTTTGAAATCATTATATTATTTGAAAATTCTACTCTCTAAAACGATCGTTTTTCTATGTTTCTTTAATAATCTTAACACTTTCTTCGGTTGATATGTCCAAACGATGGTAAAATTGAAAAAAATGCACAACGCATTTCTTTTAACTCTGAATCCTTCACCCTCATTTTGGCAGAACAAATAAAATAACTCTAAACAAATACGAGAAAAATTGGAAAATAGAATCGTCTGTTTCATTAAGATTTCCATTTTCTTTGAATATTGAATATTCCCTTATAAAAATTACTTGTGTTCAAAAAATTATTTTTAAAATATTAATCATATAGCTGCTTGATAATTGGTTGTAGTCACATTTTAAAGAAAAATGAATAATGTGTTATTATATACAGCTTACTGATGATTTCCAGACAGTTGCAAAATACTTTTTAGAATGCTATAAAAGCAAGAACATCTAACATTAATTAAAATGAATGACAAATTAGCAAAAAATAATCAAAAGGCTAATTTATTGGTTATAAGGTAGTGTTTTCAAATTCCGGCTTTATTAAATATCCCTCGTGCTCCATAAAGTGGCTAGTCCACGTTAAATAGATGGTGACTGCAATACCATCTAAAATGATGCTTCTGGGATGGTAGGTCAAGTATAAGAGTATCTTTTTTTACTTTTTGATCCGTATTTTAAATTACAAAGACCTTCACCAAGATACTGGAAGTATACTGGTGCTACAACAGCAATGATAATTTTAATAAAGTTTTTGACTATTCTCCTCATCATCTTATTTTCTTAAAGCTATGATATGGAATACATCTTTTTTCATTTTAAAGTATTTGAAATTCGTATGATATTCAGAACTCAGTATTATAAATACTGAAATCTTTTTGACCTCCCAAAACTTTACAGATATAGCGTGACCCACAAAATCAAACGCACTACTTTAAAATAATTTTATGAAATTTGTTCCAAGTTTTCAGAGTCTATAATAAAACCTTTGAATGGAATGACATACTGGAATAGTTTTGTGCATTCCTTTATTTATGTCCTATGAAAAAAAGCAGAAATTAATCTAATTTAATATTGAAATAATTATTATACATCTGTTTAACAATAGTTCAGTTAATTTGTAAAGCACTGCTAATTTTATGGTTTATTCAAACATGTATTGGTTTCAAAAGGATTTAAATATTTTTTCAAAGAAAAATATTTCTCAAGATAAATGGTATTAATTGGAATTTTAATAGGCATTAACAAAATGTTAAAACCCATAAACTTATTTTTATGTTAAGACAGACTCCAATATTCTTGTCTCTTAAGTTTCCTTCGCAAAAAAATTAAAATTCTCAAACTGTTTTATTACAATCTCTTTTCTTTTTCTTTCATTCGATGGCAATAAAATCGGCATTTGGAAGTATTTTCATAGGAAATTCAACATATAATTGAAAGAGCATTTTTAAATTCCACTTTCAGAAATTAGAATTCACACGTAAATCCATTTTATGTAATGACTCATTAAAGTAAATGACTTCATTTTCTATTAAAAATTCTACATTGATTGAGGATTTTTGAATCTTCAAAGAGTAACCCATCTCATTTCATATTAATATGTATAAGTAGAACCTTGTCAACTCATAAAAATGATTCTCTTAATTTGGCAAGAAATTTTCTTTATACAAGTAAATAAAACAGAGAATTTATAAGTGAGTTTAGCAAAAGTATATCTCATATAAAATATTTTATAACTTTTGTTTGTTATTATTATTTGTAACATAAACCACTAAACGAAATTAAAAACTCATCGTTGTAAAAATGTAAATAATTAAATTACTAACACTATAATCACATAAAATTTGACATTCAATAAATTATTTTATTATTTACCATGCAAAGCATACAGAACTAATAATTTTAAATCCTTATTTTTATGTCTTAGAAAAAAATATAAGCAGCAATTTGTTTCTCCAAGAGTATATATATAACATAATATAATCCTTATAAATTATAATAATAAAATATTTCTTAGTTGTGTATTTTTAAGTAAATACTGAAATTAGTTTCCGCAAGAAAACAGTGTGAACTTCATTAAAATAAATTATCTTAATTCACAGCAATAAAAAACGAATATTTAAATAACAAATATTTATTAATCTTTAATTAAGTCCACTGTAAGTGATATAATTTATTAAAAACCTTATATATATATATATATATATATATATATATATATATATATATATATATATATATATATATATATATATAGTAGTATGTAGTATGTGTGTGTGTGTGTGTGTGTGTGTGTGTGTGTGTGTGTGTGTGTGTGTGAGTGAGTGTGTGTGTGTGTATATATAAATAGATATAGATATATATTGTTTATTTCTAACTTGTTTTTGTTATTAATATGTGCAAAATCTTTTAAATATAACTTCTAACATTTTGACATTTAAATTTTAGTCAATAGAGGTTTCTTGAAAAAGTACTTTTCACGTTATTAAAAATTCGTAGTTGGGTGTATTTTAAATTATTATTGCAAAAAAATCTTTAAAAAAAAAAGAAATAAAGTTATCTTTCGTGAATTTTTCAACAAATATAGGATTATTTATATTTTTTTATTTGTATAAAATAAATGAATTAAAAAATGCAAAAAGTTTGTATAAAAGTATATTATCAAAATAAAACACAAACCTCACAAACATTCACATTACAATTTATTACAAATAAATATTAATACTAAAAATCAAATGATAACATAAGTTATGACAAAACCGCTTGTTCGTTTTCTTATATTTACAGTTTACGGTGTCCTCTATAGTTCAGTTGAGTATTGAACTAACGTGATATAAAATTGCTTTCCATGCCACATATCCTTTCACAAATGCAGGTAATAAGATTGCTTTAGGCAGCAGATTACTGTTTTAACCATGAAACTATCTATTAACAGTTAACAGAAATTTCAAATCATAATGAATAGGAATCTGGTAACACATAATTCAAGATAATTTATTCATAGATAAATTATACATTCATTGAATGTCACCTTGAAGTATTGAAAAGCATTAGCTGAGGATTCCAATATAACACGAGAATGTGTTATTCCGAGCCAAAGTTATCTCATTTGGGCATTCACCTCTGTGTTTCATTTACCTGAGCACTACAGGAAACGAATCCTTCTAATATGTTTAATTTGTGAATGTTGAGTAAAATATGTATTACTTTTACTTTATTTAAATTTTACTGTTATCATTCTGCTCAAATTAATCACACAAATAATGAAATTAAAATTAGTGCCACTTAACACAAATAAAAGATAACATTAATTTATGAATATGATAATAAACTGAATATGAATCAATTAAGTCGTAATAATGATAAACGAATGCATGGATTTGAATTTATAATTATCTTAACTAATAAATATTTATTTTAGCGGAAAATAAAAACTAAATTATTTAACTAAAAATTGGTTGTTATTATTATTATTATCATTATAATTCCCGGCTGGTTAGGATCTATTTCATATCTTTATAGCATAAAAAGCTTTAAGGAAGGTCAAAATGTCTAATAGGGCAACCTGTGGGTATGCCATTGTGGTCCTTGAAAGTGGGTAGGTCTTCATAATTTAGAAGCCTGGACCATTCAGAAGACCCCAGATTTGACCTGTTACTTATAGAGGTCACATGGGTGATACTAGGACCACTATATATTTTACTATCATACCTGCTGTTAGAAAATGCGGTGGATTTTCATTTGTGTAGGGATTCGAACTCGATACGTTCTGATTACAGATGCCATAACCATTCAGGCGACCAAGGAATTATTTAAAAATTAAAATATTTAGGAATAATTTATTCCACATTCTGTTGTTGAGTTACTCCTCAACAGATTTAAATAAAAAATTTTCTGCCGATTTTTATTCAGCAATTTTTTTCAAGATTTCAATGAGTATAAGTTAAAAAAAGTCCCTCTAACTACTGAGAGGGTTTTAGGATTGTTTCAAAATTAGTGCTATTCGGATTATTGCATAAGTTCTGTCAGGACTTATGCAATAATCCGAATAGCACTAATTTTAATTCTGAAACCAAAAGAGAGTTTGATTCTAATTGGTAGTCACTGTTATATAGGATAGAACCATATCACTCTGACAGTTGAAAGCTTATGAATTTGAATTATTATTATTAATTTCGGAAATCTGAAATTGTTCTGTAATTTTTGGTTAGTTAAAAATAGATTAATTATAATTATAGAGATATCAATATTAGTTAATGTTATAATTTAGTTAACTGATTTATCAATAATTAGTTTATATTTAATTAAACTCTATCTATAACATGTTTACGAAATATTCTTTTATTTTAGAATATGAGTATATATACGTTTGAGAAATTCAGTCTATAATTAAGGTATACTACTTCAGAATTATGTTTAAAAAGAATAAATTGATTTACTTTCCAATTTTTAAATGTTGTGCTGGGGTGTGTTTGATAAAAAATATTCCAAAATTTAAATATTTGCTATTTACTTTCGCATGCATATTAATCATTACTTAAGAAAAGCCATTTAATTTAAAATACTTTTATAATAAAATTAAACATTTTAGATTATGCTTTTAATTTGACATATTGTTGTCACCTCTATTAGTTAAGTTTTATGATTTTAAAAATTATGTCATAGAATTTGAGCATTCTTCATAAATTGATTAAAAGCTCCCTTATATAACCACCCTGTGATTTTTTAAAAAGGAATTTTTAAATCATAACGATAGTTATATACCATTTTACTGGTAAATATTTTCATTCAGGAAATAGTAATAATTATTCAATTATCTTTGGTTAGTAATAGTTACCATTGAGTTCAGACAATACAAGTAATTGCTTAATAAGTTAAAATAATTAAAATATAAATATATACTTTTATAAAAATCCTGACAATTTAATAATTTGTAATATTTTTATAGTAAATATATTCACCATTTTTGATAATAAACAATTATAATTTGAATAGAAATAAATTATAAACTAAAGTACTTGCGGATGGTAAGCAGCCAAATGAATAAAACCATTTGAATAAATTTTTGCAATCTATTGAAATGATAACAGATGATTTAAAAGGAACACT
This sequence comes from Latrodectus hesperus, assembly GCA_037975125.1. Classification (NCBI taxonomy): domain Eukaryota; kingdom Metazoa; phylum Arthropoda; class Arachnida; order Araneae; family Theridiidae; genus Latrodectus; species Latrodectus hesperus. The sequence goes on from CM075861.1 coordinate 50,749,737, forward strand.
GAGGATTTAAAGAACAGGGAATTTAAATGAAACCATAAAAATTCGAAGATGGTTTACTCATGCTGATAACAAAATAACAGGTGGATAATTAAACGACGTCTGTCGTTTAATGACGTCTGAGATATTTTCATGTTGTTGTTTCTAATCCTATATGATCTTGCAACAGTTAAATCTGGTCCGTGAATCCGTGTATTCTAGCGAAGACAACCACCAGAAGTAGAGATGATATCATGTCCTCTAAACTTGGGCACAAGGAGTCTGGGACTTACTCATGAGAGGCTGGTCTTAGATGACATTTGTTGCAGGTTGGCAAACTTTGCATCTGGAGATAAAATTAATCTTTTAAGATAGCCCACTGTAGTTTTGAAATGGTTGACACCACTTTAACTCAAGAATACTTGACATAAAAACTCATAGAGAAAGGTGGGAGTAGCTTCTTTTTGTCCAAGAGATTGGACCACCCGAAGGGAGAAGGCTGACTTGGTGGCTTCACCTGTGTACCTTAGCTGAGCATAATGGAATGGCTTTCACAAATTAGGTGACCTTACCAGGAATATACACTTCCGAAGTATATCGGTCATTATGCTAAGGGACATCCCTCCGCCACGATAAGGGGTCACACAGGACTTTCAGGGGGTATTTTTCCTAAAATGAGCAATAGGCCTACACATATCTATAATATAAGATAGAAGAAAGTTGTCATGAAGTTGGAAGGATCTGTAGATTTATTTATTGGTGAAATTCAGTGTAAATAAGTAAGCAGACTCGAATAAAATAATATAGTTTGTAACGAGACAAAAAATAATTTTTTAAAACAATGCATCAATTGTAAGATAAAAATTTTATTTGCCCTATTAAGAAAAAATAAAGATCAGAAACATAGTTACGCAAATTCTTTTTCAGATATAATAATAATTAAAAAAAAAACTAATTTGTTTTAAACTAAGTTTTCATATAGTAACGCCCGTTCAATAGTTTCCGGTTTGAGAAAGTTAAAATTTTATAGCATAAAATGTACATATATATATATATATATATATATATATATATATATATATATATATATATATATATATATATATATATATATATATATATATATATATATATATATATATATATATATATATATATATATATATATATATATATATATATATATATATATATATATATATATATATATATATATATATATATATATATATATATATATATATATATACTTTTTGTTTAAAGTCCGAAAGGACTTTTTTCATACCTTGAAATATACTTTTATTTTATATTCAGTTTAAATTTTAATTAAAACTATTGTAATTATAAATAATATGAATATTACTTAAATATTTTATAACACTCATAATTTTGAAAGAAGTTAGTAACAATTTAATAAGAAACTTGCAGAGCCCAACTCAGGGGTACAGAGAGGCATACTAGGGCAACTTCAACAATTTAATAAGAAGTATATTCTGAAAGTTAAAAAATTAATTAATCTTGGGTGAATTATTTCTGTTTTAGTTTGCCTTAACTAAACGAATTTGTGCCATTTAAGTTTATATGTAAATAAATTACATATTCGTAAATTTATATTATTTTATTGAAAAATAAGCTTAGTAATATAATTTATATTATGTTTTAAAAACAATTTTTGTTATTTTTTACCTCTATTATACACTATGTTTAAACTTTATAATCATTTTTATGTTAATTTAAAATATGAAGGAATTCTGATGAATTATTTTTATATTTACATTTATAATAATATGCTCGTAGAATAAGGCATGATTAGGATGATAAAAAAGGCATTAGTTAGTTAATGAAAAAGGCATTAGTTAATGAAAAAGTGATAAAAATATATTATAGCATTATTATGGAATGGAATTCTCACATATTTATGTATTTAACGTATTGTTTTTTCATTGAAATATTAATCCAATTAGGAACGGACTTATCTTGATTATATTTATTGGTTTCCTCTGCCTAAATAATATTTGAAAAATTTTATTCGAGACATTAATTTTCGTTAAAAAATTTTTCCCGGTGCAATTCCATACACCGGTGACCAGTGTCATCGCATGTAATCGATTAATTTCTAAATTTGATATATGCTATAATTTGTTTAGATTTTCTCATAGTTACATTCGATGTATTATGGAATGGTAATATTAACCAGAAGAACAAAATAAAAACTCATATAATAGCTTATCAAGTACATTCGTCTACTTTTTTATTCTTGTTTCTTCTTCTTTTATATACATAAGTGTGTGCGTGTGTAAATTAGTAACTATACTAGTTGTTGCTATAAATATATCTAGAGTATCAGCTTTTAATATAAATGAATTCAAATCAAAATTGTTGCAAATCAACGATATCTGTTAATTTGTAACATATAAATTCCGTAATTAACTTCTATTATAAAATTTAAACATTCATTTAAAATTACATTATTAATTAGTTCAACATGAAAATTTAAGTTCAAGAATTAATATTTTGCTTCAGAATGATCGAGTAATATTATTCGAATGGTATTATTACCATATTTAACTCCACTCCTTCTTATCTTCTAATTTATGTATTATACGAATAAAGTTTTAATTCATGCCAGTTGCTTTAAATATAAATATCCTATCCCCATAACATGGATAAGATCTTTACCTTTATGGGTAAGACCTCACTTTTATGTATAAACTCTTTCTCTTTACCTTTACGTTGGATTATATTTACCAAAATAACAGAGTATCCAATCTTATTATTGCAAGGTATGAAGATAACAATGCACTCCTTTCCAGTAAGAGGGCGCTGTGAAATCAGTCCAACAACGTTCCATTTATTTATCTAACCGCAGAAAATGAAAGCGGTATTTATTTAACAAAGTCTTGTTCAGCAAGTCCGTTGGATTTCGAAAGCTGCGTTGGGAATCCCTGCTGACAGAAACAATGATGTTTTCCATCATAAAGTACCCACAACGGACCAAAGGTTGTCATGGTTATTGGACAGGAGCGCTGAAAACGGAAAGCGCTGGCTTCCCCCACTGTGACATCTTCGTAATGAAGTTGCAATCGGAATCGTATTTTCGCTTCGTCCTTTCCTTTTTATTCTTAGATTGATTCCGCGTAACTTAATTCACAGTTATATTTCTTTTTTTATTTCCCGGAAAGATTCCCAAGTCCAATGTAATATTAGAATATGCAATAGTCTTACCGAGACGTAAAATTGAGTTGTCTGAACTGATGTTATTGATTCAGGCAATAGAAAAGAAAGAATGCAAAGAAATAGATTTTGTGGATTTTTGTCAATATCTTACTTTAGTTAATATTTTTTCATATATGCAGTGAGTTAAGTATTAAGATTCTTTTTCCAATTTGCACCTTTAAGTACCTGGAAAATTATGGATAAGATAAAATATGTATGTTGATGCATAGGTCTATTATATTTATTAAAATATACTTGCAATCATTTTATGATAAAAAAATTTTATACTACATATAAAATGCTATTTGAAATATGTAAAATGCTTTTAACTCAACACGATTATAAGTATAATTTTATGCATGTTATAATATATTTTATTGTATTAACATATTGGTAATATATTTAACATAGGCATAAGCATTATAGCCTATAATTATTGTCATGGTCACATATTATAATATTTATAATAGTACTTCATAATAATAATTTGTAATATTTATTGTAATGTTTATAAACATGAATTCTTGCTGTCAAACTCTATTATATGTGATATAAAATATACCAAAACTGTATGCGATGTGTACTTCTAACTTTTATATTTATGAATGTAATTTTATACTTAATTAATTTACTTTGATAAAAATACTTTGTCATGCATACAAGGAATAATAACGATGGTTAAACATTATTTATAAATATCATGATTTAAATATGTGTGTTTGTTATTTCACAAACGAAAAATAATTGAATAATATATTGTTCAAAAATTATAAATAAAAATATGTGTCATGTAGCATAAAAATGCTTATTGGGTTTCATAAGTAATACATATTACAGAAGACAACACTTGTTTCTTATAATAAGATATAAATGTAAAATTAGAATATAATTATAAATAAAAAAATTCTACGGCTCTTCTATAGGAGAATGATAAGTAAATATTGTTGCAAATTATTTTTATTAGAAAAGAAATTTCATTACGAAGATTAAAATAAGTTATATGCTGACTGTTTATTGTTTTCGTTTCTTGCAAAACTAAGAATTTGTATTTATACACTTATGACACATGTTCTGCTATACAATATAGTATTCTCAATCAGTTTTCTCAAGTTTAGTTTTAGTGAAAAAGACAGTTAAAATAAATTACAAAATGTGGCATTTTTAACCTAAATTTACCATTTGTTATCTTTGAGTTGTTGAAACTGTTTTGTGATTCAATGAAAAAAGTTATTAACCACGATAACAGAAACAAAATGCTAATCCATATAAATGTTAGGGTACAAATGCTAAATTTCTATTCATTTAGCTATTTTATTACATTTGTCATTTGGTGTTCAGTGTTGCATCCTATTCGTGGACTACAGACGTTCTATAAAGTATATTTTGAACACTAAATATTTTTGTTAAGTTTGATATGACCAATAAGAAGGCACAAAACTTTGTTTTCAACCATATATAAAGTATAATGGGGATAAGGTGTAAAAGCAGGTACCCTTTGTGGTTTAGCAAAAGATTTTGGCGATAAAAATTAGCGATGAAACTTAACCTGATGTTTCCAACACATTAAATAATGCAGTTTTAGGGTTGCCTTTCTGTTATTAACATTTTGGCGCCCATCTTGGCGTCAAAAAAATTGTCAAAAATTTATGGTGTATCGTTTTTCAGAAAATTCTTAAAAATATAGCTGTAAATGAAAACGTTCTTCATGTATATTCAAAAATTTTACTTCATTTCGTAAATAATAACACTTAAACCATGTCGGCAAAGTTTCATACAGTTATCTACATTATTTCCTAATCAATCATTTTAATGGTTTAGAGATTTTTTTTCCAATGGCAGGGCAAAAACAAGGAACAACACAAATAAAACACATGAAAAATCACAAAATATATATGAGGCGAAGACAGGACAGGTGAATACAGTACATAAACGTAAAAGAGATGACGGGATTCATTGCCCCAAAAGTTCTCTGGCTTGCCAATAAAGCGATGATTCAGAGCTGCCATACAGTGCAGCACAGTGATGGAGGTGGGTCCAATTCATAGCTAAGAGATTTTGTAAAAAATGATGTTTTGGAAAACTATCTTTAAATTGTTATTCTCGTTTGTAATAGCGGTGATGTTCCCAATTCTTTTCAGATGTATTTGCCAAGTAACTGATTCATATTTATGGCTATTAATCAAGATATTGACTAAAAACATATATTAAAAAAATAGTAACAACAATAAAACAATAATAAAATACCATGTTTCTTTACGATTTCTGATTTGAAAATTTCCTGTTTCGTTTAAAAAAAAAAAAAAAAAACTCGACGTATTTTAAAATTCCTGTAAAATAATTTCGATTTGATATACAATAAGACAAAAAAACTGTTTCAGAAACTGGAAAGTTCTGAATTCTAAATTCATAATTGACACCTGTATTCAAAAATAAAATTTCCAACGTAAGCGCATATCTTAAACATTTAATAATTTCATACCTAAAAATACATTTAAGAGTTTTTCATCTTACTCAATTTGTTTTTAGCTGAACTATACATTTGAGAAATATCTTCTACAGCGATCACAATAAAATATTAAACAAAATGTGTCAAAATAAACAGAAAAATGTCATTGCTACTAGTTTAGAACATCAAAAATTTTGCAAAGTATTAAAAAAAAAGCAAGAATAAGGGCTTCCATAAAATTGATTTGTAAATGGAATTAACAAGAACCATCAAAAAACAATTTGCTCAAAAAATATCTAGAGTATAAAATTCTAAAAATAATGAAAAACGATTTTTTAAACTACTTATTTATTTTTTGCTTTGTAGAAAAGAAAAGGAAAAGATTTGACATCATACTTCTTGTCAGAGCTTTTTATGTTCGATAAATTTCATACAGCAAAATATGATTAATTACGATCCTTTCATGAAATTGTCAAAAAAATAATTAGTTGCATGTCCGTTTCAAAACTCTGAAAATTTAAATATGATTTTTTAAAAGAAATATCTGTTTAGTTTTTATCGAAAAATACTTAAGCCAATTTTAAATTTATAAAAAAAACGTGTTTTCGGAGATTCTTTTACTATCAATATACTTCCTTAAGTAAAATTTCTATTTTTCATAACATGAAATTCAAATAACAAATAAATACTGTAGTAAAATTCATTCAGAGGAAATTTGGTTTACTTCTTTAAAGAGAGATAAAAAGCTTATAATATAGTTATCTTTTGAAGTGGTTCATAGTATACATATTATAATTATATAATAAATTTACAATATAAAAATAAAGGATTTGTAATCTTTCATTCGATTTTAGTCTTTCAATGCTTTGAAATTATAAAATCAAGCAATTTCTCTGAGTTTAAGAAAATTATTAAATTAAATATGGGCTGAAATGACAATAAAATGTATGTACTTCTATGGTGTGTTCCTTATATGAAATACGCAGTTCTAAAAATTTAAATATTTTGTGAAAATACACTAATGGAAAAGTAATTTCTAATACACCAAGAAAAAAATTAAAATAATGAAATTTTGGCAGTAGATGTGTCTTGCTAACATGTACGATTGTTAATATAAGCACTGAACAGAGCCATTTCTAATATGAAATGCGGTACTTAAAGAAACTGGGTAATTTCCATAATTTTAAATATAAACATAAAAACGTGCATTTATTGAATCCTACATTGTCGGTTCTCAGTTAGTGGGATAGAACTCTGTAATTGTTATAATTATTCATTAAGTAAAAGGCTAATCAATGCTGTTTTTGCTCATCTAATGATGCTGGAGTTATCATCCAATTATGTTTAATACGTGTTTGATTGGAGAAAATATCTGTTGATCTAACAGACAAAGACAACTTATCAATACTCTACAAAGTTGTTGCAAGAGTAGTATGAAAGCAAGAAATAGTTCTACTGGAAAACACCTGTTTGAATGTTACTGATGTATATTATTAGTACAAGTACAATCACCAAACTGACTGAAACATTTGTTTTCAGAGACCGAAGGATAACAATATCATCAGAGGGCAATAACTGGCATACAAAATTGCCCTCAAGACATACCTCAAACTGTAGGTCCAATGTTTTTAGGCCACAAAAATGTTCTTGCAGACACTAACGTGCCATCTCTCTAAATAACACATTCCTATCGTTAACACCATGGTAAGATTTGCAAACGAAGATTTATTGTGTTCACCAAAAGCGGATGAGGTCTGCTAAGTAAGTCTTAGTCGTAATGTCTTCCAAATGAAATAAAATTTCTGAGCGTGGCATGTCAAATATTGAAAATTCTTCTGCTTTGTCTCTTCTTCCAAATATATTACAAAGACTCACATCTTTCTACTTCTAATTCACTGGGATAATCGAACTCTGGGCTAGATAGAGAGAAGTATACCTGTGCTCACACTTCATCCTAGCAATGAATTCTATTTTGAAATCATTGACTTCCCAACGGTAGAAATTTAAATTTAGTGGAATTCAGGCTACAAGAATTCTGCTTCAATAAAACTCTTGAAGCAAATAATTGGTAATAATTTGTTGTATAATTGAGATGCTAATTTCAACTTGAATTGCGGTTACAGGGGCAATACAATACGACATATTTTCAAGATATGCACGTAATTTCTCTATAATTTCGCATTCTAAAAATAGTACTTTCATTTGACAAGCTAAGCCTTTTTGCAGTATTATGGAAAAAATCCACTTTATCATATACGTTTTACATGATAGTGTTCAAAATCAGTGAGTTGTGGATAATGTTTTTTTAATCATATTATTAAAAGCATGCTTGACAAACAAAATTTAACTATGCTAGATTTTAATCGTAAATTGAGCATATGAAATTTACACACCGTATTTTAAGCAAACTCAGTTTTTATTTTCATATGCTGTCAAAAGTGTTAGTCTTTCATTTCCCTCATGAAATGTGAATTGTTTGTAATCTTTATGAAACGTAGAAACGCTTATCGAATTTCATTTATCCAATATGACTCATTTTTGTTTTTATGACTTATTTTTTCATGAGCATATTTAATTCAGTAATATTTTATTACACGTATTAGTATATGTTAAGCAAAAAGCTATATTATCATTAGTCTCTTTTACAAATTTTCCGCTTTAAAGTAGAAAATGTTTTTGGATACCAGTATTTGTCACGTTTGAAAAGAGAAATACGAATCCGAAATTTAAAATGACTTCTTAGAATTATCATTTGACAGAAAAAATGAAGAATGAAGGCAGTATTTAACTGGGAAATGGCAAAACCAATCAATGAATAAGACACAGTAAGAAAAGCATGTACATTAAAACGATTGAATAAAAAAAGAGCAAAACATTATCTATAGAACAACCAAATCACATGCCATAATTAGCAGGTAAAATAATGAGAAGAATAATAACTACAGGTATTTTACACTTAGCTATATTTTAGTACAAATAATATTAGTTGTTTTATACAGCAAGATAATGCATTCAATTCAAAGAAAATTGATTATGCAGTATGCATGGAAATGGCAGTGGTTAGACATGTTTCGAATCAATTAAAAATATTTTTTATAGTTGAGATTGATCCGCTTCTTCAACAAATGTCACACGCAACTCATTTTCAATGTTTCTATATAACCAATAACATTTTATGTCAAAGTAGAACCATGCGTTTTCCGTTTAGTTATTTTCATGCAATATAGCTGGAATGTGCATTAGACGAATCATGTTTCTGACACAAATCGTTGATAATGTCAGCCCAGTAAGATCAGAAGTATGGTCCTCTTTTAGTTAGCAATTTAATTAATACCACATAATTGCTCATATCAATACCATTTAGCAGGGAATTAACATCATTTGTTTCGAAAAAAAATCTGGATCAGTTCATTTATCACTCGAAACACATTTTTCGCAAACAAGGTTAAATTCGACTGAGACTGAAAATGCACTTTAATATTGTGTTTCCGAAACACTGCAAACATTCATGCTCAAGGTAATAATGGAGTCCATGAACTGTTAAACTGGAATTCAGAGTTAATTCTTCAGTTGCCAATTCTGTCCTTCCAAAAACTGGCAACATGTTTGTGCAGGCTTCTTCTTATATGATACACACACAGATGATAGTAAATTCTTAGGTAAGGATTAAAATTGCAACTTTAAAGATGTGCTGCATTGGAGGAGCTGGGACTCCAATCTTTACTCATGCACCTAAAATTGGAAATCCAGGTAAAAGTTCTTTCAACTATCCAACATTTGGGAATAACTTGAAATCTTGCATTAAATATTTTCTCTTGACAATAGTATGTCTTTCTCTAAATTTTTAGTTCCAACGTTAGATTTAATGTTCAAAAAATCTTTCGTACGAAAAAAACAAGAAGATTCTCATACATTTTTTGAACTTCACTTCTTAGAGAGAAAGACTAAATCCCCAATAAAAAATTAAGAAGGAATGTTATAACTTAAGTCAATAATGGATGTTATGACTTTATTTATTGCACGCACGTCCGCAGTTGCAGTTGCTTGGAAGATATTTCTTTTCTAAATTATGAATACTACCCAATAACTATTAAAAGTTCTTCCGCAAGGAAATTATGTGTTAGAAGCTAAAATACCTTGTTAAGCATTTGTTAACCCATTACGCAAAGATTTGCTGAGCTAGTAATCAGAGAGTGATATTTTCTGATGATTCTACAACTTTATTGTAGAAGATTGTATGCATGGCTTAGCTTTCAATTGAAAGCTAAACCATGCATACAATCTTTATTGTAAAGACCTTAAGGTCTTTACTATAAAGCTCTGTCTATGAGTTAGTGAAAATAACCTGCGAAATACCAGTTAAAATATTCTATATCAACATTATTAAATTTTATAACAATACTTTTTATTTTTTTAACAAATTAAGCTACATTTTGCCATTTATTTTTAATTTCAGAAGTTTTGTATTGATATATAGTAATCACTTGATGATGATATTTTATTTGCTGATAGTCCCTCTTATAATTTTAATAACGATATAATTTTGTAGTGCATTAAACTTTAATACAATATGGAGATAAATACAACAATTCTTAATGAATGAATTTACTATACTTATTGAAAATTATGTTAATAACATTACTATATGTAATTAAATAAAAAATGCATAGAATATAAATTGCTTTCAGTTCATGTAACAGCAAGTACTAGTTATTATGGATCTGAAAATGGTATAGAGGCGTTACCTTGAAAAGATTCTTCACGTTTAAAAAATTGTTGCTGTTTAATAAGTATTATTTCGACACACAAAACTGAATCCTTCTTACATATTCAACGTCTCATTATATACCCAAATTCCTATGTTTAAAAATTAACTACGATAGTTAATTAGATTTTCCTATTACATATTAATCATGAATAATAGATTCAAGGCAATTCTGATTCTATTTTATCTTCAAAACTTTTTTTCCCGTTTTCCATAATAGCAGGGAACATTTGTGTTCTATTTTAAGAGAAATTTCGTGTAATTGATTCTTCTCATTTAGTTAAAAAGAGTTGGCATATGGTGGCAGCTTGGATAGCATTATAGTCTTTATTTGTTTGTGATTATGAATTCAGAACAAGTCTACATTACTTATGAATTTTATCAGGATTGTTAAACTTATAATCTAAACTTTTGCGAATAATTTGAAATTTGCGTGATATTTCATTCATTAAGTGCATAATAATACTATTATTATAACAAATCACTGTTTAGAGGAATAATAGTTATACTAGTTTAGACTTAGAATTACTAAACCTAACTAATTTGGACCATAGAAACTAATTTGGATGATAAATTGTAGTTATACAAGGGAATAAAATAGGATCTGAATTAGATGCCAAACTGTTCTTTATATTTGGAGGAAAAATCTCATTTTGGCCCAGCATTTGGTGACAACAGAAAAAAATAATAAAGAAAGCGTTAAATTATAACAAACACAAAACAAACGCAATTCGAATGAATAAAATATCTCATGTGCAATTTGAAAATATTCCATTTCTTTCATTTAAACATTAATGCGAGGAATATATTTTATTTTTAAAACGTGAATAGCATAGTTTTAAATGTTATTCAAAAAAAAAACTAAAAAAGGATATATTTTATTAAAACCTTTTTTTTCAGGGATTCCTACTCTTGGCAATAGAGCTTCCCTGCTTCTCAGGCTCGTCACCTTTTATGATTATGTCTAAATAGAATTCACCCTATTTAGCGTATGTATGAAATGTGCAATTTAAGGAAAAAATAATGAGGTCAACTTACGCAACATTTTTTTAACATTTAGGATTTGAAATTTACATGGAAATTCGATAAGATTTCGAATATATTTCAGATTTTTACCAAACAACTATTACGAAATGTTTTTAGCTAACGTTTTTAGGTAAATATTAAAAATATATCGTTAATTCTTTCGAAACTAGTGCATTGTCGTTTCATTACTACAAAAAATAGCTCTCGACACTTCCCACTTCAGAATCATCTGATCTGTACAATATTGAGACTTATGTTTTGCAATCAAGTGACATGCGGTTCGATTCCGGAAAAAAATAAAATAAATAATGCTTTATTCCAGTTTTATCATCATGTTTAATAATTAATTCTGAATATTTTCTATGGGTTTTCCTACAAATATATAGATACAATATTTGTCATAATGTAAAAAATAATACTTCTTAAAAAATAAATATTTGAAACTCCATTAGATATAACATATAAGAAAAAAAGAAATTTAGAGTACAGAAAAAGTCTAGAGAAATTTAGAATACTATAAGAATATAATGTATTTATCCTCAAAAAATTAAACACGTTTGATACATTTCCTTCTAAGTAACTTCAAACACTCCTTTTATAAGATTTTCTTTACATTTGACACAAGTGTAACCAAGAAAAGAAAAATTGACTCATCTTTTCAAATCAAATCAATCCATTTTCAGAAGAACACTGAACACGAAACAACAAACTCGAATATTTTATATCCCCGATAGAGAGCTGATAGCACTGTTTTCCAAACTATTTTAAACTATTTACCATCATTTTTCACTCACGTTAGCATCAGCGACAGCTTCGAGCTCGTTAAAAATACCTCCTCAATCCATCTTCACTAACCCGCAAAGAATGTTAATAAAAAGAGAGGTAAAGAAACAAGAAAAACATCCCTCCGACCAAAGTCTTCGGATTTTTTTTTTCCCCTCCGAAAACTTAACTCGAATTTAATATTTAGTTGCTGTCGCTATAGCCCAACACAAAGTAGCATAAAATAGTGCCCAATCGTTGGCTGAATGGGTGGGTATATTCTAGTGGTTTATTTATTTTTTTTTTTGTTGTGAGGGGGTAGAAAGCGTCTAAGAGGGGTATGTAATATGTATGAAGAAAGGCATGAATTTTTCATGGAATGTCAAAACTCGTGTGCTGGCGGTGTAATAAGTGGCAAGGTACGATTCTTTGAGCAATATTCTTAAGCTCTATAAAGCACGCGATATCGTCAGTTTTGCCCATCGCCATTTTTTTTTCTTTCAAGTTTGCGGAAATCCTCAATCAGGTTTCGAGGTCTTTGCTTCATATTCCTATGCAACCCCGCTGATAGTTTAGTATAACTGAGTTTTCAGAATTTAGACGACTATTCTATTTTCTGAACTTAAATATATTTTGGCAAGATTATGTTCCATCTTTGATTCAATGATTGATAAAAGTGATTTATTCCATTTTTAAAAAGACACTCACGTTACATAAACGTCATACAGCAATAAAATAACTTATTAAGGTTGTATTTTCTAAATTTTATTTTTATAAATGTTACCGCTTAAAATTTATTTTTGTAGGTATGTTATGTATATGAAATTTCTTTGATTTATAGCGTGTGATATCTTTATTAGTAAAACTGTTCCTTTAACAGATAACCGGTTTCATTCGATTCATTGAAATCACAAACAATCTACCATGTGAATGATGATAACTGTTATGAATAATCATAACTGAGACAATCTTACATTACTTAGAAGAATGGCGATGCGTTATCTTTAACTGTTGTCAATCTTGTTAACAGTGATTAGCAAAGCATTTCATAGCTCAAATACATCATAAATGTACCAAGAAATTCTTAATTTTTATAAAAGGCAAATTATAATCTTATCTCTCCCTCATTCCAAGTATTCTACGAAGAAATATTTTGTGTCTTGTTACATTACCGTGGTCGTGTAAAAATTCAATTGATGGTTGCATGGTTTAATCTACCATTTTGGACTAGCTTCTTATAGTGATGTAAATGATTGTTTTTCTTAAGAGCTGACATAAAAGATTAGAAGAGCCATGGTAGTCTAATGGTCAGGGCATCGGCCTTCCGCCCGGAAGGGCAAGGTTCGATTCCCAATGCCGCCAAAACCCACCGAGTACATGTGTAATTCGTGCGCATTAAATCTGTGGAATTGAAAGTCCTGTGGTTGCTCATTAAGCAGTCACCATGGACGCAATGGTTTGGAGAAAATTTCCTCCCCCTTCAGATCAATGTCAAAATTGAGGAAGTGGGTCCTCTGGCAGTGCCATCTATTGAAGGATTTGAAGAGCAAATTCATACATTCTCATTCGTGGTGTTCTGATTGAACGAAAGACGTTCCCTATTGACTTAAATTGCATAAGTTAAATGTAGCCAAGCTTGACTTGATCAAGTGTCATAAGTAACAACAACATAAAAGTTCAGAAAGAGGAAATGTAGTAAATTATTTTTAATAGTTAACACACTTATTACAAGTTATGTACTGTTAGGTATACCTGACTTTCAAATCCAACACCAAGTAATTATGTACGTACTGACATACATAACTGTTAAATTTAAGGTATAGTCTGGGGAAGACCCCAGACTGTACTTTACAAATTTGTAGCAATTAGTTACAATACATTTTAATGGGGTTTAAGCCTTGATAAACATCAGGCAATAGCATTACGTATTTTCTCTGAGTTAAAAAGAAGATTTGATATGATGACTCATTTAATAATCAAGTAACAAACAATTTACAATCAATGAAACGACAGTTAACAATTTGTAGAATTTTTATGACATTAAATACGTTATATACCTTGAAGACAACTTTATAGACAGTAGGATCTCGTAATTATGAAAAGGAAAAAATATGGCATGATAAGAAAGATGATAACTATATACAGGTGAAGAATTTATATAAGTTTAACAAACACCTTAGCTTTTAAAAGTATCTTAAGTTCAAAAATTTTGAAAGGTTTCTAAGATTCTAAAAGTGTATAAGATTCAAAAAAATTTTTAACTAAAAAGCGGGTTCATAATGTTCGAGAAGTTCATACGATTTGAAACATGATGTTCATAAATTTCAATAAGTTCACATAAAAGATTTATACACCATTACTAGCTGTGGAAAAGAGTTAACTTTAAAAAAATACATTTCTGACTCGTCAGTGGAAAATTCTAGGTCGTCTGCGTGAGCGTGGCCTGTACACCGACAAACTTCCGGTCCTCGTCTGTTGAGATAAATCACTAGCTTTGTGAGGAGTAATCTTTGGGGACGATCATTCATGCAAAATTTCAGGAACTCCATGTTGGTCTGTCGGGAGTTTTTTTTAAATGCTATTTCTAATGGGAATACTTTCCACTATGTACTAGAGTCTCTGGACACTTCAGTACATAGTGGAAAGTATTCCCTTGGGCACCATAGATACAAGTGGATGAAGCTGCCTTTCCGAATTTGCGGATGTACTGTGGAAACGGGCCGTGAAACGTTAGCAGCTGGTTGAGGTATAGATTATCATACGTCAGCTGGCTGGAGACTTCTGTGAGTAGATGTTTGGTCCTTCAGCCTATTGCTGCATTGTCCCACAGAGACTGCCATTTCTGAAGTATGAAATGCTTCAGTTGTTTGACAACGGGAGATCATGGATACGGAACCACTAATGCTTCCGATTTATCAACCTACCACGACATCTTGTCCACCAAGACAGGCTCGTTTTCTTAACTGAATGTGGGATACTGAAGATCTCTTCTGACGTAGATTTTATAAAATCCAGGAGTTGGATGGTTATTTGTTATAGGTCGTTGGGTGTATTGGAACGTCGAATCTCTATTTTAAGTTAATTCAGTATGGGCTTGAATTTTTGAATAAACTTGTATTGGCCTTTGTAGGTATAGTATTGTCTATTAAAGGTGACAATGGATTTTGAAGAGATGAGAAATGTTATATATTTATGGTCCGAGCATGTAACATCATCAGTCATTGCCCACTGATCTATTAGGCTGGAGGCAAAGTCATTTACTATGGTCAAGCCATATACTCGTATGTACTGACAGGATATTTGCACCTATTCCTAAATTTGGAAATAAAACATACAGCAAATTTTCAGATTTTGAGATAGGCAACCAAATATTGGGAATATGGTTAACTAAGGGATTGCTTTAATAATTTAAAATGATGTCGGACATAACACATTTCACAAATTTCGCTAAAGAAAACAAAAATAAACCTTAGTTATACTTGTCTGATTATATGCCGTTAGCTTTGCATTTGTTCAAAAAAACCAAACATGATATATTCAATTAGCATTTTAAACTAAGGATGTACTTAAACTAACTTTTCTGAATGAATATTGAATAAGAAATTCTCAATTTCAATGCTATTTAAAATATTTTTGTTCATTTAAGATTTAATTTTTTAAGATAAGACGGAAAATAGGTACAAAGAATATAATTTGAGAATTCTTATTCAATATTCATTTAATATATTCTTATTCATATATATATATATATATATATATATATATATATATATATATATATATATATATATATATATATATATATATATATATTTAGATGGATACTTATAAATATGTGATATTTTTATTAATTAACATAATTTATTATTGAAGAATGAGACTATTTAGCAAATTATCTTTTTAGTAAGGATTTTGTCCCAAATTCATATTTTTATTAAATATTGTATCACTATGACGCTGAAATTTGATTATTCAATATTAATGAATGTAAATTTAAATTAATTTAAGTGATAATACCTTCTAATTATTTCGCTCTGGGAGCAGATAAAAGCACTGGGAATCAAATAATAGTTAATGAGGTACAAGTTCGTTGAAATATTTTCTCGTTTATGGTAACTACAATGCGATTTTAATTGATTAGATAGAAGCGGTATTTACATAAATGATGCATGAAAAAATGACACAAATGAATAAATGAATATATAATAATGAGCAAATGAGGATTGTTATTGAATTTAATAATTTAATTTATTATTTTGATGAAAATATTAGATAAGTTAATGAATATCTATTAGTAAGTAAGTAAATAAACGATAATGGTAGTTTAAATTCATTACCAGATTTCTTTGTGAGCATATATCATGCGATATCGATGATGTTATTTTTCCCGATGGAAAATGTTTCGAAATAAGATTTCAAGTCAATGTTTCTTTAACTATTTTCGATGTCCATGTTAATTTGTTAATTATTTAATTCCATGAGCATATTATATTGTGATTTTAGCATTTTAGGATTTTATTAATTTTTCCTATATATTATAATTATACATTACTTATCGCTACTGGCTTGCTCGAGACATCCTCAACGCTTTACAGACTTTATTTTATCATATATATTTTATCACTGTATTCTTTAAAAAAAAGAAATAATATTTTTTTAGTGATGAGGCAAAAAATAATATAAATAAAGGGCTGCAGTTAATTTGCAGACTGTAAGCCATATACATCGAGCAATATATTTACCTCCTATTACATTCAGTAAGTGATTTTACTTCTCTTAAGGAAAAAAAAAAAGAAATACTTGCATAACATCAGTAAAAATTGATAGCATGGAACCATTATAATACTGTATTTCAACAATATCAATTTATAAAATTGTGAATTACGTCTGTCAGTGGGTGCTTGGGAGTTTTCCAAGTTTACTCCCTTGCGAGAAGTGTTTGCGATTCACTATCAATCGGGTACTTCTTGATTCTTTGGCGATTTTTTGACGCCAAGATAGGTGCAAAGATGCGATTAACAAGATGTCCACTATACACAAATATTAGTATAGTAAAATCACATGATCCACCTCTCTTTGTTCTAGAATTGCTGGGTTGAAATTAAAAAACCTAAACTTTAAAGAGTGCTACAGCATGCCACGGTGAATACAAATATTTATCAGCTTAGAATGTATTAGGTTGGGGAATAAATTCGTAACGTTTTTACCAAAGACTTTTATTTAAACTAAAAGCAATAATTATATCAATATGTTAATCAATTATATATTGGTCTTTGCCGTTTACAACATCTTCCCACCTCTCGACCAATTTGTTGATGCCGTTCCGCCAAAAATCGCCTGGTATGATGTCAAAGAAGTTGTTGAGTCAGTTTTTAAGGACCTCTTTGTTATCGAAGGTAACGCCCTTTGTTTGATAAGGAGCGGAAAAGATGGTAATCGGTCGGTGCGGAGAATACGGTGGATGCTGAAGGACCTCCCATTCGAGCTCTTGGAGTACGGCTTTTACGAATTTTGCAACATGGAGACTGGTGTTGTAGTGAAGGAATATGGTTTCACCATGTCGATCAGGTATTTTCAGTCGAATAGCCTCATCCACGCGGTGTAGTTTGGCAATGTAGAGCTCCTGGTTGACTGTGGCATTCTTTTCGAGCATTTCCCAGTGCAACAAGAGGTCCTTAAAAATTGGCTCAACAACTTCTTTGACACCAGACCAGGCGGTATTTGGCAGAACGGCATCAACAAATAGGTCGAGAGTTGGGAAGAAGGTGTCAACGGCAACGGCGAATATATAACTGATTAACTTATTAATTTAATTATTGTTTTTTATTTAAATAAAAGTGTTTGGTGAATCTTTAAATCAAAAATAAAACCCGGATATTAAGTACCTAAATACTTAATATCCGGGTTTTATTTTTGATTTAAGAAGGATTTATTTTTTATTCATTTATTGGTAATTTATATTCATTGTTGACAAGAAAAGTACAATGCAACCACCATATTAAACTATTAAAACAAATTTAAAATAAAGATAAACATGGTATCTTGCCAATATTTGATTGATATCTCTAAACCATAAATGAAAAATTTACTTTTCCAATATAAATCATTTCCATATTTAGATTTTCTTAAAGGAATAAACATCTTTTATAAAATACAATTTAGATTTAAAACTTCTTAAATTTGTTACAGTCTATTAAATGGAAATAGCAGTTCCCTTGCAAAATTACAAATGCTACTTTGTATTTTACCTTCCGCAATTCACTGCAAAATAAACTCGAGTTATAAGAATTCTTCGCAAGGAAATGACAAAACTGAAGAAATGAGCATAACTTCTCCTTAGATATTCCTAGTTACCCTATGGCCACACTATAACCAGATACTTAAATGCTGCACGTAGCATATTTTCCCGAAATACCAGGGGAAGTTGCAAGAAAAAGTGGCGATTTGTCGTCTTCGAATTCCGGGATTTTTCCTCGATGGCAGACTCAAGAAGAGATAGACTAGATGGGTTTCTATCCAACGTAAGTGGGAGAAAAAGTATCCTGTCAACAGGAATATGTGCATTCTTTTTATCCCGTTATCCATCGACACACGGCAGAAAAAATATTTCATTCTGTTTCCATAGATTTTTACATTTCGCCAAAGAAGATGTCTATGAAAGAAAAATTGTCCAGAAAAAAGCTTACGGGTATGTTGAAGGAGAGTTCTTATTTCTAAATTCCACGTAAAATTTCAGATAAAACTCTGAGGCGATTATATATTTCCATACTTTAAAAATATCCTCTTCTGTATTTACTTTTTCCAGAGATTGTAGATTTGCTTCGTTTAGTATGGAATTTTATTCAAAGAAAGTACTACTACTTCCTTCAATAAACTTTTAAAATTTTTCAATATATATATACATATATATATATATATATATATATATATATATATATATATATATATATATATATATATATATATATATATATATATATATATATATATATATATATATATATATATATATTACTTACATTCTAAGATTAATGAAAAAAATTTCGTAAACGAACAGAAAATGCTTATATTTCATAAAAACACGCTCCTCTTTTGTGCATTTACTTAACATTTTTAAAATGAAACACACATCTATTTGCTATCAATACATAATATATATTTAGGAACTTTTTTTATACGTGTAATGCTTAACTAGTGTACATTTTAGAACTATTGCCATGTAGGCAATAGTTAAATTTCATGTGTTTTACAATATATTTTGTGATTTGTAAAATATTTATTATAATGTTTTAAGTGTTATAATATATATCCTCATAAAATGAGTAATTATTATAATAATTATTCATTTTATGAGGATATATATATATATATATATATATATATATATATATATATATATATATATATATATATATATATATATATATATATATATATATATATATATATATATATATATATATATATATATATATATATATACATTTGTAAATTTAATTTTTATAGTTTATGTTTAATAAAGTTTAGTTAATTAGAAACGTAAAATAAATTTCTCTTTGCTTCTATTTTTAATTAATAAAAACAAATTTCTATTGTAAAATATTTTGTTATAAATATCTAAAAAATTACATTTCCGTTTTCATACATGTATTTTTGCATATATTTTTTTTCTACTTTTGATATTCATTTTATTATCTCTTCAATACTAAATGTAGTTAAATGTTTTTATTATTAGGGTTTTTACTTTTATTTTAAAGGTTCACATGATTAGATTTCAACTCTATTTTTTATGAGTTATTAATTTCCAAATAAAATTCTTCATACTTATTTACCTACATTTTTCCATTCATATATATTTTTGTGAGAATTCATATATATAATAAATTATCTTTCAAAGTTTTCAATTGCGATGACAGTATTAATAGTTAAAAATGTTTACATCTCTACTCTTCAGTTCAACTATTCACAGATTTAGTACATTAAATTTTAGTTAATAATTCGTTTCAAACAGTAAATTTCGAATAGGTGAAAGCTCATTATAAACAAACATAATAAGATAAAGGAAATATATTTTTCTAAGATCTTTTTTAAATGCATTTTCCTTAAAAAAGTGCACTGAACAAAATGAAAGACAATAAAAAAATATTTGTCGTACATATCTTCAATAATCTGCATAAATGTTGGGGCATCATAATTTCTAAAATAATTTATATTGTATTAAAAAGTACGTTTTGTCTTATAATGTTGAGTTAGATATTTTAAAGTATTTTTTAATATTTTTGCCCTTCTACAGTGTGTAAAGCTGGAAGACAAATTATAACTCAATTAAACACTGAAAATGGTCACAATAGGAGAATTTTTAATAAAATATGACAAATCGAGTATTATTTTATTTTGATTTTCCAAATAAAAACATTTTGACATACTTCTTCATTTTTGAAAAAAAACTGTGTAAATTTATAATTATATTTGCACAAATAACAGACTATTAATGCTATAATTTATTGAATAATTGAATTTATTGATCTGGTAATTGAATTAAATCCTCATATGTAATTTGTTTCAGAATGATAATAAACGCCGTAGCTAAAACACTTTAACATTGTGTATATATCATTTGTACTATAACACCAAGTTGTGCTCAAGTTCTAAGCCTGGCTTAAAATCTAAATTTTAATAAAAAAATTTTTCCTCTGAATAGGAACCTTTTTTTCTAGTTTCAAGGAAATATAATAAGGACACAAAGTAATAGTTTCCAACTCAATACAAAAATATAATAATCACTACATTAACATTTGCTAAATGTTTATTAAACGTTACAAATTAGTCAAATTTATAAAAATGCAGCTCTAAATTATACATTTAAATCTAAAATAAAATATTTTCCAAAAAATCATGTATACAGTTTAATTATTATATTTTAAATAATTTTTGTATATGTATTAAATTATTTTTAAAAAAAACCTTCTAGAATCAATTAATCTATTAAGCTATGTTTCTTATTATGTTTCTCTCTTAAAGTTGATTTAATATTTCTAAAAACAATAAATGAATAAGATATATAACAAAATCAACTTTATAAGAAACATTTTTGAAATATTTTTCACTTATTTTAAAGAATATATAAAAAAATCTTTATTGTATAACTTATACACATTCATGGCAAGTTTTCTTTCGATAACTTGGATAACAAAAATCTAAAAGAAATCGATTAAAGTGTCATTAATAATATTTAGAGAAGTAAATGACTTGGTAAAAGTAAGTTTATTACATTTTGTGTATATTGAATTTATATAAAAAGATATTATAGGTGGGTAAACTTTCTAGACAGTTTGTCATTGCATTTGTTGATTTGCAATAGCAATTTGATTATGAATCGGATTTTCTGCTTATATTGCATTTTTACTTCTTTAAGTGGAGAATAAGAAATGGTGTGGAAATAAAGACAACAATTTGAGGACAAAAATTAAGGTATTTTTTACGATACATAGTAGCAAGTTCTGTATGAAATCGAAACACTATTATAAAGTTTGCTCTTCAAACAAAAAAATTATATTATTATCTATCTATTTCTTCATTTGAAACCTGTTTTATTAATGAACCTTTTTATAAAAATTAATATATATAAAAAAATTACATAAAAAGGTGAAACCTTTTTTGTTTTTATACCTGTTAAATTAACCGCTCAATTGGCGACAACATTTTTGTTGTTGTCAATTGGGCGATAGTTTCGGTGACATTTGATATTTGATAGATTTTAGGAGTTTCTATGCTATGAAAATGCTTATTTATTGTAGATATTGTCAATTAATTGTACAAACACAAACATTTTTACAAATTTTGTTTAATTTGTATAAGTCAACTTACATACTTGGTATAGCAATCTAATATGAAATTTGTCCATATCTAGTAGGAATGAGACCCTGTACACGGTTTGGAATGGATTCCACTAAATTAGAAGATGAAATTTTGATCTCATCATCACAAAATCAAATTTTTATAACTTTCTCAATCATTGTTTTCATTGTTTAGCAATCCATTTTACTCATACGTCTCTTTACAAATCTCAAAAAAATTTCGATGAATTTGTATCAGGAAAATCAGCAGCTAATCCAAAAACATTAATTTCTGTCCTTAAAAATTTTTTGAAAGCTTAGAAGTATGACATTAAGTCAGATCTTGTTGAAAGATACCAACACCACCAGCAAACGCTTGAATCACAGACAAAATTTTTTCATTCTATTATGAAATGTATTTTATAGAATTCACATTCCTTTCTACTGGTACTAAACTTCCAATCCTCTAGTAGTAACATAATCCCAAAATATTTGCTTCTGGGGATCTTTTACTGTTTTTATAAGCTGTTGTTGCCTGGTGAGTTCTCCATCACTTCGTCTGACAAATCTTGGTCAAAACTTCTGCACTAAAAAAGTGTTCTGTAGTTGAATAAAAACTTCATCCAGTCTTGTTCAGTTCATGATTGATATCTCCTTTCCAAAAGTCCAAACGCTTTCTCTTCTTTGCAGGTTTAATAAATTTGAGACAGAACTGTTTTTTTGTTTTGCGTTCTTGCAAATCTCTACGCTTCGATATAACTTCGTCGAATTGCCGATGCTTCACTCAAATAAATAGCTAATAATTCTCTCTGGAGATCTGTACTTGTTTTGCGAGGATGGATACTATTTCGTAGAAGAAATTTCGTTGTTCAAGATGTGGTCTTCCATTTGCATACACATTTACTGTCGTTTTGGAGACAGTGTTCCAAAATACTTTTGTTGTTAATAATCCTAGAAACACTTAATTTTCCAATTCCAAGTGCTGCAGCAATATCCCATATACTATCACAGAGTTATGCTTACTAAGGGTAACAATTCTATTTCTTTTCTTGCTAGTGATGTCTATTTTTTTAAATACCCGTCAGAAGTAGACAATTCAAACAATCCACCATTTCTTACAGTAATTGAAGAGAAAATGGAAAATTTTTGACGTGTGATGATCACGTGATCAAACCGGTTTAGATCAATCAAGGGGGGCCTGTTATAAAAACATGCTGTTGAAACCGGTTTGAGGCAGAATATCCCCAAGAACGGTACAATTTCCTTAAGTTTGCTCCTATTTATTTGCAAAGTAGATTAAATATCAATCTATTTTAATAAAATCTGAGTATTTGATAGTGTTTCATATTATACAGAATTTCTTATGATTTCTTAATAATATATTTTTTATTTTTTTAAAATTTGATTTTAGTTGAATGTTGAGAAATATCTTCAAATTTAATTAAATAAAGACCCCAACTTACTTATTGCTAAGCTGTATTTGCAAATTTGATTAGAAATTTAACTACATGTTTTAAATTAGAAATTCTCCGGTTAAGTTGTCTGATCATTCATTTAATAATTGTTCTTAAATTTTTTAAATTTCATATTTTTCAATTCCTCTATCTATTATTCCAAAATTATATTTTATTACATACAGTTGTTTTCACAATAAGTATAGTATGCATTTTATAGGCAATCAATGACTTTAATGTAAGTTGGTATAAATATTGCAAGAAAAAACATTTTTCATGTGAATTGTTTTCTTAAATTTAATTTTAGTTAATGCACACATTTCATTTTACTTTTCTTGCATATAACTCCTAATGAATTATATGCTGAAAGCTTTGGATTGAACGAATATTTTTTTATGGTTTTCAATTTTTTCTCACATAATATTTTAAAAAGGCTACTGCTATTCTTTTTTAAAATTATATTGGCCAGTTTAAAAGAATATATTATTTATTTTTTAATGCGACAGAAACATTAATTTGTTGTTTCATTTTTCCAACAGACATTGACCTCAAAATTTTCTAATCTAGTTAAATAATCGGTCACTTTTGTTAATATTACTAAGGAAAGTTTTATTAATTATGCACTAACAATACAAGCTAATGTCATCTTAAGAAAATAATATTAAAAATGCAAAGTAAATGTAAGAAATATTTATATTATTGATTTCCCCATTTTAATAAATTAAAGTCTATTTTGAATATCGAATAACAAAAATACCAAACTTTTCAAAGATTCTAATTATACAGAAAATTTTTCCAGCTAAATAGGCATGCCCCATTAAGATGCACGTGCTAATAATTAAGCAACATCTAAAATCTAAAATAAAAAAAATTATGCTAATGAATAGTTTTTGATTCACATTTTTAATAAATGAATCACTTTTAAGAAATTATTTTAACTTGAATCTAATTAACATTGGATTTTGAAAGATTCCACATATAATGGCATCAGATATAAGAAGTGTGTACAGTAAATTTCACTTCAAAAATTATGATTAATGAATTAAGCTTATACATTGCTATTTTATTATAAAATTTGTAATTATTTACCTACAAACAAGAAGAAAATGTAAATATTTTCAGATAAAAAGAGCTTTTAATTAAGAAAACTTTCTTATTTTCAATATCAAAAATGGCAACTTATAAGTCAAAGTTGAATTTCTCATTCTTAAAGTATTCTGCTTGCCAGAGATTTCCTTCTAAAAATAGATTTCAATCAGTGCAGCATTTGATAACATCGCATTTCTTCATTCTCATGTAAAGAAAAAGAATACCTACTTTTAGTCTGGATTGAATGTGTACTATTTCCAGAAAGAATCAAGATAAAAAAAACATAACAAAAAAAGTAAAAGAGACTTTAATCTGGTTCCTGGTGAATGAATCGGTTGCTACTTATCCAAAAAGCAGCAACCGCGGTTCATTAACTGTGAAGGTGTTAACCGTATCTGCCAGGGAATTACACTCACCTGAATTTCTTGAGATTCGGGATTGAAGATGTCCCTTCGATTACCTCAACCCTATTTACTCAAAGGGATTTTTCTTTCCTTTCTCCCTATTCAATGTAGATTTTGGTTTGGATTCGATGTATATTTTTCCCTGCTTAAAATTTCAAAAGGTTACTTGCTGAAGCGGTAAATATTTAGGTGATGGAAAAAAATATTCTCTTCTTTTTGGAAACAAATGAATAAATAAAGCTTTGTTTCGAAAGAAAACTAGATTTACTTTTGATTCTTTCTCATTAATTTAGAAAGAGTAACAGAGAAAAATCTATAATGATGCCAAAATTATGTGGATTATTTCATTTTTCTAATGAAACGATCTTAAGTTATTTTAATTCATCAGCGTAAATTAAATATGAATACTAAGTATTTATTTTCTGCAAAATTCTTAATTTATTTTGAAGAAATCTACGTAAATTGTTATACAAAATGGTCCCACATTACCAATTTATATAATTCTTTTTATAACAATTAAAATTTTTACTATTAAATTTTAGAGAAAAAGGTTTTATTTCATACACGTAAAAGTATTTATTAAATGCTTTAAATTATGAAACTTTATAGCGTTTACACACACACAAATAATAGAATTATAATAAATTAATTGATAGATGCTTTTATGTCCGTTAATTAAATGTTTTGTTAGATATCTGACAATTATTTTTATGTTAAAATATGATTACTATTATGTCAAATTAAATATCTAATCATAAATAAGGGAAAATATTAAAATAAAAAAAATAGTTATAAATTATAGATCAGATCTCACATCATTTTTCAGCAAATTATTTTAAATGTGTTTTTTAAAATTCAAAATAAAAAATATTTATAAATAATATTAATTTACTTTAGAAATTTTGATTATTTGTAAACATATGATAATATGATATAAATTAATATTAGCGTTAATTAAAACCATTATTTCTCTAAACTAATATAAGAAAGTTTTTTTCTGAATTACAATAAATTAAGAATGAATCTTATATATTAGGACAGTGAATTTCATAACAATAATGTTTGATTGCTTTAAATTCTTAGTGATAAATACAATCCATAATTTATTAATTATATTTTAATATTTTTATAATTATAATTAATTTTAATGATATTTTAAATTGAAATCATTAAGGCTTCTATTTTCTAATTAAAACAAAAAATAAATGAATTTTAAATAGAAGTTAATTAAACAGGAATTACTATTACCTTTTAAATATATTGAATTAAAACATTACATAAAAATTATAAAAGAATAAGAATATGTTATTAAATTACTATTAAGTCCCATAAAAATTGTTTATGGATCGTTTGAATTTACGTGTAAAAATTATTTTTACCTACACAGCTTATAAAATAATTCATTTGATAAATTATGGAAAAACCATTTCTACTTTTTGCTTATAAACTATAATTTCTAAGAATGATAACAATTTCAGTTTTCATTTGCATATAAATTATTTAAATATGTTTGTAGAAGATAATTTCTGTCAAAACAATGATTATTATTTCGTAAATATTGAAAGAGGATAATTAAAGGGCAATATATAAAATTCATTGTGTATATATATTTTAAATATAATTTAGGGGTACTTTTTTGAGTGTTGTGTGTCTGTATGCGTGTTAGTAAAATACATATTACTGAATAATTATTTGCAAGAAAATTACTCATAACAATATTTTAATTTTATAAAAAGTGTAAATATAAATTACAATTTACGAAGTTAAATTTCTTTACTAATACTATTGTTGTGTCTTTACTAAAACTACTGTTGTATTTTAATGCAAAAGAATTCAATGCATATAGGTTGAGAATATTTTTCATACATAAAATTTGACACGAAAGTTCCCTGAATTTGACACATTGAAAGATATTTGAGCGGAGCCCTGACCAACTTTTGAAACAGTTAAATATAAGCAATTTCGGGGGGGGGGAATTTCCATCACCCCAGGCATTGGACTGAAAAGAATTGTCAAAATGCAAGCGACACATGGCATAGTCTTTTTTTCTCTCTCTCTAAAAAAATCAATCCCAGGAATATGGTGGGCAATAATTTTTCAGAGAAGCGATGAAAATGTAAAAAAAAAATTCTCTAAAGAAATTCTGGCTCATCCATCTCAGGGCTTTCAAGAGTTAGGGCACGTGCCTTGGGGGTGAGAGTGTAAAAAAATATCACTTAATGCGTTTAGTCACAGTCAATATTTATCCTCAGGTGCCTACAAAAAAAATTTTTTTTCTTTCTCCATCCTGCTTCTGTCTCCCTTGGCTTTGCAATAATATATTTCGCTCAGTTCGATCTTTAAATGAAACTTTGCTCCCAGATGTAAACGTGGATGGGATCCATTCACTGCTGTGTTTGTTGAAAAAGGAGAACTAATAGCACTTTTTTTTAATAAGAGTAGAGTTTGTATGTTTCAACAAAGACATTTAGAAACAGTTTGCGAAGTGAAATAATTGACGTTATTGTTACTTTTTTATTAATGAAGGTGAGAGAGAGAGAGAGAGAGAAAGAGTAAATTGATTTCCTATTAATATGCTGCTGAAAAAGATCTGTTAAAAATACTTAAACTAGCTTTTCTCAAATGCAATTATATTTTAGTTTTTCTATGTTATGTGATAATAAACATTTTTATATTTGAAATAGAAATTATATTTAAAGTATGTGTGAAAATTAAAAACAGTATTTTTTATAAGGTTTGTGCTTTTGCTGTTGAATGCTTTCATATTTAATTATCTGGGAGTCACGCTTGTATAATTCCACTACAGAAAATCCGTTGTTTTTCCCATGTATCTTTTATCAAAATTTCCAACCAATAAAATTCTCCAATCGAAAATACTTTTCACATTAAATGGTCACTGATTATGTTCGTTCACTAATCTATCGGTCACTAATTATGTTTCAAATTTAAAATAGCTTTATATAATTTGAAATTTTCTTAATTCTTTGATGATGAAAATGCAATTAAAAGTTATTTATTAAGAACTATGGAACAAATAGAGAAAATTAGTGATGTTTATAATTTTAACGGAAATTTGTTTTAGAAAATTATATATTTAGTTAAAATTCAATTCAAATTTTTAGCTCTCGCATTTATTACTTAATGATTACCTTAAAGTAATTAGGAAATGAAAGTTGATTCGAATATGTAATTATTTTGTATTATATCTTGAATCATAACAAACGAAAAAATTGTTTTTATTTACATCACGCAATGAACAGCCCAACAGAGAACACTTGTTGCGAGACATTTTAATATCTATATGACAAATTGCTTTCTAAGAAGATATTAATTGGAGTATTCCCCTGTCATGTGGGAAGGTACCCGTAAAATTCTGAAACCTCCTCTTCAAACAGCTATGAATAAAGAAGAAAGAAACTCAGCATCAGACGTCCGTGTTCACCATGGCTTAGATTGAAAGCGAAAGGTCCCCGGTTCAATTCCAGTTAATGATGAATAATAGGAAATGAATGCTTTACTTCTGTATTCATGTTTATCCTATTGGTTTCTCAGGTTTCTTTTCCCGCAAAACTTGAATACCGCTATCAACGAAAAGTTCTTCCTGAAAGTAACTTATGCTGTAAATAATAAAATACATTACAGCAGACTTAGTTTATTAGTTTATTTTAAGTATCATCCATTTCCTATTTCTAAAAAGTGGCTGGAATTGAACCCGGGACCTTCCACTCTAAAAAGCGCTTTCTAACTACAAGGGCATGGTGAACTAAGAAAATTCAATGTCGATACTTTCGCAGTCATTTAGTATTTTTAAAACCAACAGACGTTGAAAAAGCAGTTATAAAATCAATCATAATTTCACAAGCGCTCTTGCCTTCGGTTCAACAGTTCATGGGTTTCAATCCCACCTTGGGCATGGATGTTTGTAGTGGTTCGGAATCCATTTTAAACCGTAGGTCCCGGTCTAATTAGCCCTCGTGTGCAAAAAATGACCGTTGAGCGACAAACAAAACAAAACAAATATAATTTCAAGCATTAAGGTCGATCAATACAGTCTAAGAGATTAAAATAGTTCCCGGTATCATTTTGCTGTTAGAAGAACCTGAAACTGCCATCATAAGCGTTTTTTCAATCAATTTGGTTTTCAATCAAATAGTTTTTTCAATCAATTTGGTATGATTCCAAAAAATTGAAATAGCTGACAAATATGTGGATTCTTTGATGTAAAACACTATTTTAAATAAAATTCAACGCAAAATTTAATGACTGAAAAAATATATAAATTAAATTAAGTCCACTGTAATTACAGTAATTTAAGATAGTCATTAATGTACAAAATGAATTTAATAAATTGCATGTCCTCTCAAGTATCTGTTTAGTAATAATGTAGAAAAATCTTGATTATTTTACAATTTATTATTTACTTTACATTTATTAAAATTGGAAATAATCAAAGTTGGAATGTTTTTTAATATAAAATGACAAATAAAAGGTACACACAGTGTAGAGTGTTATTCTACTGTATAAGAAATTTATATTTATATCAAAGCCGACCAACTTGTCTAGTGGCCAGCGTGCCTGAATACGGATAAGAAGGTCCTGGGTTCGAATCCCAGTTCGGGCATGGATGTACTTTCTCTCTCTACCTATCCTGTTTTTGTCCTTTACTTGTATGAATGAGGTGTGAATGGGTGCCTACCCTATAAACGGGTACCTATGGCATGTGTGTAGAGAAAAGTCGTACTTTCACCTTCATGGTGCTTTGATTAAAACGAAAGACGCTCCCAATCAACTTAATTCACATACCATAACAAGCTTGGCTTGTCCAAGTGTCATTAGTAAACAATAACAATATATTAACAACAGCATATATTGAAACTTATAGATATCTTCTATGATAAGTTAAAGTTCAGGTAAAAGTTTGAAACTTGCATTTTTATTTAAAAAATGGTCAATTTTTTGCAATACTATTTATTCACAAATTTAATTTATATAAAGCATATCAAATACAAAGGCTAAATGGGTTGAATGATTTAAGGGCTCCTTAAGATGAGCTATAAGCGGAGTTTTCATTTTTTTGAAGTTTAAAAACAAATAAATCTTGAATCATACAGTAATTTTTACCTTCACAACATTCTATACTATGTGTTAGAGTTTCAGTAATAGATTTTACCCTCAAAATTTGCTTTAACCTGCTAATGTATTTACTCCAATAGTTTTTTGAGGAAGACAATTTAAATCCATTATTGAAATTCCTGTTTTTCTCTTTTATTTGTTTCATCTGAATGATACAGAGACAATAATGAATATTCATTCCTTACTGATTTTTTCCTGATTTGCAAGAGCAAAAAAAAAAAAAAACTTTCAGTATATATTTTTTAATTTAAATTATTACCTTTTATTGAAAACCCATCGTTTTGCTTGTATGCCTTCATAAATGTAAATAAAATCATTTTCGGGTAAAAGATGCATTCTTCACAACGTTACATTCAAATTTATTGTAAATTAACGTTAATAATCTTTATTCATACTGGATTATTGATTTCCCCAGAAAAAATATATAACCATTCTCATTTGTTTTACTATAAGAAATTATCAGAATTAATTTTCAAATGATTCACAAACTTTTTTTAAGTTTTAATGAATTAAATGTTTTTTTGAATGCTGTTTTAATAAAAGGACTATCAAAATTCTATTTTTTATGTGACAAAAATAATTATTAACATTTAATATATGAAATATGCAACCAACTTGTCTAGTGGTCAGCGTGCCTGACTGCGGATAAGGAGGTCCTGGGTTTGAACCCTGGTTCGGGCATGGATGTACTTTCTCTCTCTATCTATCCTGTCTTTGTTCTTTCCTTGTATGAATGGAGTGTGAATGATTGCCTACCCTATAAGCGGGTACCTATGGCATGTGTGCAGAACAAAGTCGTACTTTCACCTTCATGGTGCTCTGATTAAAACGAAAGACACTCCCAATTGACTTAAATTCACATAGCCAAGGCATAGCGAGCATGGCTTGTCCAAGTGTCATTAGTAACAACAACAACATATATGTTATTATTTCAGTATAATGAAAAGTTTTCTAAATAATTTATGAAGTTGTTTACTGGAAGTTTCTTAATTATTTAATATATTTTCTTTAAACAATTACTAGATCTCCTGCTTTTCTAGACTTCTCATATCTTGGAAATAAATTTGATTTTTTAAGAGAAGCTATCTAGAATTAAAAGTATAGAAATGTCATACCATATAAATCCTATTATCCAAAACATGTGAAAGATATTATAGTAATAAACTTACATACCAAGATTATTATACTTCTAATCATTAACATTGTTACTGTGTAAGAAAACTACTCCCTCAGAAAGAAGAAACCACTTTGAAAGAATATACTATGAAGATACTACACTCAAAAAAAAAGATACCATGATATACAACTGACTAACTTGTCAAAAATTTTAATCGATCATTAAGTAAACAAATTAGTTAAGCCATTATTTAATTTCCTCGAATTTCTGCTTTGTATATTAGGAAGTGCATAATAGTATTTTCTATCATATAAAATTATTTTATTTTAACATTTTCAATGTTTATGTCTATTTATGATAATTTTCAAATTACATCGTACTTTATTTTAAAAATTTTGTCAGTAATAAACATGTTTTAAAACATTTGCTTAAAAATATCTTTCTGAAATGAGAAATTTTTCAGGGGGAACTCAAAAGCTTAAAAAAAAGTTATCATTGTGCATATGTTTTAATAACATATGCATGATTCACATTAATTTAAATTAACTTCATTATAATTTAAATATTTGAATTTTTTAATTTAATTTATTATTTCTATCGAATTAAAAGCAATTTTCACTTCACCCTCTTCACTTATTATTCTAAACAATATTTAAGAAATTGTCACCATCAATAACAACTAAAATGGTGTAAAACATACACAATGTATTGATTTCCAGATAAAAAGTTTGCCCTTATTATATTGTATTCTTGCCTCGCATGCGAAATATGCAAAAGAAAATTCTCAAGCTCTCACCCTGACAGATATGCATAGAAAAATCAGTAGAGGAGATTAAAATTGGTACTTTAGATAAGTACAGTGTTCTGCCTCAGATATATGGTTGCGTTAGTTGAGAACTATATTGTATATAAAAATTATTTTAAACAGTATCTCATGAAGGTAAAAAAGAGAATGGTTCAGTATGTTAAATAAACAAATACACCAATTTTTTTTTCCTGAATACAAAGCTGACCTTTAGGTAAGAGAATAATTTTTGAGATACGCTTTAATAAAACTTTGTGGATTTCATTTAAATTAAGTAGAATGGCTAATTGCATTTTATATGTCATAGTCTTACGCTAAAATTGTTCTAACTATACAAATCATTTGGCAATTTGATGCCACTTATTTCATAAAAATTAAATTAACTTTAGTTCATTAAATGCAAGTAGGCCATTAGTTTTATTTTATATAAACAAATGAGTTTTATCAGAAAGGTACGAACTGCGTAAGAGGGAAAGAAAAAGAGATAAAGTTCTGTTTGAGTTTTTTCATTAACAAGTCAACTATATATCATATATATTGAAATGAATGTAGACTATGCTCTTTTAGATTATTAAATTAATTTTTAGTTTAAAATTATCATGGTATTTAAACAAATCAAGTAGAAATTTGGAGTTCCGGATGCCTTTTAGGAAAATACACTTTTGATCACTTTAAAATTTAGTTTTATTAATATCAAATGATGTCTCATACTTTTCAGATACAATAAAAAAAACTAGGGTTTTCTAAAACATATGAGTATTTTGCATTTAATGTAAATAATACTAAAACTGACCTGCAAATTCTTAGTAACACTAATTTTTATTTTCCAAATTAAAACTTTTTTCATTTAGTGATTTGTAATAATTATTTGTAAGAATTATTTCCAAAATCGTGATGAAATTTACTTTTAATTACTTTATATTTTCATTGAAGATTTTAAAATATTATCTTATTTATTTTACAAATAAACATTTTTATTTCAATACAAATTAAGAAATAAATAATAATATTTCAAAAAATCATTACATCAATTATTCATTATAAATTTCTTTTTATCTCTCCAGATCAAAAATATTTTCGATATCTTGACAAAAAATCTATATAGGAAGTACTTTCGTTTAAAAAAAAAATAAAGAAACTCCCTACTCAGCATTCGGAAAGTGTTTCAGTATTGATTGCCACATCATTGTAATGTTAACTCCTTTGTCCAGCAACGGTCGTCAACTAAATATTTGATATGAAAAAAAAAATGAAAAAGATTAAACCAATCAAATTCATCAAAGAACTCAGACGTGATTTTCTGTATCCGACATCTTATCCTCATGCGAGAGAGAACTCCTATCTTTTTTAGAAGACGTTTAAAATCGTGACGATTGTGTGAGATGATTTAGTTGAGTGCCAATATCGTTTTCTCCCTAGCGCACCCCCCTTCTCGCCTTGTTTCACACCCCCTACCGATTTTCTGGTTACCATGACAACCGATGACGCTGGTGAACCAGAAGTGACCTAGTGCCAGTGGGAAACTAGTTGGATGTGAGTGTGTGTATAAATATATATATCAATGACGCATACATGCTGCTAAACCAAGAGCCGAATGTAAACAAACTGTACGATTCTGGATTTTAGGAGACCCGCTCTTAGCTGTTATTGTTACAAAGGATTACAACGGTCGCAGTTTAATTAAAGTAAGTGATTATCGGAAATGCTGCTATGATCCAGAAACAATTTCGGCTGGTTTTGAGAAAACATAGGAATAAATGAATGCCGCAACATGTATTCCACCATGTATAGCTGATAAAATTGATTTCCCTAACATTTGTAAATACTCAGTTTTAATTCCGAATAGGAATTAACTTTGGAAATTTACAATTCGTTTAAATCTTGGAACTGTTGCATAAGTTAATATAATTAGCTTTAGATAAGCATTCATTACACAATTGATAATGGTAATATTTTCTCTGATTAAATTTATTTACGTATAAGATACACTTTTAAAAGCAATATTTTGAGAAAAGTATCTGAATAATTAAAGCATTTGAAACGTGATTAATACAAAATGAAATCAAACAATGCAAGAATGTAAAATTTGAATTTATATTCTGTTTCCTAATTTAATCTTTTGTTATTAATTTAACTTTGCTAATAACTTAAAAAACTATTTAAAGGATAGGGTTAAAATATTTTCAGTAAATTAATTTCTGAAATAAGGGAAAATAAGTTGATATTTATTTTGTTATAAGCAAAATGATGTGGCTGAGTTAATTTCTTAATCTATAACTTAAATTGTACTAAAACTTAAATAAAGCTTACAATTTAAAATGAAAATTTGAAGTGAAGCAATGAATAAATAAGTAACAAACAAGAATTGAAACAACAATATTCGTCAAACTTAAAAATGAAATAATAAATATGTAAATATTTTTTATTTCTTTAAAAAACAAATAATTTTAAGTGTACATCATATGTTTGAATATTAAAATTTTAATGAATCTTTTTCTCAAAATCTGAATTACTTAGTAATCACCTTAAGCGAATTTCCTGTATATATATATATATATATATATATATATATATATATATATATATATATACATATATGTATACATACCTATATATATATATATATATATATATATATATATATATATATATATATATATCGTACAAACAAAATTTCAATTTTTTAAAAACAGATAGTTGCATTATATATAATCTAATCCATATTATTTCCTTTACATAAACTCATCAACTAGGTTTGTTTTGAAGAATATTTTCGCAGATTATTTAAAGAAAATATAATATTATTTTCAAATTTAAAAGATTATTTATGTATCAATAAATTTTATATGCAATATAGAAAAAATTACTTTAAGACCATTTTAGGCATTGAGTGGAATAAAGGAGTGAATAGAACAAATTCATAAATAAATGGCTATTATTGAAACAGAATTAAAAATATTTTCAGTTAAAGTAAAAAATTCATATATATATATATATATATATATATATATATATATATATATATATATATATATATATATATATATATATATATATATATATATATATATATATATATATATATATATATATGTATATATATATTTTAACCCTTAAAATATTATAATTGTCTTATTCCAAAATGCTCATAAACAAATTCATTGAAATCATTAGAACATCCTAGACGTATAACTTAATTTATAAAAGTTATTAAAATATATTTATATTGAAATAAAAGCTTTCATTTAAAATGCTTGAAATAAAGCAATATAAAGAAAGAATGATATAATGAAAAAGGAATGAACTCTCTAAGACAGGAATTATACATAAAATGTCAATTGAATTTACAGCTAAATTTGAAGCAATTAATATTTTTTTAAAAGCTTGATTAAGAAATTTATTTTTCTGTCATAGAAAAACATTTCACAAATTAATAGCAATGAATTAAAAATTTTATTCACTCAAACTACCTAAGAATAACTTAAATTACTCATATATGAAAGTAAATTTTAACACTCGAAATAACTTTAATTAAATAAAAGTATAAGAAAGAGTAAAGAAGATGTCGCCTAAAATATTTTAAAGTAAAAATGAAGCGAGTATATTTTTTGTTACTTCAAATATTAAAATATTACTTCTGATCATTTAATGTTAAATGTTAACTATCAAAAATTAAATAGAATACAAAAGATATTTTCATAATTATTTTGAAAACGCAAAAGAATTTATTACCTAAGCATTCTTGATTATTGGAGAGATGCATTCTTTAATTTTTAACTATTGAACATATATGCATACAATTAATATATATATATATATATATATATATATATATATATATATATATATATATATATATATATATATATATATATATATATATATATATATATATATATATATATATATATATATATATATATATATATATATATATATATATATATATATATATATATATATATATATATATATATATATATATATATATATAACAATTGTTTTTTAAGTCCTCAAGAATAAAATACACATTATTCAATTAATTTTTTTACAAAATTAAATTAAAAGTTCGATAAACAATATGGAATAGTAAAAACATTTTATACACTCATAATAAATTAACAAATGTTTTAAATTCACTTGCTTAAAAATAATTTTTAAGGGAATTATTTTAATTAAAATTGCTTACTTAAGCATTTTACATGCGTGTGTTGGTTTTAAAAATGTGAAGGGGGGAAATATAATGGCAAATAAAAAATGATGGCTTACTTTTATTTCAATAATTAAAATTCAAAACATATGTAATTCTCCTTGGATTATATAACTCTCCTACAGTTTAATTTTAAGCTATAAAATGGGGACTAGTATTAAATATTTTTAATAGTGTTATTAAAATTATAATAAGGCATTATTGTTTTACTTTAATTTACTTACAAATTTAAGATAACAATATTAAATAAATATGAAATTTATTGATGAATATATATATGTATACTATATACATATATATATATATATATATATATATATATATATATATATATATATATATATATATATATATATATATATATATATATATATATATATATATATATATATATATATATATATATATATTATATATATATATAGTATATAGTATATAAACATTATTATATAGTGTGTGTGTCGAAACTCTCATTTTGTAGAGAGTTTGATCATGAATGTTTTATTGACCAGCACTTGGTTCCCCTGATGTATTTAGTACAGAGCTTTAATGATGACGACAGATTTAGCATCATAATCGAGCAGATTCATACATTATGACCTTACTAGGAGTTTCTTCAATCAGAAGGATATTTCTAGCAGGACAATGTTCCATGTCATTAAGTTCGTGTTGTCAATGAGTGGTTACAAGGGCATTAAGATAACATCAGCTCATTCTGTTGACCATCTCATTCCCCAGATTTAAATGAAAAGAACATGTTTGGGATTAATATTCGATATATGTTCACAAATCAATAAGCATCAACATAGCGCTCCAATTGCATTCCCATGGTCTCTTATACAATATACATTCTATATATGTTTGTAGAAGAAGAATTAAATCCTCTATATATGTATACTATAATACATATCTATCAGTATTTATATCTATCTATCTATAGTATATCATAAGTACTGTAATATATGATATACTCAATATATTATATTATATTAGCTATATGATATATATATATATATATATATATATATATATATATATATATATATATATATATATATATATATATATATATATATATATATATATATATATATATATATAGTATACGTGTATGTATACGTATATATTTCATTAATCTATCTAAAATTTACATTCACCTAGGAGTGAGAAGCATTCGTTGAAAAATTTCAGATGCTTATTCCATTGACTGTAAAAATATCGGAAATGGGTGATTCACTTCTGCCTTCTCAAAGACAACTGACTAGGCGATGACTTCCAAAGTTGTGCTGTCTCGGTATTTTTCCGGGTCTCATCCTTTTAAATATTTAAACCATACTCTTGATCACTTCCTAGGAGATAAGACGTGGAAAATCTTCAAATGTCTCAAGTATATGGCACTATAGGGTAGATGGCCTAGCCAATGTAGGGCAGGTCCTACTCTCCACAGTGACAAATATTACAAGTTTTAAAATTATCAAATAAATTAGCAATAATGTACGAAATTTTTTACTATATTATTTGTCAAGTTTATCCATTTGGGTTTATAAATTTAAAAATTCATGCCTTATGTGATTTAGTTTGAAATACTACCTGTTTGTAGGATTATAACACTTTAAAAGTCAATTTTACTTTCTGTGCATTTTTCACAAATGCAAACTTTTCTGCGTTTTATTATAAATTTCAATTGATTCATTTCCTTGAATATTTTGATACCAGAGCAATGTTAATTAATTATTTTGTGTCATTCAAAAATAACTTACCAAACAATTTATATGTACTTCTAAAAAAATATGAAATTAACGAGAGTTTTGATTTAGCGCGAGTCCGTACATATACTATAATAAAGAAATTACTTTGAAACCACAAAGTGGTTAGCCCAAATTTCTAAGGCTATCGTAAGACTTTTTTATGCGTAGTCCAGGAGAACGTTCCACAGAGAGTGGGATTTTCCGTACTCTCTTGCGTCACAAGGAAGGAAACTTGGAAAACTCTCAAGCACTACAGAATGTAGAAAATCTCTCAAAATATATAAATTAAATACAAACATCGTATTAAAGCTATGTGTCGTCTGTTGATGATAATCTAGGATGATATAAGCTGGTGATAATTTTAGTATGCGTCCTAAAATTGTCACCAAAGGATATATTGCAATATAGAATCATCCGGAATATGATCTCTGACCGACTAATGTGGAAAAACTCAATTTATATACAGTAATTTTATATAAGTTGCAATTTGTACTCTCTATACTAATTTGAATGAAAGAGAAATGTTACGTTTTAACTTGAATCTGAAAAGCCATTTCAGTGAAAAGTCATTGATTCCAAGAGACTTCGAAAACGAGAAATAATTAAAGTTTTAAAATTGAGTTTTTATTTCTTTTATTCGAGTGTGTCCAATTCCGGAACTAAAATATTAATATTCTTAGAATACTAACTTAAATTAAAAAAACAAAGTAAATTAGATGAAGAAATAAAGAAACCAATAGTATAACTAATATATTAACTTTAAATTTTAAGTAAACTAAAAATCATTTGATTAAAATACCAATTAATTCAAGAAACTTAATAAAAATATTTTAAAGGTTAATTATTTTTTTCTAATCAGTATTTCTTAATTCTGTTATTAAAACTACTGGTATTGAGACCATTAACTTATAAAGTGCAAAACAAGTTGAAGGATGAGGTGTGGAGGACGTTAAATATAAATATAAATCTACAAATCAATTTTTTTGAAAAAAATTTGTTGAATGCAGGAAAATTATTGATTAATCTAATTTTAAAATTTAACTTATGTTTGAATACTGTCCAAAAACTTCAGTATTAAGAATGTGAATTTAGAAAGAGAGTAAAAGAAAAGTGTGTGAATATGTCTTCTAATTTTTAATTTATATAAATGAAATTTTAATTGATCATTTGTATTTGCAATCTATTAATTTTAAGTTTTGAATTTGTAAAAAAATATTTATAATTTTAGCGAACATCTACATAGAAAATTGGAACTCTTTTAACTTGTTAATAGTACTATCTCGAACAAATATGAATTTTTAAGATGCAATATGTGATAGTATTAAAAAGATCTGAAACAAAAATATACGTACAATATTTTATTTTAAATAAAAGTAATTGCTTTTTGTTTGCAAGAAATAAATAAAGTACTATTATATTGGAATTTAATATTTAGAAATATTTAAGGTTATGGTATCATTATTTTGAAATATGCGTTACTGCGCAGTAGAACTCCAATTATACGAATCAATTGGGAAAGACACAATTTGGATAGTTGGATTTTCTTAAAAAAGGGTTTATTTTAATTTTTTACGTTGAAAATAGAAGAAAAAAACGACATATATTTAGAGGCAAAGGATTTTTAATCAATTAAGTGAAAATGCAACACTTTTACATGTTAAGGTATTTACACTTTTACATGTCTACTTTGAACACTTTTACATATCTACTTTAACATGGACATTAAAGTCATCTTTTTTAATCGATCATACAACCAAAGTTACCATCATTTTCCATTTGAAATCTAAGTTCTCACTCATACTCTCATCTCCTCTGTGTGTGTGAATAAGCAGAAATTTATAAAATAATATTTTGAGTTCCTTTAGTGACATGTATCTCTCTCCCTTTCTCGTTCTCATCTTCTACCTTCTCTTACCTTTACTTTTCTTGAGATTAATCTTTTGCTCATTTTCCTTTTCTTCTTCATTATAATTTATTTTTCTGAAATTGTAAAAGTGATTCGGATAAATGGAATTTGGATGATTGGAGTTCTACGGTAATAAAATTGAAAAGAAAAATGACTCAACTAATTTACTATGGGAAGATAAAATCTGTATATATTAAAGCATACCCATTATTAGCAAAATTATAGTTCTTTAATTAAAAACATGGGTACTCAATTTGACAGAGTAAACATTAAATAAAGGAATAAATGTGAATTGAATTTTTGCTACTGTCAAAGTTTCAATAATAACAAGCATGAATAACTCTAAATTTCATATCTAATTATCTGAATTCTAAGCAACAGTTAAAATCTTATCTTTAAAAAATATTAATTCTCATTTTGGCTTTTAAAAATATAGCTTCCTTTATATAGTCGACTCAGACTCTTCTTGTTATTACATATAGCGATGAAAACATCATTTAATTAAAATGAATTGAATACTTGAAATTAAGAATAAGTTGTTGAGTTGGTATTTGCACAAATAAAAATGTAACAGTTTGAAATTGTAAATTATTAAAAAACGAAATATTGAATTCTTTATTTTAAATTAATAATTTAAAGGAATGTTTTCATAGATAATATTTTTCTTTGTACTTTCTCTGCAATATCTTTTATTAAAATAAATCAGTGTATTTCTTTATATATCATATTCGTATTTTATAGCCAGCATAAATTTCATGGTTAAATACAGAATATTTTCAACTGTAATTTATTTTTATGTGATTTAATTCTGATAACGGGTGCAGTAAATCATTCGTCAATTTTAAACGAATCTTATATTATATTTGTTTAACTTATAAAAAAGGAATGGTATTTCATTAAAATGAATGTAATAAGGAGGAATGTTATTTCAGTTATAAAGATGAGGAATATGAATTTAATAATTTCATTCTATCTTTTAGAAATCTTGTTTATCATGCATTTTTCTACCAGTCAAAAATTTGCAATGAATGTGATATTCAATTTTATAATAACCAAATATCACATATTACAAAGGTTCTGAATTGGTAAAAAATGTAAAAATGATTTATACTCTATGTACAAAAAATAGAGGAAAATTTATATAATTTATTTTTTATATTATATATTTGCTTAATGCAATTTTCATTACATTAACCATTTTATTTAAATTATTTGAGTATTTCAAAACAGCGTTTTTTTATCATATGTATAGTTTTTAATCAGTTTTCTGTCAAGTCTCAAAGACACGTATTATTCTATAAATATCATTAGGATATAGCATTCCTCATTTGATCTGCAAAAATCTAAACAATTGCGGGGATATATTATATCTTTTCTAGAAAATAAATTCTCCAGAGAAATATGTTTCCACTATATTTTGACATATTCCCCACCTTAATTTTCTTTCGAATTAACCCTTTTCTAAAGCAAAAAGTTGTCACATATACATATTTCTTAAATTTTAACGATTCCCTTAGGTAAACATTTCATTATATTCATTACTCACGTTTAATAGGTTTACGGAAATATTAACTTAAATGGGCTGTTTTTTAAGTCTCTAGGTATAGTTAAAATGTTTTAAAGCATGCAATTAATAAATAGAAATGTTATTTTTGTTAGTGTGTTTGCATAAAATATAATTATATATCGTGTGTGTGTGTGTGTGTACGGAGCATATAATGAATTTATATCATTCATAAAACTATCGTAAATGTCGTTTCCAGTTTCTAAGTAATCCCTTGGCATGAAAGCTAATATAGTCAAAATATTTGCCAAGACATTTACTAAAAAATTAATAAATTATTCTGTTGAGTTCTCTTTTGTAAAAGATATATGTGAATAAAACATATTTTTATAATAAGGAGACAATTTAATTATTTTTGTTTTTTCTTCTAAATGTCGTCATAATATTAAGACTAGATTAAGATACATTATGTTTATAATATAGTTACAGAATTTATAACTTTTTATGTTAAGAATATGTACAGCATATTTTGATTTTATTTATTCCCTCGGCTAGTGAAAATGATATTATAAAAATATTTGAAAGATAACTAAAAATAATTATTAATATTGTTTTCACCTTCCGTTTATTACATTTATCTATAGTAAACACTTAGTACTTTTATTTTGCAATAAGTATTTTTATTTTCTTTGATAAAATACTATTTTGCAAGATTCATAAATTTCACTATTTGAGAGACATTCGATTGTAAAAAAATGTTGTAATCTGTTCTCAGTAAATATTAAAGATAGATGTCATTTTATGCTTTGTAATATTTTTTGACATATGGCCATGTAGTTAAATATCATTCTTTGGAAGGAAAATTTGTCAATAAAATCTTATATTGAGAAAATTATGAAATAAAAAAATTCCATTTTTTTGTTGCTTCCTTTTTTGAAACATTCAGAAGTTATAAATATATTTGTTAATTTATAAAACTGATTTTATTTTCACCTTTCGGGTAATGCAGTATAAAATATAAATACTCATATTTAGTCTAAGAAATATATTTGAGATTATGTAGCACCAAGTGAACTATTTTAAATTCTGAGGTAATTTTGAAAACTAGATTAAGTCATGTAAATATATTTATATTAATTAATTATTTATAATAACTTCTGTGTTGCATTTACATTATTGATATAAGGCATAAAAATTTATGCACATGCTATTGTTTTTATTATATTTCTTAACAAAAAATTACTAGAAATAAAATATAAGCTGAAAATATAATTGCAAAGTCATTCATTTAAATACCTCGTGGTGTTTACTTCTCACAAATATTGACGAATAAAAAATAATTATTGCATTTTAATCTTCCAATCTTAATTTATCTTATGGGATTGCAATATGTATTGATGAGACAGCATGATATATATTCCATACTGCAAAAATGCTGGCAAAGTCTTTCCTTATTCAGAATTCCTTAGTTCACTACACATAACTTTAAATAAGATTAAATATATGTTTGTATAAGTTAATTTCTTATCATAAAGATGTATGCATACATTTTATGCATGTATATACATTTTTATGCAGATGAGAAATACATGTTCAGATATTATGGCTCAAATAAAATTTTGATGTACACTATAATTTAATGATATGTTAAATATTAAACTCATTAGTATACATGGGTAGTTAATTATAAAAAGAATTATTATTTAAAGCATAATTTTGAAGAAACAGATCTATATAACATACGCTTTTGCCATAATTCCAAAAAATTCCTTAAAAAAGAAACGAAAATACACCTAGAAAAATAAGACTTGAATTTAGTTGTATGTCGCAACAAAACATTTATTAAATTTTGCAATTTTTCTTAACATTAGTTGGCTTACTTGAACCAAGCACAGCTAAAGAATTTTTAACATTTTGAGGAATATAATTTTATAAGAGTTTTTTTAATGAACGAAACAGCATATATCCTGGGATTTTTCAAATAATACAATGACTTGTAACTATTGAAAGAAAATTTGAAGCTGAAATATTCTTTACCATTAAGACATAACTGTCTAAAATTATCCGATAAAGTGTGAAGTGTATGAAAAATATAATTGGTAAACCGTAGTAAAAATCTGATGATGGTGACGTACATCCTCGAGTATAACGGAGCTATATCATGTTCAGGAATTTGTTCCTAAAAATATCCAAAATCAGCAATGGGTTATCATGAATATCCTGCTTGGATAAACCCTAACATAATAAAGTATGGACAGGAGAATTTTGTTCAATAGGGCACTTATAAAGATTTAACTATAATGTACATAAGATGCAATTAAACTTTCAGCACATAGTAGGGTTAAAAATTTCTTTTTAGAATAAACAATGGTAAATTTGATCCAATAACCTCTTAAATACCAGAGAAGTATAGGAAGTTTCTCCATATAAATGTTTTGTACTGGTGCGTAGAATTTTCAGTGTTTTCTCTTTTGAAAAATATGAATATGGCTTATTATATAAAATGCTTATGAAAATTTTCTCTGGAAGGGAATTCGCTATGCATACAAAAAAGTTTTTTTTTTTTGTTAAATTAAGTTTCTGCTGTTTGACTTTAAATTCATGGTATCGAAAAAAATAACTAACAATGTCTTATATTCTGGATTGAAAACTTATTTATTTCATATCATACAAATATTTGACATGTACTCTGAAATCTATAAATGCGTTATAATTTAGCAGATAATCTATACTTCATGAATTCTTCAGCATATTATCTTAACTGTTTTACCTTATTGTAAAATAAGTCTCATTTGTGTTAATTACATATATTAGAGTTTTGTTTACTAAATAAATCCTAAAATTGATATATTTTCCGAAAGTCGTAAACATGTTAAACCTTCTGTCTTATGACATTTAGACACATATTACTCTTAACTAAGATTACAACGTTGCATACTCAATAATTATTTTTTTACCAAAACCACAACAGATGAGAATTTTCTTAATTATAGTCATCTGTTGATAAATTTCAAGTTTCAATGATATATCATGAATAATTTCTATGCCAGCAAAAACAAATTTATGTCCGAGACTTGCAATGGGTTAGGAGGAAAATAAGAGTATTTTATATCATTTTGGATATTTTTTGGATATTATATCTGTTTTGGTTATCCACTAAGCTTGTTTATTAATTTTGGCTTTGTACATTGGAGTTGGTTGTGAATATTATACTTATTATTTTTGCATATTGTTTTTCATTGTAAGCATTTTGCAAAAGTTTTTTTTACAATATAATTCAAGCTGTCTCTATTAAAAGTTTACCACTACTGTGACCAAGCAAAAATAATCATTG
This sequence comes from Latrodectus hesperus, assembly GCA_037975125.1. Taxonomy (NCBI): domain Eukaryota; kingdom Metazoa; phylum Arthropoda; class Arachnida; order Araneae; family Theridiidae; genus Latrodectus; species Latrodectus hesperus. Next base: position 50,794,468 of record CM075861.1, read on the forward strand.
TGCCTAAAATTATTTTTTATATTGTGTATTTTATGACCACTTCTATTATTTATTCGTATTACCTGAACTGATCCAGATATATTTTTCTCAATATTTTACATTCCATTATTTTTTAAATTGATAATATCAAGATCAATTCCTTAGCTTGATGTGTAAAACTTTCTGCATTTAATTTAAAGTAAAGCTAATACGTGGAATTTGCTCATGATTAATAGATTTATCTAAGAGAAATATTCCCTCTTGTGGTGTTATAAAAATAGTTCTGTTTGCATCATTAGATTTTGCACATTAATGCGTGAAAATAAGCAGTGTTTAAAATTAATCAGCTGGTATGGAAAAGATAGATTATTTACTTTATTGATAATTTACAAGAGCTTTTAAATTACATTTCCACTCATAGATTAACATACATTTGGTTGCAAATCTCAGTGATTGAACTTGAAAATCCATCATTATTCTATATTATTACCACGTTACTAACAATATCGTCTGAGCTGTATTTTGTGCTTCCATTTCCCAAATGAAAATCCATCATTATTCTATATTATAACCACGTTACTAATAATATCGTCTGAGCTTTATTTTGTGCTTCCATTTCCCATATGAAAATCCATCATTATTCTATATTATAACCACGTTACTAATAATATCATCTGAGCTGTATTTTGTGCTTCCATTTCCCCTATGAAAATCCATCATTATTCTATATTATAACCACGTTACGAATAATATCGTCTGATCTGCATTTTTTATTTCCATTTTCACAAAAAGTTTGTAAATGAAATGTGCGTTGTAAGTCTTGTTATTAAAAAGGTGCACTTTAATTTTATTCTAACACTGAATCTTCTATTTGTCATTACACAAAAAACGTAGATCTCAAATCCCCATTTGATTTCATGCCTTAGTATAATAAAAAATATTTGTTCTATAATAATTTAAAATTTTATAAAAGAGCTTTAAAAGCTCATTTCCTAAGCAGGTACTCTTTTATAAGTCGTTGTGTGTTGTTTAAAAGGATTAGTTCTATAATCAATTATTTCAAAGAGAACAAAAATGTTTTTTTTACTAAAGTTTTATTGCTTTAATATTTTACCATGAAATTACGAAATTCTTTTTGTCTTTGATGAAAAAAATTACTTTCTTATTAAAGAAAAAACAACTGAAATTCGCACCTTCTCTGAAAATCTCTTCTTTAGTGCATTAAAAGGTTCGGAGGAAAAAATCTATCGGAGGAATTGTAGAAGAGGAGGCATGACCAGAGAACAAAATGCAATTTCACTCGTGCAACAACTGCTATGGGAAAACAAAAACATTGACTACTTTTCAGAAGAAATCTTTTTCATTTTTCTATCCATTAGTTCATTCAAAAATCTATTCCCAGAGCATAAGCCGAATAAATTCCATGGAAAAATAAGATTTCCACCCAATTCCCAAAAATCAGTGAGCGCTTCGTTGAGAAAATTTTCTTCTTTACCTAATTTTCAGAGAAGAAAATTATTGTTTATCATTTTTAGTATACTTTCGCGAAAGTACAGGGACTCTGGAAATTTAGATAAAAACAAAAGCAGCGTAAAAATAAAAGCTAGTTCTCTCTTAAATTTTCGAGTTACGTGTTCAGAAAATTCTTTTGATTTTATTTTATTCTCTTCACTTCGATTCCTTTTTCCAATATGTCGACAACAAATCGAACGATAAAAGATGGTTGGAGACTTAAAGGGTTTGTTTTTCATTTTCTTCTGGATATTCGTTTTATTTATATATTATCAAGTGAAGTGGATCTGTTTTTTTTTCCTTTTCTTTCTTTCTCCTTGTTTAAAAATATGTCGGAGGTTGTAAAAAATTAAACGATGGACAGAATATAGGAATTCATTTTATTGAAAGGATTGTCATCGGTGAGACAAAATGTGTTTATCTTTAAACGTGTCACTTTCGTCTTGTTGCAAAAATGATTTCGTTGGCTGTAGTGTTTTTGTCAATAAACCTGATTTGACAAACGGATTTTTCTAAAAATGATTTTGATTATATATAAAAGGAAAATGTTTAAAAAATTGCGTACTGGAAAACAATCCTATTTTTTTACATAGAAATCAACAATCACTAACTATTGACTGAATAAATGACACGTACTTATTCAATATGTGTTATACTTCTAGAACTAGAATGAGAATAAATATATGTAATTGTGATAATTTGTTTTAGATAATTTGCGTTGCATTCTATCATAAAAATTTTGAATTTTTCAAAACATTTTAGATGCATAAAATTATTTATCATATTTACTTATTCAAAACTGCTCTCTAAACTTTTAAATGCAATTAGATCTATCAATTATCTAATAATTTCATGTCATATTATATTGCAATATCATTTTATACACGCATTTTTGTAAAAGAATTATCAAATGAAATAATTGGGATAAAAGTTCATAATACATTTGTGTAAACATTTTTAAAAACTCTTGAAGTCGTTTTATTTAAATTATTTTATTATTTAAATTTTAAACTATTAGCGTATAAAGTTATAACTAAATACTAACTATGAAAATATATTAATTTAATACAATAAATTATTGGTCTTATGTACTTTCTTTAAGTATTTATAGATAATACCTTTCAAAAATGCGTTTAATTTTCCCACTATACAACGTACACATTTCAATAAATATAAAAGCTTAAAGTAATGATGTGATATCTTGTTGTCTTATCTCATATCTTTATAAAAATTAAAGTAGTACGATATTTTAAAGCATAAAGTTGAGAAAGCTTTTAATGCTTGAAAAGCAATTTTCAGTGGTATTTGATGAAAATAATGACACAGCAAAGATAAAATTTATCGCGGTTAAAAGTTATATCATTAATAAAATTAAAATTAATAAAAGATACAGTTCGAAAGATTTAAATTGAAAAACAAATGAGATCTAGTTTTCAAAAATCTGACAGTTCTATGGAGAATTTTTCACTGAAACAATATCCAATTTTGAATCTCTGAATATTTTCTCCTCTTGCATTTAATTTTATCTCCTTTGTGTTACTCTGTTTTTTACTTTATTTCTCTACCTTTTCAGTACTGATTGTTAAAAGGGAATTCAATGTGCTTTTGTTTAAATGTTTAAAAATAAATATTTTAAAGGAGCTCTCATAATATCGAGCTTTAAGGCTTCAAAGATTTTTTTAGGTAAATCTATTATTTTAGTTTACTACTCACATTTATAAATATCTGCTTTAGATACAGTATCTTTTCTACATGGACTTTTCTTTGATAAATCATTGAAGGAAAATCAATACTAAAGTATTTAATTATTTTTATCACTCGCAAAATTCCTTTCTTTTGTTTAAAAAAGTATTAATATTTTCTTTTCTATTATTCGTGAAATTTCAAAAACAGTAGAAATGAACAAATTTACGTTTATGGTGAAATAAATACAATCAAGATTGTGCTTAGAATATAAAATATTATAAAATTAAAATCAGTTTATAACGATGATGGATACACAAAAACTGGTTTTTTATCAATTAACGCTTACTTATATTAACTAACGCACTTTACAATGTATTTTAATAGTTGTATCAAAATAAATAAATTGTTCATGAATCATTTAAAATGACACGCAACTCTATCATTTAAATAAAAATCAGAATATTGAAAAATATTTTAACGATTAAAATCAAAAAAACTTTTTAAGTATTATATATGTATATATATATACAGGGTGATTATAAAAAAACTTTGCCAACATCTGCACTTCTAGCGTCCATTCTATTTAACCAATCAAGATGATACTTCAAATATAGTTCTTTTGAGATATGCGCTCGAGATTCTGTGAATGGCAACACAGTGGCCCTCGCGGTTACAGTTATAGTGACAGAAACTTGAAATTTTCGAATGGCAACGTCTACTTTTTACCATCGCAAAATGTTCAGCTCATGCGAAAACCCTAAATAGCGTTGAAACGGTACCGATATGTCCGAAAACCGACGTGTTATACACATACAAACAGTTCAACAAGGCGCACGGAGGAATAATGCATACGACAGAGACAAGACACTGCTCAATGATGAGAACACATAGAGAAAAAAAATCTTTATTAATTTCAAACATTTTCCACATGAGTGCCATCACAGGCAATTACGCATTGCATGCGGGAGACGGTGGACAATGTCACTGCACGCAACATGGCACGAGGGATGTTTCCAATCTCACGCCGTATAAAATCCTTTAAGTCCGACAATGTTTGAGGATTGCACAGATAAACTCTGGATTTGAGATAGCCCAAAACCAGAAATCCATAGGCGTCAGATCTGGGGATCGCGCAGGCCACGGAAAAGAATAATAGTGTGAGATGATGCGATCACCAAAATGCTGATCCAGGAGCCTTTTAACTGACCTCGCTATGTGTAGAGGTGCGCCATCTTGCATCCAAACAATGTCATTGAGTGCATTCAGCCGACGCAACTCCGGTAAGACATAATTTTTCAGCATGGCTGCATACCGAGGGCCCGTTACAGAACATGTTGCAGGGCCAGTCGGGGTCGTTTCCTCAAAGAAGAACGGGCCCAGAACAAATTTAGCTGTAATGCCGCACCACGCAGTCACTTTGGCGTCAAATAATGGTACTGGCGCCACAGCATGAGGATTCGTCTCTCCCCAATGCACACAATTCTTTGTGTTAATGCTGCCATTTAAGGTGAAATGCGCCTCGTCCGTCCATAGTATGCGAAGTGGCCAGTCGTTATCCGCATCATATCGTAACAAAAATGCATTTGCGAAGTCCAGACGTTGTTGTGGGTCACCCGGCTCCAACATCTGGACGCGCTGGAACCGATAGGGAAACATGTGAAGTACCGAGTGCAAGAGCTTGCGGACCGTAGAGTTCGGAATATCCAACACGCGCGCTATGCCTCTTGCGGTTTCTGTGTGTCCTGCAGTCACTGTATGGTGCACTTCCATGACAACGTCCTCAGAAACAGTTGGCCGTCAGGAGCGCTGTTTGTCACAGGTGCAGCCTGCATCTTCGAATTTCCGCACTAAATCACGCAGAGCTTGCAGAGTACATGGGCCGCGTCGTTGTCGATGATTGCGGCGATACACACGCAAGGCTTCCGCAGCGTTCATCTCATTTTGGTAATAGAGTTTGATCAATTCACCGCGAACTTTCCTAGGAAGACTCATATCGTCGGCATGTGCGAGTTCCCGAATGACGACTTCGCATACCCGCTTGGTATTTTATAGGTTTCCTACGCTGAATATCTGGCGACCGGCGTTCTGTGATTGGTTTCTTGACTCTGTCACATGCAAATTTATTGCGTGCGCCCAGATCGTGTTTTATTGGCCGGTTTTCAGAACTCTTTTTTGTGTTTGCAGAACACGTCCGTTTTTAGACATATCGGTACCATTTCAACGCTATTTAAGGTTTTCGCATGTGCTGAACATTTTGCGATGATAAAAAGTAGACGTTGCCATTCGAAAATTTCGAGTTTCTGTCACTATAACTATAACCGCGAGGGCCACTGTGTTGCCCTTCACAGAATCTCCAGCGCATATCTCAAAAGAACTATATTTGAAATATCATCTTGATCGGTTAAATAGAATGGACGCTAGAAGTGCAGATGTTGGCAAAGTTTTTTTATAATCACCCTGTATATATATATATATATATGTGTGTGTGTGTGTGTGTGTGTGTGTGTGTGTGTGTGTGTGTGTGTGTGTGTGTGTGTGTGTGTGTGTGTGTGTGTGTGTGTGTGTGTGTGTGTGTGTGTGTGTGTGTGTTGTGGGTGGGTGGTTTGTGGTCTGTGTATATAGAGTCTTCAGCAAAAAATAAAACAAAACACTTTCAACTGTAATATTTATTGCATAGAAAATTTATATAAAATTGTGATACTTTATTTATAATATAGCTATTAAAAATAAAAATTCTGACTATAATAATTCTTAAAACCTAGAGATTTATTTCAGATATCATTTACATTTCATAAAAAGCTTTATTCAATATTCTAAGCTATGAAAATTAAAACTGTAAAAGGGAGACCGGAATACAAATACAGGAATATCAAATCCTCAAGTAATACAACGAACAACCACTGACACCACTAAAATATTCTGATATTTGAATAAGCAGTTTATCCGTTATAAGATGATCATGGCAGCAGTAACGTAAATCATTCAAATACCCAACAAAGTCACCAGACATATTAACGATCGTAATGTGAATGACAGCTTATGCAACTACCGCATACAAAGAGTGGGTAACTGTCTATTTTCCATTGGATTTTAGGAATGTAATTTAAGTGAACTTTGGAATAGAACAGATATTGGCAGGGTGCATTCCCTCGTGATTTCTGGAATAGGAAGGGACTTAATCAGAGTTTAATACGCTATGAAATATAGAGCTTCCCCTATTTAAATGATATGCACCTGAGTTGTTAACAGAGTGAATATTCGGCGTTGAATATCTACTGCACACATAAATTCTAAAAGGAATTGGTTGAAATATAATTTTTACTCATTCTAGTAACAGATAGTGCTTGATAATTTTACCTAGTATTTAAAGTAACGTATATATTTAGAATTGTAAAGAGATTTCGACAAGTCTTAATATCGTATATATATATTATAGAATATCTTGTTTAAATGAGGCACATTTGAATTGTTAGCAGATACAATAGACGAATAATTTACTTCATATCCTGAATATTTGTAAAAAAAGTATAATATAAAGTGTTCATTACAAAAGGGAAACAGATTCGTTTGTTTTTTTACCAAATATTTATAATAAAAATTATTTTGGATTATTAATACAATCAAATATGGTTTATATAATATGAAATATAGAGAATTCAACTTAATTGATATAGATTTTAATTATTAGTAGAAAGAACATTCCGTACATTAAATAGTTACAAATAATTCCTAAAATGAATGATCAAAATATTTTTTGTTAATTATAATGTAAAAAAAAACATAATAATTTAACAGAATACTTCGTAAAATTATTTTCATTACTATAAATCACCGATTAATTCCACTGTTCACAATATAAGCATATTTGTAAAAGTATCCGTTTATCCATAACACATAAAAGGGGAATTACATGCAAGACGCTTGATTTAAATTACTTATTATAAACTATTTTGTACTTAAGATTGCTGACTAATTTCAACTTTTTTCTATTTCCAATAGCATATAGTTTAAATCTATATATCTTATTTTAAATTATCTCATCTTTAAGTTCACATTTATTTGATTGAAGTTTTATCTAATTTTATTTCCCTATTGTAATTCTAAAAGAAGATTGAAAATTTAAAAATAAAAAAATAATTTGTTTATTATACTAATTCTGAATGGTTTTTTTCCTCAATATAAGCAATATTAAGTTTTAAGATTTATAAAATATTCTTTATTGAGTTGTTTTTTATAGTATCTACGTAAGTAAATCATTCATTATTATAATCATGTTAAATTATGTATTTAATTATATAATTTTTCATTACGCAACACTAAATACGAATAAAAGACACAAAAAATGTGGAAACCTGTTTCATCTTGACCATTTCAGAATTGATATCGAAGAACTGTTATGCTGATCCTCAATGTATGAAATATGCTATCAAAATGATCCAGTTGTAACTGGCCAAATCACTGTAATTACCAAATATTATAACTAGTAAAATTTAAATCGCTCTTCTAGTAATAGCGGATCAGATATTCCAATGATTTAAATATCTCATCTGTTTCAAACAAGTTTGTGAAAAATCATGCCTGTTTTATGAGTTTATCATAGTCAACATGTTGGATCACGCTTTTTGTATATCTTGGGTCCACAAACAGCCTCCACTAAACAGCTTGAAGAAGGAGTAGTTTCGTTTTTGCTTTATACTTTCAGGTCCATGAGTATAATTTTAAATCTTGTGACTTATGTGGATTTTTTCAACTGTGGGAACAGATACCAAAAGCTGTACCTACCATCTATGAAAAGTCTTCCTGGGTACAATTCACAGCAGGTGTTTACTTATTGCAGTTTCCAGCTCTTAGACTAGACCCGCCTCAGATTCAAAAGTAAGACCATACATAGTATAGTTCAACGGGATCTAGTAATAAAAGATATTTCCCTTAAGAGGAAAAAGTCTTTGGTTTTATGTAAACCAGTGTTGAAGAACAGCTTTTTGATCTAGAAACTTTACTTGCGTTTCTGTAGGAATTCTGTTGGAACTTTACTTGTATTTCTGTTGGAAATGGTATTTGAGAAGTATTGGAATAAGCATTTGAGCTCATTACATGTCTGTATTTCTCAGCATACTTTTCTATACCTATCTCAGAACTGGACTCTATCAGTTAGATGGAAGCAGCTGAATTAGAGACTTTGTAATTTAGAATCTGGGACCAAGCAGAAGATTCACAATACTCGATCTTACACCCCAGAAGTACTAGAGGTCCTTTGGAGGACATTGTGACAATAACCTATTTAACATGCTCCTGTCATATTCAATGAAATAGGTAGATCTTCGGTTAACTCGGAATTCTAATCCATACCCTTCTGATATTGAGAACGACGTCCCCATTCAAGTTGACCCAGCTCTCTATTTGGTACATCTCTAGAAATGGGAGAAATTGGCGTTATTGGCGATTATGTAATTCGGTGATAAAATAATTTGCATGTGAAATCTACTCACATGTACGTAAATAAGAACACCTATCTCACAGCGCATTATCTATTTCTTCACTTTTTGCAATCTTGTATTTTAGACTATCAGTTTCGACTTAAGCAATATTATTCAATCTGCTTTCCATGATTGTTAATTTATATTTTACGTGTTTTTCAGCATTGCAATGAAGTTCAATATTTAATTTTATAAATTTTTGTTTTGTTTTTGAAAAATTTACATAACTTTATGTTTTTTTTAAACTATAATTCTTGATTTATTGTTCTCAATTTCACTTCTTTCACGATATCAAACTTTCCTTATATCTTTAAGCAAGAGTGTCTTTCTTTATAAATGAAGAATATACTGGTAGTTTATTTTATCTAAGAATTTTGTGATAGCAAAACATCTACAGATTCGATGTTACTCCAATAGTGGTATATCTAATGATGCGATATTTATAAAAATGTTTCGAAGATTTATTGAAATTACATCATTTGATAACACAAAGGAAATTGCCTTAGATAACTAGCATGAAGAGATATATATAATGCTAGTATGAAGAATATGCAATGAACTCAGTTATGGAAATCTTACTTTTAAGAAACATTTATTTGTATAAAAATTTAAAATTTTTTGAAACAAAAATGATAAAAATTTTTACACAGAACCCATATAATCCATATTAAATCATACCAGCATAACAATCACTCACTATTAGTACTAAAGTAAGAAAATAAATTAAAACTATCTGTAGAGCCAGACATTGAAAATCATTATTTTCACCAGGAAATAAAATTCTGGACAAATAAGTGTATTTTCTAGATATTAAGTTTATATAATTAACACATCACAGTATCTTTAAAAAAATTGTGACGTAAGAAAACTGTTTTAAATGCTATGTACTTGGTACTGGATATCTGACAATCAATTGATTTATACTCCAGTGGCTTATCCTTACGGTATTTATTTTGAATTTTAGGAATATATCATCAGTTAACTTGCTTTATACCATTTCTGTAATGCTTTGAGCATAAATAGTTTTTTATTACCAATTGAGCCTACACTTGTTCTTCAAATGGTATTTAAAATTTCCTAATCAATAATAGTGCCGTTGTTGAGAAATTTGTATTAGGTGATTTTGATTTGTTTTTGAATGTCTTATTGCATAATAGTCAGATTACAGAAGATTTCTATAAATATTGTCAACCAGTTTATTGATTAAGTTGTAAGATTAAAGAATGAATCTTTTTCTAAGAGTTGAACGATTTTCTTGATGAAAAATTAGTTTGTTCGTAATTGCACACTTGATACAAATTCATATACTACTGTATAGTAATTAGATATTTATTATGAGTCATATATAATGTACTTTCTTTAATAGTACTAAATCTTTCATAATTAAAAATATAAGTTATCTTTATTTATTTAATTTCTATTTCTACTTACAAGTTGGTTTAAGTTGTCATTTGTTCTTTTATTAAGATTAAATTTCGAAACCAATATTTAATATCGAACGTACGTTTACTTTTTCATAAATTTTTAGTCTTCTGTTTAGTAAAACCTAAACATTTGTGTTTTGCACATGATTTTATTACTCATTTGAATGAACTATTTTATCACTCATTGCTGTTTTCATATCTAAAAGTATTGATTTATCTTGGTTTGTCATTTCATGGTCATATTTTTGCACGCAAAAGCCAATTGGATATTAATTTACAGTTTAAAGTGCTTTCCGAAACACTATAAATTCTCAAGCCCAACCTGGGATTCGAACCTACGAACTGTTGAACCGGTGGCCACTTAGCCATTTGGCTGCTAACTTAGGCCTAATGATTGGTGATATAGATATAATAGAAACGTCTGAGACTTATATTTTTAATATTTAGAAAGAAAAATTATGTATTTTACTTTCATCTATATTGCTAGTCGATTTTTAAAAATGGGACAGAAGGGCTTTGATGTATTATGTTTAAAGTATTTTTTTACTATTCTTTTTTTCCTATTTTTTTACATTCTTATTTCAAGGCTCATTTCGCACACACACACATTCTAAATGTATTTAAATATTCCATATTCCATTTAAGCTGCATTATACACGAAAAATCATGAAATTCATTGGCTTATCATTGAAATCGCTTATTCTATCATTGAATTTAATATTTAAGTAATCAATTATTGCTTATTAGTTTGGAGGGTTTATAAAAATTTCTCATTATATTTTTAATATCAATACTTTTATGAGAATATTTCTTAATTACTATGTTAATAATAAATTATCACTCATATTTTTAAAAAAGTTAAAAATGTGATTGCTTAATTTAGATAAAATAATTATTAAAGAAATTTTATTTGATTTTTCTAACTTTATAAGATTATATCTTTATCATATTTAGACATTCGAACCTAAAGAAATAGTAGATTTTAGAGTAAGCCTAATTCAAATAAGAAGCATTCAAACATTCTTCTAAGGAATGTGACAGCGGGAAACTTTGTTCGACGGAGAATATTTACCTACTTTAACTAAAAATATTTCCTTTTGGAATTCCTGAGCTCATATTTCGCGTTATAATTAATGAAAACTGCAAAAATGCGCATTAAAGAGAGAGAATCCCTAGTTATTTCTAAATTGTGTACCAGTTAATCTCGCTCCCAGCATATTTTAAGTTCCCTTCTCTTTTGCCATTAATCACAAACTATTCGCGGTGTGTTAGGGAAAGCACTTAATGATAACAAACCTTACATTAGACGATAATTGAGTTCCTATCGCTGTCACGTTTCAACGATTAATCACTTTTTGGAAGTGATATGAAAGCGAAATCTTAAATAATCTCGTGTGAGAAAATCTTAGAATTGTTGAACACTTAGAAACGCCATCTTGCAAAATGGACTAGTTTACTAATATAACCTTATTAAGAAAAATTTGAAATTAATTTACTCTTCTACATTGTACTGGGTGATTAAGGAAATGAGATATGTTTCATAATGTACCAGTTTGTATTTAGATAATTAAAAATTGAGTATTAGTTTAGGAATTGATATCTTTAGAATACTTTTTGCTGCATACTTGGAATTAGTTTATTTGGAATGGTAATTTGTTTTTAATACGAAATAGAAACTAATATTACATTTCAAAATAGAAAAGTTAATGTGATATGTATTGTTTATCTTTATGGATATATGTCTATTTTTTAATATATTGAAAAAATTATATTTACCATTAGAACAGGCCTCCATGGATTCGAAAATGAAGTTAAATTTAACTGATAGCTTAAAAAGATCTATATTAATTATTGCAAGCAGTATCATAACACGTCGATAAGGATTTACTGACAACAATTATCAAAAATTAGATACCCCATTTTGGCATCACATAAAAAACAAACCAACAGCCAACTTTGGTTCTAAGACATTATAATGTCCTTTTGGTAAAAATTACCTTGTGGTGGGACTTTTCACAGATAGTGAGTTGTGTTTACACAATTCACTATCTCTAAAAAGTCCCACTGGATTACAGATATTTGGAACACTTCTAAGTATACCAGAGTAGTATCTAAGTATGCAGAGCATTTAAAATAGTATCTAAGTACGCAGAGCACAGAAACACAACTATTTGATAGTTGATGTTACATCAGCTTATTTTGTTGTACTTAACACAACTATTAGGCTCTACCAGTTTTACGGAAAAAGCCGGGTGCGAATTTTGCAATTTAGAAGCAGGAACCAAAAAGAAGACCCCCAATACCTGACCGGACACCTCAGACCTACTGCAAATTTAAATATTAGTTTATTCTAGATATGTATACAAGTTATAATTATAACTCAGGAATCAAAATTAACGCTAAATCAAAAACATAATTAAAAAAAATTGTTTTAAGTTTCAATAAAGTTAATTATAACTATCAGAATATAGTTTATATAAATTTTTTATCATAAAAATAATAAATTTGTCTAAAAAACTATTAGACTTAAGCTTCTAGGTTATAAGAGTATAATATCAGCATTTATAAATCTTATTATAAACTAATATAATAAGATTTATATATATATATATATATATATATATATATATATATATATATATATATATATATATATATATATATATATATATATATATATATATATATATATATATATATATATATATATAAATAAATATATATATATATATATTTATATATATATATATATATATATATATATATATATATATATATATATATATATATATATATATATATATATATTACATAATTTTACTAACGTAATTATTAAATGACATAATCCTAAAACATATATCTATGAACAAAATCTATTTTTATTAAAGTTTTAAATGTTGAACATTTATAGTTTCTATCAGGCAACTAAAATCTGAAAAACATACATTTTTCCTAAAAATATGTTTTCTAAACTTTTACAAATTAAATACTTGTTTCTTAAGGGACAGGGCTAGAAAATGCACAGTATTAAATAAAATCATTTTTGCAGAAACTTTACATTTGAAATACGTGTTTTGCATTTTTTGTAACACAGTTAAAAAATGTCATTGAGTTATCACAATTTCTATATTTTGTGGTATTTTTATAAAATCATATTATTTTTATGCACCTAAATAGATCAAATTTGTTTTTTATCTCGCTATTCGTATTGAACTTTGGTCCACCTTTTGTGTATTGAATTGAAAATTCAAACCTTTCACTTTTTTATAATAAATTTTATAATAGATATTATAATTTTTTCAAATTGATGATTTTCTAAAGATTTATGTCTCTTTTGTGGTATTTGTAATATGTTTGTATATAATGTATGTATATATATATATAGATAGATAGATAGATAGATAGATAGATATGAGGAACTAATAATTATTGAGATAAAATAATGTATTCTAGGTGTCAAAATAAAAAAAATTTAAAAATTAACTTTAAACTTATAAAAATATTTATTTTAAAAAGAATTTTAAACAGTTCATATTATGAGTTTTTAAAAAGATTTTCTTTTAAAAAGAATTTTAAAAGTTTATGTAATGAACTTTTTCTTTTACGAAATGTTGAAACTTTTGAGTGATAATGAAACTTTAAGCACCTCTTAAAATTCTTTCAGTAATTTTCGAGTACCGCATAATTCATCACAACTGCCATAAAATCATTTGCCCAATGGTTTATAAAATTATGAGGATAAAGATGTTCGTATCAATAAAATACAAAAATGACACATACTTATGTTACTTCGCTGTAAAAATTTTCATTAAATTATTCTTATGAAGCAAATAATAACTCTTTAGAACGTACTTTTTTTCCATTTCTCCCTCTCCTTCAATTTTACTCTCATCAAAATCTTTCTATTAAAAATCATTTTATGAAAACTTTTACATTTCAGAAAAAAATAGTTTTAACGTTTCACTAAGAAATTTAAATGTTTTGTTTTAAATGAAGGAATATTTTATGCTTGAACAATCAAAAAATACCAAAATAGGATCCTTCATAATTTTTTTTAAAATTATTTTAAGCATAAGAAAGAAAAATTTAATTTTAACCGAAGTATTTTTGATAGCATTTTTGTTACATAGCTTAAGAACATTTAAGTTATATAAAAAAAGTAATATATATAAAAATATCTGAACCGTGAATTTCTAACAATCTCATTACTATACATTGTCTTTCCTTGGTGATGAAAGAAAATCTAATGGAAAAATAATGATGGATTGCTTTTAATTGGTATTTAAACCCTTTTTTCTTTTAGAAGAGTTGCAGTAAGTTTCATTGAAATGTTTGCTTTTCTTCTTCTGGGACGTGCTCAGATGTTATTAATTATATCACACTTTAACTATTGTATTGTTATTGTTAACAACATGCGAAAAAGGAAATTATTTTTGTCTTAATTCATTTACTATCAATTATATTTTATTTCATTCAATCACGTCGTTTTGAAATTTTAACAACAAAGAAACTTATTATTTGAAATAATTTTCGATATGCATGTGAAGTTCGTATAAATTTCATAAAGAACTCGCTTTTTGTAGGAGACACAATTGACACTCCATTCATAAAAATGCAAAATTACCATTTGGATATTTTCTTATATTTTATTTCCTATATATTATTATCCTATATTTATTTTATTCCTATATTATATTTATTATATGCATATGAAATAATTTACGATATGAATGTTAAATATCGCGTGTTAAAAAAAACTCACTTTTTGTGAATCTAAGCAATTTATAATCAATTTATAAAATTTTATGATTACCACTTTCATATTTTCTTACAATTTAGTTTGTAAAAATTTCGATATTTTTTCTTTATTTTATTTAAAAAAAAACTCATTGTGTTTTGCAAAATAACTTAATGCTTTATGAGCGTTGAGGCTTACATCCCTCATAAAAATATATTTCAAATAATAAAATATTTAAAAAATGATTCAGGGATTTGTATCCACCGTCATATTTACCATAATTTTAAAGTATCTGCATTATATGTATTCTCTGCTTCATTATTTAATAGCCCAATGAATGTACCCATCTATGAGAAACAGTTACTCACTGAAGAGAAGTTATAAACCTACCTAACAAATCTAATTAATGAAACTACCTAACGACGAAATTTAATCTATCTAACGAACATTTTCTTAAATGTTAATAATACAATTATACATGATGTATAAAAATAATTATCAAATCCTAAATCATATTCAGTGACAATGTGGAGGTAAAAATTTAGCCAAAATATTATGTTATTATTTAATGAAATTATGTTTATAAAATCGTTAATATTTAAGCATAAGCCAGATTCAGATTCTCAAATTTATTCAAATAGCAAGTCACTTGCTGCTATTTATTGAAAGAACTTTTATAAATGTATTGAGAATGAAACAGCGTAAGACGTTTGTAATCATAAATCTATTTAAATGCCTCATGTTGTTATTTCATGAAAAATATTTATTAATGCATTACAAATAAAACGACACCTTAAGACAGGCATACGGTCACAAATCTATTTAAATAGAAGTCTCATGTTGTTATTTGATAGATGTATATTTACTTATGCATTATAAATTAAACAGAACAAGAGAAATCGTGACCATAAATTTATTTAAATTAAAAACCTTGTGTTATTTTTTGATGAAAGTATATTTATTAATGAATGAATTAAGAAACTGAGAGAGAGTATGAGACATTCACGCTTATAAATGCATTATGAATGAATACTAAAACAAACAAAGTTATGATCATAAGTTCATTAAATTTAGAAATTTTTAACAAGTTATGGCTTCTCAATATAATAAGCTATTATTCACATATGATTTAATGTTTGATCGGAACGAATATGGAAACAAGTTGATACCATTTTGTAATATAATATATTAACACAATACATTTATCATATAGCATATATAGCAATATATGATACATTTATCATATAAACCAAGCCACATATACAATTAACGTTTGTAAAAAGAACATGTCTTTCAAATGATTTACAATATTTCAGTTCTTCCATTTTAAAAAAATGTCTTTTAATTATTTCAAATAATGTTTATGAATTAATTGTTATCACTTAATGTTTTTAATTCAATAATTTAACATATACTAATTACTTTTATGGTAAATATATGAGACTGGTTATATCCTTATTTATTAAAAAAATCATATTATGTTGAAGCCCTAAATTATTCCATAAGCAAGTGCAGCATATGAAAAACTCCTATTTTGAAGGAAGCGTTTTGTATTTTCAGAAAATTGTAATTTATCTCCAGAAATTCCACACAAAGCTTCAGGGCGTTTCGCAAAATGAAATTTGGCACTTTGAATATAATTATTTAATACAGTAGCAGCTAACAATGTAACTTATGAATGTAAAAAAAAATTAAGAAAGAACTTTTAAAGTCTAACTTTCCAAAATTAGAATCTTTTCAGAAAAAATTTTTAAGGGAATAAAATTCAATCTAAATAAGCACTCAAGTTTTTGACGTAAGATAAATTGCAATTTTTTCAGTTGCTAGTTCCTCTCCAACTAAGTTTTCATCGCCTCTTAAGAATTAATGAAATTAGGCCAACTTTTTAAATTTTGCATTTCCGCAACATTTTCTCAACGACAACCATTTTTCTTTAACTTAAATTAACATCACTCTTTAATAGTATTAAAATATCTTCTATTCCGCCGATTACATGGATACTTATTTATATCTGAAGGCTTTAAATTAATGAATTTAATAAGGAAAATTCTTAATCTTCGGGACAATTCCTCCAGTGCTCTTTGATAATTAAATCGAACCATTTTTTTTTGTCGATAAATTTGTCACATCAGCTGCATTTTTCCATAACTAGGTTTAAAAATTAATGAATTCGAAATCTGTTAATTGAATTAAAATTTCTTATAATAAAGAAATCTTAGTTCTGACAACGAAATGGGATTTTCCAATTTTTAAAAAATAATCAGTAACTTCATTATAGGAGACGAATACGATTCTCCAAAAAATGCATATCTAGTTTAAATAGAAATGAAGGAATTTAAGTCGTTTGGAGACTTGAATTTAATTAATTAGTTTTTTCATTTTTACAATTTTAAAACACAGAGGAAATTTTAAAATTCGCTTTGTTAAATTACTTTTAATGATATCGTATTTTATTCATGTAGAACGTAAATCAATAAAAATTAAATTTGATATTAAAGCACTGCAATGGGAATTAAAGTACTATCATATAATATAAAATTTCTAAAATTATTTCCTGAGAAGGGATACCATCCTATTTTTATCTTTTTATTCTTTCATTTCAGAATATTAAAAGAGATTCTTAAAATTAATTTCGCTTGTTAATATTTGAAATATATATAATTAGAGCATTAAGATTAATGAGATTATTATAGTGCTTTCTTTTTAATATTTAATAAATTTTGTGAATTTACGTTGAAGTGAATCATTGTGCATATGAGTTATCTTTTTCTCATGATTGTATTGACAGGATTTAAATGTTTGAGTTCAGTTACATTAAAAAATTTATGATATTGAAGAATTTAATTTTATGTGGGAGTATTACGAATGAATTGCATGAATTTACGTTGAACTCAATCATTGCTTTATATATATATATATATATATATATATATATATATATATATATATATATATATATATATATATATATATATATATATATATATATATATATATATATATATATATATATATATATATATATATATATTTGTTCATTACCATAAAAGTTTTGTAAATGTTGACTTCAAGTTAACAGTATTCCAGATATTTTCCATGGTAGCAACACTAAGTTATGTCTTTAATATTGTAAATCACGTAATATTAATTTTATTAATTTTCTCCAATTGTACTAATACTTTATTTTAAGAATAGCACTTTTACTTTACAAATTTTTAAAATCCTTTTTGTTACTAAAATATGAAATAAAACAAGTAGCTGATTTCTGTTTTTACAAAATTTAATTTTAATCCATATTTATTAAAAAAATGATAAATCAAAATTAAATTTATTTACCTTTAGACTCAATGTGAAACGAAATAAAAATTTTTTTGTAAATTTAAAAAATTAATTAAAAGTGTGCATGTCACTAACACCATTTCTATTACGATGACATCAATTTTAGATTTTAGCTCATTTTTAACGGAAACCTTTCGAGTAAATCAAGATTTGAGTGACAAAAATAAATTATGTTATTGTTATTATTAGAATAGCTATTATTGTATTATTAGAATTTTAGCTCATTTTTAACGGAAACCTTTCGAGTGAATCAAGATTTGAGTGACAAAAATAAATTATGTTATTGTTATTATTAGAATAGCTATTATTGTATTATTAGAATTTTAGCTAATAATAATGCCGCCTACTCTGTGTAGTTGTCAGAGTGCCTGACTGCGGATAGGGAGGTCCTGGGTTTGAATCCCAGTTCGGGCATGGATGTATTTTTCCTCTCTCTGTCTATCCTATCTTTGTCCTTTCTTTGTATGAATGGTTGCCCACCCTATAAACGTGTACCTATGGCATGTGTGTACTGAGGAAGTCGGACTCCACACCATAATATGGTTCAGTTGGAAAAGTGGAACAGCGCACCCCATATTGTCAGCCTGACTGGTACAAGACAACAACAACAACAGCTAATAATAATATTGTTATTATTAGAATTTTAGCTCATTTTTAACGGAAACCTATCGAGTGAATCAAGATTTGAGTGACAAAATAAAATTATGTTATTATCATTATTAGAATAGCTATTATTGTATTATTAGAATTTTAGCTAATACTAATATTGTTATTATTAGAATATTAGCTGATTTTTAACGGAAACCTTTCGAGTGAATCAAGATTTAAGTGACAAAAATAAATTATGTTATTGTTATTATTAGAAGAGCTATTATTGTATTATTAGAATTTTAGCTAATACTAATATTTTTATTATTAGAATATTAGCTGATTTTTAACGGAAACCTTTCGAGTGAATCAAGATTTGAGTGAGAAAAATAAATTATGTTATTGTTATTATTAGAATAGCTATTATTGCATTATTGGAATTTTAGCTAATAATAATGCCGCATACCCTGTGTAGTGGTCAGAGTGCCTAACTGCTGATAGGGAGGTCCTGGGTTTGAATCCCAGTTCGGGCATGGATGTATTTCCTCTCTCTGTCTATCCTGTCTTTGTCCTTTCTTTGTATGAATGGTTGCCCACTCTATAAACGGGTACCTATGGCATGAGTGTACTGAAAGTCGTGTAGAGGAAGTCGGTCTCCACACCGAAATATGGTTCACTTGGAAAAGTGGAGCAGCGTACCCCGTATTGTCAGCCTGGCTTGCACAAGACAACAACAACAACAGCTAATAATAATATTGTTATTTTTAGAATTTTAGCTGATATTTAAGGAAAATTTTTCGAGCGAATCATGATTTGAGTGATTAAAATAAATTATGTTATTGTTATTATTAGAAAAGCTATTATTGTATTATTAGAGATTTAGCTCATTTTTAACGGAAACCTTTCGAGTGAATCCAGATATGAGTGACAAAAATAAATTATGTTATTGTCATTATTAGAATAGCTATTATTGTATTATTAGAATTTTAGCTAATAATAATATTGTTATTATTAGAATTTTAGCTGATTTTTAACGGAAACCTTTCGAGTGAATCCAGATTTGAGTGACAAAAATAAATTATGCTATTGTTATTATTAGAATATTTTATTAGTTCATCAGTTTTATTTATTGTTATTAAGTAAAAATATTTATAACTTTTGTTGTTATAAATATTATTACTTAATAATCTATATCAAAAACAATATCAAAAACTAATACGAACCATATCAACCATATCAAAAACTGAAGAAAACCATATCAAAAACATGACTTTTGAAATTCTTAATAAAATATCAAAAACATGTAGAACCATATCAAAAACTGAAGAAAAACATGTTTAACAGAGCATGAAAGAAGATGGTTTTACATTATGCACACGTTTTCTGTCCTCTCTCTCTCTCTGGGCGCGTGTGTGTAGATATATAAACATAGGTAATCAACATTTTATTAATTATTTATATGCATTATCAACAATAGATTCAGTGGGAGCCTATATTTAAAATTACCAGTTTTATTAATCTGTTAATTTTATTAAGTTTATTGAATTGTTAAGTATTTATGGCGGCATTTTAACAAAGTTGATTAATTTATGATTTATATAAATATTAATTAACATATCACTTAAAGTGTAGGAAATATGATAAACATACTAAAATTATATATTTTAATTAAAGCGGATTATTTATTAAGAATTTTAGCTTAATGTTCATAATTAAGTGTTGATGAATCGCATTCTATTTGTATTTTTCTATTTGTAAGTAATCGGGAGATAAATATCTTACATTTTCCATAAGATTACAAATACTACATTTGTAAAATTTTACGAAGTATTGAAAGCAACAAAAAATTGAGATAGAAATATGTTTTATTGATATTTTACACAAATAATATTAGCTTATTTTTATGACAAACTCATCTCAAAAAAATTGTGATTAACAACATTTATACAAGCATTTGTTGTTAGAAATTAATTACATAATTTAGAAAAATATTCAATCGATTGTAAATATAGGATTATTTCCATATAAATATAAAATATACAGGTCTTTTGAAATTAATATAAAATAAAACCAATTTTGGTGGATTTTATTGTATATATAAAAATAAATAAATAAATAAATAAAAACTGGAACGTAAGATTTAGAAAAAATCAAATATATTGAAATATTAAAACCTTAAAAGGAAGTAATCTGCACAAAAATTCAAAAAGTACTAAATTAATATACAATTTAAAAAATAGCTTTATTAATTAAAGCATTTCAAGATTTCATTAAAACATGCAGCTTTATTTTTCTGAAAATAGCAGCAAAAAAGGAGGTAAAATGAAATCTTTAGATTTTATTTTCGTTAATGATATATTCCCACTTATTTCTTATAAGATTAAATTATTGTTTAGGAAAGAAAACAGAATTTCTCTTGCATTTTGGAGGAAAATCAAATTATGTAAATTTGAAATTATTTCTTTGAAATAACTCAGAAAGTTTAAGCATTGCAAATAATGAAAAAAAGCGGAAATTATATCAAGTGAATCAAAGTATATTCAGAATAGTGAAATTATATTGAAATTCTAATTTAATTATGCATTTTTGTAATAACCATTTTTCACAAAAATAAATATCGAACTGCATCAATATTTTTTGTAAATGCATTGTAAAAATGTATGCTGAATATTTAATTTATGACTTTAACATATGAATTCAAGTGAGTTAATGTATTTATTAAATTCAGCATTTAATTTAAAAGATTAAAAGAATCAGAGTACAAATCTGAAATCGCCAAAAATAATATATATTAATTTTAATATATTATTTCTTCAATAAATTAATATGTTTCGATATTAATTTTCTGATTTTATATCATTTTTCTTAATTGAAATATTTTTATTAAATGTAATGTAGAATTACACACTCGTAAAATACGAATTCTGAGAATAATTTTTCAAATGTTGATATTCTAATGTAAAATTTGATGTTAAAACTCCTTTTAAATTATATAGATCATTGTTTTATTTTCTTTTACTTTATTTTTACGTGTTCATTATTTACTGTTGAAATTTATTTTTTCGATTTTTATAATTATTTTCTTTTTTGTAAAATGGTATATATTATATTGCAAAAGATTTATTTATGATTTTTAACAATCTGTATTTTTATGAAAGAAATGAAGTAAAAAAAAGATTAGATAATGCAATTTTTAATTTGTAGGAAGAACTAGAAAAGAAGTAAAATAGGAAGAAATGTGTTATCATTAAAATTTATGTAAAAAAATTTACTGTTAATCAAGGAAGTTAAACAGATTTGCTTTTTAAATAAGTGACACCGTCATTTTCCAAGCAAATTCTCCATTTTTGTTTTTAGTATTCTAAGTTAAATATTAGACTTTAACGTAGTATCATCAATCAAAAATTAAGAATTTATCTCGAAATTGTTTTTATATCATTAAAATATTTTCATGAAATAATTTAAAAGTCTCATAAGAAAATATATTTCTTTTTATACCTTTAGACATAACTTTGAATCTTTGGAGATTTACCTCCTGAAACATTGTGAGCATTTTTCCTATTTATATTTTGATATGTCTAACATATAACCATTTTTAATAATAATACGAGGGTCACTCTGAAATTTTTGAGATACAACTAGGTTTTTAAAGTTATACTTACAAAATTTTAGGTGTGCTCAAAGTAGTCTCCTCCAGCATCAATGCACTTTTGTAGACAAATTTTCCACAGATTAAATGCCTCAAGCCATTCATTTCTTCGAATAGATGAAAAAAATGCATTTATAGCCACATCAATATCTTCTTCTGAATGAAAAAGACGTCCACGTAAGTTCTTTTTTAGATTAAAGAATAACCAAAAGTCGCACATAGCTAGATCAGGTGAATATGGTGGATGTTCGATCACTTTAATTTGTTTTTGTTTAAGAAACTCAACTGTTAATCCGGCTGTATGTGAAGATGCATTGTCATGGTGAAGCATTAGTCCCCTAATATTCAGTTCTTGTAGAATTTCTGGAAGACATTTAGTGGTATACCAGTTTGCTGTTACTATCTTCTGTCCTTCCAACTTGATGGCTTTGACCAATCATGTACTTCTGAAAAAAACAGCATATATCACTTTTTTCAGTGCGCGTTGTTTTTTCACCATTGTCGGCGTGGGATCATCTTCAAAGACCCATACTTTGCTTTCTTAACGTGTTGGAACGTCAAAAAACTTTATGTACGTTTCATCACCTGTTACAATTTTGGAAATGATGCGGTAGCCACCATCATTCAGCATATTAAGAGTTTCTTTATTGATTTTGACACGCTTCTCTTTTTGATGCTCAGTTAGATTACGGGGAACCCAATGGCAAACTACTCTTTTCATATGTAATTCTTCATGAATGATTTTGTGTATGGCTGCGGATCCAATGTTAAGTTCCTTCTGTATCATTTGATAGGTACAGCGATTATCATCCATCAACATTTTTCGTATGGCAGACACATTATCCGGGATTATTGCCGACGGCGGTCTTCCTGTGTGTTCTTCATCCTGAAGAAAATTGCGACCTCTTCTAAATTCTCTAAACCATCTGAATACAGTAGCACGAGCTGGAGATTCATCACCAAATGCTAATTGTAATCGTTGAACGCATTCTTCTTGATTTAATCCTGCTCTGAAATCGTAGAAAAACATAGCGCGAAAATATTCTCGCGTCAACTCCATTTTTTCTTCTGTTTAAAATTTATTCCACGTTAAACAAGTTGAAGTAAGTCAGTAAAAAATCGTCTTTTGTGTTAAAATACTTTGTACTTTAAATTTAAACTGTAATTTTCATTTTGTAAATTCTCGTCTTCGCATACCTCAAAAATTTCAGAGTAACCCTCGTATTTTTGAATTTGCTCAAATTATTAAAGTTTCTTATAGGTTTCCATCACTGTGTTTACAATATAGTAGAGACAATATTGATGGAAATAATTACAGAAAGCTAATTTTAAAAATAACAAATCCTATAATTTAAATATAAAATTAAGTTAAACAAAAATAGAAATTTGCATTTGGAACCAATATAAAAATAAAATTGAAGGATATATTTATTTTCTATTTGTGCCGAATATGAAAAAGAAATATCCACTGGTTTAAATTTTTCAAATCAATTTTATTGTATTTAATAATGCAATGTAATATGTTCGGATGATTTCTATTATTAAAAGAACATGCTATTATGGTGAAATATATCTTATTTTTAACGTAAATTATATTTGATTTTCTGGATTAACAAATCTCATAAGGGATATGCTAAATGGTTTAATCTGGCACCAAACATACTCGCTTTTCGTGATCATTTTAAGCATCCTATTCTAGAAGCATTTGGTTTTAGATTATTATTTCAAAATCATCATAACCTACAATTGTTATGGTATTTCATTTCTAAGTTATGAAATTCTCATTTATTGAAATTTAATTTGACACAAAACTTACGAATAATTTATTGACATTTCACACACACAGCAACTTAAGGATATTTCATGCAAACCTTTGTAGGTTATCATAATTATTAGTGGCTTATACTTGTCCCTTTCTTATATGCACATATTTATTCATACATAGTGTTTCAAATATCAGTTTTTTACTGTATTTTGTAATTAAAATATTCATTCAAGTGACTTCCTTATTTTCCTTAACTTTTTGCGTTTCTGAATGTCAAACACTTATTGCAGATTCAAATTCAAATTTTAATTTGAAAATTTTTTCCATTCTTGATGAAATTTTATAAACAATGTTTGTTAAAAAAAAACAAAATTTGGATCAATTTTGTTGTTGTCACATACGACACTTGGACAAGCCAAGCTCATTTTGCCGACGGCTATGCGAACTCATATCATCAATAGGTGCGTCTATCATTTTAACCAGAGCACCACGAAATTAAAAACACGTCTTTACTCTAAAACTCCACCTATAGATGGCACCACCATAGGAACCACTCCTGCAAATTAGACATTGATCTGGAGGGAGGAGGAAATTTTTTCCAGATCATTACACCTATGATAAGTGCTCAACGATCGACCAAAGGGCTTTTGTTTACACAGATTTAACAAGCATGTATATTGTATGTACTCGCGGTGTGTATTGTACGGAATTGGGAATGGAAACCAGACCTTCTAAACGGGAGGCCGATGCCTTAACCACTAGGCACCCACGGCCCACATCAATTTTAAATTAGATAATCAATTTCAGAATTTTCGCAAATTTTCTAATATTTATTCCCTAATTTAATATTTTTATCATCAGACATTTATTGCAGTTTCAAGTTTTAACTTGAATTCAAGACCTTTTATATATCTCCCTTTCAAATGATTTTTCCAGGGTCTTCTTACTTAGTGTAATATAAATTTTAAATATTAATTCCTTCCTCAAAAACAATCAGGGAATTTTATTTCTCTAATTTTTAACTGTTTTTCAAATAAACTTAAAATACCAGATATAATCTAATGATTTTTCTTCAAACATATTTTCCTCATAAAGTTTCTATGGAGCTTAATAGCCCGTGGCAACAGAGTCAAGAACAGCTTTTCTCTCTTTTTAAAGGTAGCTAAAGACGGTAAATATGATACTAAATCCATCGAAAATTAATAGTGCTCGACGAGTTAACAACACTAAACAGTTACCAACAGCGATGACCAATGGTTTCTTACCCCTCCCTAACACTTGCTTGCCTTTTTTTGTGCATTGTGTTTGCAGTGTTAATGGTTATCTGCGAAGCTCGTGATGAGGTTTTTTCCCGCTTCGCTTGAACTGGAATGAGATTTTGATGTCTTTAACCAGTTTTTTACTCTCCCATTTTTGGCTACAAGTGCTCATCTTCTCATTTAATGGTTAACAATATCACCACTTTTTTCTCTGCAAAGAAATAGCTGATAAGAATGTCGTAAAATAAAATACTTTTTACTTTATCTTTGTAAACCCAAAAGGAAAAGCTCGTTGCATAAATTGCACTCACAGAATAACTTTTTGTTAAGAATGTTCACTTATTTTTTTTATATTTTGCTAAAATTTTACTTCATTGTAAGTGCAAAGTTACGTATAATAAAATGAAGTCTCTTGTTCATTTTCACTCGTAAAATAATTTAAAGTTTTCAGCATTTGAATGCACAGATTACATCCATTTACACATTAAATACAAAGCATTCTAAGGAATAGGAATTCATACTTGTGTAATTATCACTGGAGATAAATATTTTATTTTCTACATTTTATTAAGTCATACATCTTTCTCTAAATGTTTACTAATATTCAATGCTATCTATCCTAAAATCTCATTAAATGTAATTGAATAATGTTATTGTTACTAATGACACTTGGAGAAACCAAGCTCGCTATGCTAATTGAATAATGGATATCATGATAACCATTTAAAAGAGGAAATTTTTAAGGCTCATTTTTCTACTTGATTTTGTAAATTAATTACACTCTTGTGCGTGAGATCAATTTATAAGATATAAACGCACATTGACTACTGAACATATTAAGATAGCACCTATATGTATGTAAGTATATATATATATATATATATATATATATATATATATATATATATATATATATATATATATATATATATATATATATATATATATATATATATATATATATATAAATATACATACATATATATATATATATATATATATAAATATACATACATATATATATATATATATATATATAGAGAGAGAGAGAGAGAGATAGATAGATAGATAGATAGATAGATAGATAGATAGATAGATAGATAGATAGATTTATATATATATATATATAAGGTAAACAAGAAATTTCTTGCAGTTTCCACGTTAGCACATTGAATGAAGTGAGGATAAGAATGCACAAACTAGTGCATGACGTGGTTGAGACACCAGTTAGTGAAGAATAAGAATGTCAGTCTTTTTAAAAACAGATCCGCCGTGCATTCCTCAATCATAACTCGTGCAGTAGCGAAGAGAAACAGATTTGTCAAAGGAGCTCGTTTGGTGCTGTTTGCTTTACGAGTTCAAATTGAGCTTATCAGCTGCTGGATAAAGTTGCTGATTATGTCACGTGTTTGGGGACAATGCTGTGAATGAACGTTCGGCAAGACATTGATTTCACACATTCAGGTCGGGAGATTCGTCTCTCTGTGACCCACGCAAGATTATGCTTTGTGTCTGGTGGACAAGTACTTAACTATGAGAAGCTACGTACAGGCCAAAAGGTCATGGTGGACCTGATCTCGTAGCAGTTGGAACGTGTGTTACCGACATTGTAACAGAAAAAACCAACACTGGTGAATTACAAAGGTGTACTGTTCTTGGCATATATCATGAGGCCGTATGTTATGCTGGTGGACAGGAATAACATATAATGAATTTGTTGGAAGAATTTGTGCTATCTTCCTTACTCACCTGACCTTGCACCAATGAATCAGACTTTTGCCAAGCACTCGTGGACTTCTTTGCTTCCAAATTCCCAGAGTTTTCCCCAAGGGTATTGGGCAACTGGAGATACTTTGACTGAAGATGCATAATGCCAATGGTGATTATTTGGGGACTAACAATAGTCTACACCTTCTATAAGTCATATTTTTTGGGTCCATAAAAATGACAAGAACTTTCTTGTTCACCTTATATACATTATGTATTATATACCTTTATGTACGTAAATTTTAGTTTTTCTGCTATAAAGTGCTCCACTTTATTTGCTATTTCACCAAAAAATTAATTTACAATAAGCAATTTTATTAATTAAACTTATTTTTAGATGCATTTGATAATTTTTCTTAACTTTTGATAATTTAGAAAAGTAAATGCTCTTTTTGAAAATTTTATTCTCTTTATGACACTACCTTTTTTTCCCACAATTTTCTCACATAGTTATAAAAAGTGTAAGATGTTGAATAAATTCTTAGGTTAAATCAATCAAAATATTAAAACAAATTCCATTTTTTTTGTCACACAATTAATCACCACAGTTGTAATCACAAATTTAAGAAGCATTTTTAAAAGAACTCAGGATATCTTAACTGCAAAACAAATTTTATGTATTAAAGTTGAAATTTTTTGACCAATTATACATATTTGTATCTCTTAATCCCGTCAGGTATATTATGCGTAGATAAGCATTTTTTCAAAACTGAGATATAAATGCACATAAAAACGCACAGGCTGTGTAAAAAATAATTTCCTTTTTTCTTTCCATTATTTTGCGCCAACTAATGGAAACATAAAAGAGAAACCGTATTTTTAGACGTTGGACCAAGTATAGATGTGCCAATGAAGTAAAAATATTTTAAACAAAAAATTTATTTAATAATATATTCTTATGGTGCTGTGACAAATGTTTTAAGCACATTTTAAACATTTTCGTTTTCGTAATATTGTCTCAATTCTTATAAAATATTTTTTTCTGAAAACTAGTCCAATTCTGTTCCTATAGTTATAGAGACCAAAGGCTGCCAAATGCCTTTGTTTGAAAATGCATTGTATAAATTTATATATCAAAATGCCCTTGAAGTTTTTGTTGAAATTGCAGGAAATTTGTCCCTGCTGCTTTTTCTTTGTTACATGGTAGTGAAATTAACACTTGCAAAAATACATTCAATAATTAAAAAGAGGCAGTAATTAAATGAGATATTTATAAAATAGAAGCATATTTAAATTAAAAATGCAGAAAGGAATTGCTTTACGTGGACTAATGTAAAACATTTTAAAAGAGTTGCTAATACTAATTTGTTAATAGCAATAGATTTAATGATATGATTATAGAAAATTAAATTAGTGAATTTATGTAAATAAAAGTCAAGACAGAATCTTCAACAAAATATGTAAGCAAAACTATATGGCATTCCTGATATGCATAAATAATATAAATTTATCTTTAAAAAGTCTCTAAGTGTAATTTTAAGATAAGCTTATTTTCTAATTTTAAAGATTTTAAACACGTGGTATCAAATTATTATTTTAAGAATTCTATTTCATATTAATTTGCAGTTTTAAAGTGGGATAGATATCAATCTTCTAAATATAATTTTAATATCTTTATATTTTTATGTAAATCGATAAGAAATAATATAGTTATTTTGGATATTTTAAATGAGGATGAAACCAGCTGTTTTTATGAAACTTTCTGATGTCACTAGTACATTGATAGGAAAGTTAAACTATTTGGTTGGGGAATAAATTCGTAACGTTTTTACCAAACACTTTTATTTAAACTAAAAACAATAATTATATCAATAAGTTAATCAATTATATATTGACCGTTGCTGTTCACAACCTCTTCCCGCCTCTCGATCAATTTCTTGATGCTATTTCGTGAAAAAATGCCTGGTCTGATGTTAAAGAGGTTGATGAGCCAGTTTTTAAGGACCTCTTTGTTTTCGAAAGTAACACCCTTCATATGATTTTACAAAGAGCGGAAAAGATGGTAATCGGTTGGTGCAAGGTCTGTTGAATACGGAGGATGCTGAGGAACCACCCATTCGAGCTCTTGGAGTGCGGCTTTGACGACTTGTGCAACACGTTGTCTAGCGTTGTCGTGAAGGAGTATGGTTTGACCATGTCGATCAGATCTTTTCAGTCGAATAGCTTCATTCACGTGGTGTAGCTGAGCAATGTAGAGCTCCTTGTTGACTGTGTCATTCTTTTCCAGCATTTCTCAGTACACCGAGAGGTCCTTAAATACTACATCAACAACATCTTTGACACCAGACCAGGCGATTTTTTTGTGAAACGGCATCATCAAATTAGTCGAGAGGTGGGAAGATGTTGTAAACAGCAACGATGAATATATAATTGATTAACTTATTGATATAACTATTGTTTTTTGTTTAAATAAAAGTCTTTGGTAAAAACGCTACGAACTTATTCCCCAACCTAATATATTCGACAAAAGAAATAATGTATACACATAAAGTTCAAGGACTTAGAGTCAACAACTGTAAAAGTATAATCAAGAAAACATTACAAATAATTAATAATTGTACAAACAAAAAAGCGGTATCGTAGAATGAATAATATGTAAAGATAAAATACTGAACAAACATTTTGTATAGAATGATTTGTGTAGATGTGATCAAAAAGTGTCATTTAAAAATTAAATTTTAAATCCTTAACGATATTGAACCAAAGTACAGTCTGAACAAAAGTTCAAGAGATTAAGAACTACCGGAGTTCTTAATCCGTTGAATTGCCAATAATGAAGGAAAAACTTCTTAAGTTACTTTTAAAGCTTCTCCTTCTTTATTGATATAATTAATAATCTAATAATATGCGCACATATTTCAAGAAAAAGTAAAAATTTCTCTTATCCTTAAAATTTTTCACAGGCTTTGCAAGAGAGTAAGAAAAAAAAAAGCTTAAGTGGTAGAGAGTTGCTAGAACAGGACTTAGATCAATTTCTTCTAAATCTTCTATTAGCGTTAAGAATGTTTCCAAACTAAGACCGTAAGAAGTCTCAAAGTTTCAAAGGATGAAAAAAATTCTGTGAAGCGTATTTCGAGTTACTTAAATCCTTTTAAATCTCTTTCTAAAAAGATGAGAGAAGAGAGAGGTTGGAGCTAAGTTTTTATTTGACGGACCTCGCTTCACTTAATTCTATCCATAGTTTGCTCGAGATTAAATCTTTTAATACTGAAACAACTTTATCAGATTTAAAACTGATGTCGTCATACGAAAATAATATTCTAACGAAAAGTTTTTATTAGTTTTTAAAATAAAGCAAGTCTTAAGCTTTATTCATGCTTTTATTTAGTATGAAATATATATTGTAGACGCATTATATTTTTATTAATATTTTACTGCACTAAACCAGCAATCATCAAATTGTATTGATGTATATGAGAATTGTATATGAGACAGACAAACATAAAATCTCTTCATAATTAAGTCATACATTCATAAAAAATTTGCAAAATTAAGTTTAATTAAGATTTTAGAAATATAAATAGTTTCTTAACTTAAGTGAGGAATATTAATTCTTTTGTGTGTGTGTGTGAGGGAGAGAGAGAGATCTCAAGCTATTTTGACGTCGTTTTGATTCGCCATTTTGATAAAATCTCCACTTGTTTATTTGTACTTTTTTTTGACATTGCTAGTAAAATTTACGCAGTATATTCTCAAGAGGGAATAGATTTCAAGTACAAATATCAAAATGTGTTAAATTTCTTTCAAAGTAATCTCTTTCAGTCTTAATTTATTTGTTACTTTTCTGTAAATCTCTGAGCGTAAATAAGTTTTATAAATTAATTGTGGTGGGACGAAACAAAGAATGGTTTGGTTTGTTCGTCGCTCAACGGTCATTTTTTACACACGAAGGCTAATTAGACCGGGACCTACGGCTTAAAGTGGATTCCAAACCAATACAAACATCCATGCCCAAGGTCGGTTTCGAACCCATGAACTGTTGAACCAAAGTTAAGAGCGTTAACCATTCGGCTGCCAGCTCGGTGAAACAAAGAATGGTTCGTAGAATTTTTAGACAATGTGTTACCACAGCTCTGTGAACCAAAAAGTTTGATTAGAAGGATGTAGTTTCTGATGCAGAAGTTAGACATTATCGTACTATTTTATATCAAGCTATATGGATCTAATTTCTTGTAAACTAGTTATGAATGAAATGACTTATCCCAGTCAATGATGGTACTGTAAGTAAGACATAATATTAATATGATACTGTAAGTAAGTGTCATATTAATATTATGTCTTACTTACAGTATATTTATATGATAATAGTAATATTATGATAGGCATAATATTAATGTGATATGATAAGTAATTAACCCATGAAATATATATTTTATAATTAAGTTTATGTTTGCTTTTCTACGACAAAATATATATTTATACTGACCATCTGACAAAGTATAAAGTATTCATTATATACTCCAAAATTGTGTGCATGTTATAATCATTTAACTAAAATCGCTAATTAAGAGGAACCAAGCCTGTAACCCTTAGAGTGACGCTTGCCCAGGGGGCGGATAGGGGAATGTCTCCATTAGATTATTTTGTGGGTAGTAGAATAAAAATAAAATACCTTCCTAGGATCAACATGCAGAATTACAACCTCCTTGATGGCTCTGAATACTTTTCTCTTCCATGAGTTATGCAAGAATGCAGGAACTGTTCTCACTACAGAGACAATAAAGCAGAATTTCGCCAAGAATTACGAGCTCTTTTAGGTTGAAAACACACTAATTTTATCGCAAGGGAACTGTACAATTGGAGACAGTGGAAGAAGATGTTGAATAAGAAAGGAGATAAATGCAAACACTTCTAAAATGCAAACCTATTTGTAAATAATTTTGTTGGCCATTCTCAAGACTGCTAGAACTTTATTTGTTACCTTATAAACAGGACTTATTAATGCTTTTACTATTAATATTATATTTAAAGGAAACGTATAAAATAAAGTCAAACATTTATAAAATACGTAGCTGTTTAAAAAATGTGAAATCCTTATAAAATGCCTAGCAATATAAATGAAGTCAAAACATTATGGAATACGTGATAATTATAATATTTTGTTAGTTGAGTTTTTTATTTTAAATCATCAAACGTCGCAATATATTTACGAGAACTAATCCTTAAAGTACATATCATTTTATTTTTATTAATCATTTTTATATTTTTATTGAATTACTATTGCATAATTATTCATTGAAATTTAAAAAAATACTGTAATTTAATATAAGAAGCGTAATCACACAACATGAGGGACTGTTGTAAATTTTTAAACAATTATGTTCTTTATATATAATTTTTTTATATTTATAAATGTCCTCACATTATTTGTCAGGCATTTCGATATTGAATTATAATAATATTCAAAATTTTATTACAAAAAATTCAAAACTGAATTATATATTCAAAATTTAATATTAAAAAAAGCTACTCACAGAACTAAATGAAAAATATAAAATTTTTTAATCTTTTTTTAATTTTACTTGCTTTGGTCCCTTCTTTTGAATTTGCTCTATTATTATAATAAATTCTATAAATAATTTTTCCAACAAAAAAATCAGAAATAAGAATGGGAATTTATAATGGTATCATAAAAATTTTTTACAATGATATAATACTTCACTTTTAATGAAATATTTTGAGAGGAATGATATGCTGATTTTTTTATCCAAATGAATGAAAAGAAAATTAATATTGGAAAGAAAAAAAGCAATATCGTATAAATCTTCACAAAAATCTCCTTATTTCTAAGCAATGTTTAATTTTTGGTTCTCAGTCTAGTACTCACTCTACACAAGTATGAGAAATGTGTGCTTTTATGGATAGTAAATTTTTTCAATGATAATACACTACTGGCCATTAAAATTGCTACACCAAGAAGGAATGCAAGTGACAGAACGAAATTTATTTGACACAGACATTATAGTGGAAAGAACAACTGATTAGATTTACAGGAAATTAGGATGTATAGATCTTGAGAAATCAGTACCCAGAGCAGTCACCTCTGGCTGCAATAACAGCATTTATCTGCCTAGGCATGGAGTCAAACAGAGATTGTATGGACATGTACGGGGATGTCAGTCCATGCAGCTTCAACACTATGCCACAGTTCATCGACAGTAGTGGATGGTGAGTGATGGCGCGCCAATCGCTCGGCAACCATTGACCACACGTTCTCAATTGGTGACAGATCAGGAGAACGTGCTGGCCAGGGTAACAGTCAAACCTGTTCTGTATCAAGGAAAGTTCAGAACAGTACGGGCAACATGCGGTCGTGCATTATCCTGTCGAAACAAAGCATTAGGAAGGTCTCGAATATAGGGCAGAGCCATGGGCCTTAACACATCGGAAATGTAACGGTTGCTGTTCAAAGTGCCGGTAATGTGAACAAGAGGTGATCGAGACGTGTATCCAATGGCACCCCATACCATCACTCCAGCAGATGAGCTAGTATGGCGATGTCCAATGCAAGCTGGCAATGCGCGTTCTCCACGATGCCTCCAAACACGGATGCGGCCATCATGGTCCTGTATACAGAACCGAGATTCATCTGTAAAGATGACGTGATGCCATTCCCGCGTCCAGATTCGTCGCTGATCACACCATTGAAGGCGCTCCTGTCTTTGACGCAACGTCAATGGTCGCCGTGCAGACAATCCATGCTGCTGAAAACATCGTCGAACTGTTCGAGCAGAAACTTGTTGCATTGCAAATGACTCCATTTCTCGACTCAGGGTTCGTGACGTGGCTGTACGATCCCTTGTGACCGTGCGAATAAGATGTCTGTTTCCTCTGCTGTTAGTGATGGGGGTCGCTGAGATCCTGCATTGACGTTCCGTATGATTGTCCTGAACCCATCGATTCCATATTCTGCTAACAGTCATGGGGTCTCGACCGACGCGAGCAGCAATATTGCGGTACGATAAACCGCAATCCCTGTAGGCTATAATCCTTCCTCGATCAAAGTCAGACACGTGCTGATAGGTATTTCTTCTTCTTACACGAGTCATTACAACAACTTTCTTTGCCGAAAACAACGTTGAAACGGAAATTGAGTATGAGAAAACTGCTGTTAAATCTCTGGTTTTATACACTATTGTAGATGTCGCTACTGTCGCCTGCTTTGTATGAATGCGCTGAAAATCTAATTATTTGCATATTACAGCAAGTTCTACCTGTCATGCAAATTTCACGTGTGTGGTGTGCCGCTTTCCTGGTGTAGCAATTTTAATGTCCAGTAGTGTATTATCCTATTATTACCCAACCATTGTTTTTAACATATTCTTTATAAATATATTAAGACAAAAGGAATAAATATTCCTCAAAAAGGATTTCTATAACTGTAAAATAACACGCATAGCAAGTAAGAGTAAGAAAGGTATACAGAAGATTTAAGAAATAAAATGCACTTTGAAAGATATAATTCAAAACTAATTTAGAGTATCAATAGTACTTTCTAATCTTTCTTATTTGTAGGACAACTTAAATTTTCAGGTGTTCTAATTGAGGCACATTGGAAATAAGTATGTAAATTGCTTATTATTTCACCAGATCCTAAAACTTACATGACTACAAGCATATTAAAATCGTAAAGAAAATTTTGCACTGTTTGAAAATTTTGAAATGTTATTGAGAAAATTTGCACTCTCCCGTCTTGAAGGTTGTAAGTCTAATACCTGATTCTTCGATAGGTTTTGTTTGTTAATTACTCGACTAATATTTTTTAGACACTAAGGTTAATTTGACCGAAATCATAACTTTAAAATGGATTCCAAACCACTATAAACATCAAAATCTGAGATAGGTATTCGGTTTCCAACATCAAGGCTTCGAGACCATACCAAGCTGGCAGCCGAATGCTTAGCGCTCTTGCCTTCGGTTCAACAGTTCGTGGGTTCGAATCCCACCTTGGGCATGGATGTTTGTTGTGGTTCGGAATCCACTTTAAACCGTAGGTCCCGGTCTAATTAGCCCTCGTGTGCAAAAAAATGACCGTTGAGCGACAAACAAACAAACCAACAAACCAACCTGAGATAGGTATTGAACCTACAAACTGTTGAAACAAAGGGCAGAATGCTAAATTCAGTTGACAGCTTGGCACTGGTTTAGTTGAAACGTGTATTTAATAACCATTTTTCGTAATGAAAAAAAATTTTATATTATAAAAATTTCAAAAAATACGTTTGTGATATTTATTAAATTATTCTAATTATAAACTCAGTAATCAATGATTTCCTAATTATTTTTTTTTGATTTGTTAAGTATTCATTCAAAAACGATTATAATACTTTTTTAAAGGAAGCAAAGTCACCATTTTCAGACATTTAATTTTAAACCATTTTGGTCTAAAAATTAATTTAAAATCATTATTAATTAAAAAGTATTAAAACTTTATAATTATTTTTTAATTAACGTAGAAAAAAGTTAAATAAAAATGTTTACTATTGATTCTTTACCATAATAAAAATTTATCTCCAGAACGAGAATCAAACCAATGAACTGTTAAGCTGAAAGCCAAAACGCTATTCAGCTGCGAGAATGGAAAAAACGCTTGTGTGTGTACATATATTTACGTAATTATGCATATCTGCGCAGTACAAAAATCTTCCAGAAGGTGTGTCTTAGGTTGATAAAATTTTATCAGAAAATCTCCCCATTGGTCAGGCAAAATCAAATCTTTCGACTTTAGCTTATTAAACTGATGAAGAGATTATTTCCTCATCTCTTAAAGGTTCTAATTATATTTTAGTGCAAAAAAAAGAGGAAAATAATTTATTCCACACTATTTGTTCCAAGAAAACCATGTCTGTGTAAGCACAAGAATACAGATGTAAAAGCTAAATATGTTAAAATAAAAAGAAAAAGGAGGACGCGTCCGCTTTAATTATACTCAAAAGAAAACTGAAATCAAATAAAAACGATTTTTTCTCATTTCTGAACATAAACGCTTCTATTTTGGCGTTCTTTTTTGGCGAGAGAATTTCCATACTAACCCAATTTACGTCTATTTTGCGTTAGTTTCGATCGCCTAAACTTGGAATAAAAATTCGTAACTGTATCCGCTTGTTATTCCCAGTGTTCTTGTCATTAGATAGATGTATTATTATTGCATTTATCATTCTTTTACATGCTTCACTAGACGGCAATTCAATCAAGTTTCCTTTTGCTCCAGCGATCGCTTGCGTCATAGGCCGCTTTTGAAAAGAGTTCCAAACTTTTTTTCTTTGTATCTTCCTTTAAAGATAAATGAGTAAAACTGTATAATACCACCGTAAACAAGACTGTATGAGAAAAAAGCTTATTTTTACATCACATTATATTTCAATGATGAAGTTTGAAGGCTAAATTATATTATCTCTTATAATATATTCATGATTGGATAATAAAACTAACAGTGTTTAGTTGTGTGAAAGACACTAAATGCTGAAGTAAAGGAATTCTTTTTGTGTCTGCTATTTTCAATGCACGCTTTTAACTACAATCATTATAATTAAAAAGTTTTAATTAAAGCGCTGCGTACCAAAAGCAGTATAAGATTTATTTTAAAACACATTTCAATGTATTATAATACACTTTTTAATTAAAATGATTCCAACATAATCTGATTTTTTCAGTTGATTAATAATAAATTCATATATTATACTACATAAAAGTTTACGAACATTTATGTATAAGTACATTTTACATTTCTGTCTATTCATTTATATTTTTAATTAATTATTACTTGACTATTCATTATGATTTCAAAAATAGCAACACTCACACATATATGCATACATGTGCAAGTTTTTATTTTTGAAAAATAATGAACTGAGAACTAATGACTTAAATTAGTTACTTATTAATTAATACTGGCACATACTTCGACTGGGGCTTGCATTTTAAACTGGATTTCTTCTCCCTCAAGAGAGGAGTTGAACCTGTCACCTGATAAACTAAAGAGCAGCTAACTAGAAAATTGCTCATAAAACAGCAGTGTTTGTAAAAAAATAAATTTAAAAAAATTCTTAAACTGAGAAATTTTAAACAGAATATAACATGCTAGTAAATATTTATTGTAAACTATCAATATTAGGCTTTAAAAACAAATATTAAGCAAGAAATATCTTTAACGATTAAAACCATTAACTTGAAAATAATAATAAAAAATTTAACAGTTAAGTAAATTAGACTTTCACTTAAGAAACAATTTTTATTTGAAATCTTAAGTGCTTTCAATGTTTAAATATATTACAAACAAATTCTAAGTTAGTCTTAAACTCTGCAATAAAAGTATCGTGTTTGTGTTACAAATTACATTACACTTAACACAGACTTGTTTGCACAATATGCTATATTAATAATTTAAGAAATATTAAATAAAAGGGAATTTATTTATTTTTTCCTCTATGAAAGCTATGTGGATGTTTAAATGTTTCGGTTTTTCTTATTTTGAAACAACAGTGTGACATCAAAGATGGTTGTTATGGATATTTTGTTATATTTTTTGTGCATAAGAGTTTTTCGACTAGGATTTATAATTTACAGTAAATTCCAAGCATCTACAAGTAAACAGAGCAGAAATGGAATTCAGTTTTTCAAATCATTGAATTTTGTGTGTGTGATATTATTAATAGAAATTTATTTAAGCATACATATCCCTTAAGATGTTACAACCATTAAAAGTTTCATACAGTGATTTAAGCGCTAAATTTTATACAATAATTTACGAGCACCATTTTATATTAAAAATCACTTTTTATTTAATTGATCAAAAATTTTCTTACACTGAAGATAAATTTCTTTTTTCAGCTTTCAATTGAAAAAAAATCTTATATTTGTGATTTTAATGTTCGCATTCATTCATTTATTTATTTTTGAAGAGATAATAAATACACAGATATTTTCGGTCATATTTAGTTCCTATTTTTATTCCTCGCATGAAATTATATAAGATTAAATGACATTTCCTTTTAATTTCCTTTGTTAACAGATAACAATAATGTTATTTGCATATTGAGCTTGCATTGTTTTTGTTGTTGTTGAGCATATGCACAAAACATATGCAGTAGTTCTTTGTTGTATTAAGCAAATTAGAAACTATCCTGGCACATTCTACAAAACTCAGTATCAGAATTGTTTCAGCGAAATATGAGCACTGTTAATAAGTACATCATGTAGAATGCGCAAGAGAAGACAATTCTGACACAGTCTACATTAAATTCCTTCATTCAGATATGAGCACTGTTAATATAATTACACGTTATAAATTTCATTCGTACTAATTTGGCAAAAGCAGCATCTCAAATACACGTTTTTACTTCGAACCTGTTAATGAAATTTAAATGAAATAGTGGACTAATATTAATTAGTAGAGAATTTTTTTAACATAATCTTTATCCGATTTATAAAGAATTGTCAGGTTATTTTATTGCTGCAAAATCGTCTACTGGGTTACAGTAAATAAACAGTATGTAGAATGAACTGATCTCTTGATAAAATCTTTACCCACTGTTCACCTTTCGCATAAAGCATTTAACTTATCATGAATAAAAACTGTGTAACTCTGTGTCCTAACCCTGAAGCAGCGGATTCTAAAACTTTCATAACACATAAAAAACTTTCATAAATTTAAATGTTTTTTCTGCTGGTGGATTAGGCATACAAAGGACAGTATAAACTCAGATGTCCATCTTGTCACTTGTCATATCTCAAAAATACAAGTCAGATAATTGTGTTTAGTGACTACACAATTATCTGGGTGTGTATTGTTTCAGTACACACTCAGTTCTACAATAAGTGTACATTCTATGAAATCACAAAATGCAGTTATCTTCTAGCAGTTGTCATATTAGTGTTACAAAATTGAGGAAGTAGATCGTCTGGTGGGGCCATCTATCGGGGGAGTCTTTGAGCAAAGACGTACTTGCACTTTCGTGGTGCTCTGGTTAAAACGAAACGCTTCCTACTGACTATTTTCGCATAACCGTCAGCTCGTGAGCTTGTCTTGTCCAAGTGTCATTGATGACAACAGCAACATACTAGTGTACACTAGTGTGTAGTCACTAGTTCTAGCTGGCGGAGCAGGCATAAAGAGGAGAATATATGCTCAATTGTTGACCTTATCACTTGACGTGGCTCAAAACCCCAAGTCAGATAATTGTGTTTAGCGAGTACACACAGTGTTTTAGTACCAGTGTGCATTGTGTGTAATCACACAATGCAGCTTTATTCTAGTGATTACATACTAGTACACTAGATCTATCTGGCTTGACAGGCATAAGAAGGAGAACATAAGCTCAGTTGTTGACCTTATCACTTGATGTGGCTCAAAACCATAAGTCAGATAATTGTGTTTAACGACTACACACAGTGTTCTAGTCCTAGGGTACACTGTTTGTAGTCACTAAACGTACTTATATACTAGTGGCTATATGCTAGAACTAGTGACTAATATTAGTGTATACACAGTGATATATTAATAATACAAAAAGCACAAAGGATATTAAATAAAAAAACACGTAAACTTAAATGAAATATAGATCTATTCCAGAGAGCTTAAATTTGAAAGGTATTTAAAATCATAATTTGAATATGAAAATTGATTGTAATTATTGTAATACATAAAAATAATTTTATGAATTTTTGCAATTATAATGTTGTGTTTTTCTTTTAGATACAGGAAGGCTTTTCATTTATCCTCAGTGTGTAGACTCAATTCTTGATGTGCACAGAAATAAAGAAAAAGTTTGGTAATTGGGATGGCCACTCATTTCACGAAAGTAAGATTTTTCATTCTTTTGAATTCTTGGGGTTATCATTCACACTCATATTGAAAACAAAAGAACGTAAATATGAAATGTACAATAATTCCCAAAATCAAAGAAAAAATCGTAAAAAAAAAAAAGTTATTTTTCTTTCAAAAAATAAGCCAATCACTATGAAATTCAAACATAATGTTAAATCATAGCTGATTTAATAGCAAGTAGAGGTCAGCTTTACAGTTAAAAGCCGCTCAACTTGTCCAGTGATCAGCGTGCCTGACTGCGGATAAGGAGGTCCTGGGTTCGAATCCCGGTTCGGGCGTGGGTGCACTTTCTCTCTCTATCTGTCCTGTCTTTGTCCTTTCCTTATATGAATGAGGTGTGAATGGTTGCCTACCCTATAAACGGGTACCTATGGCATGTGTGTAGAGCAAAGTCGTACTTTCACCTTCATGTTGCTCTGATTAAAACGAAAGACGCTCCAAATTGACTTAAATTCGCATAGCCAAGGTATAGCGAGCTTCGCGTGTCCATGTGTCATTAGTAACAACAACAACAGTTAAAAGCCCCAGAGTAAGATATATCCACCTCGCAAATCAGAGTTCTTGGAGACTTTTCATTGATATTTTGACGTATTCACGTGCCGCAGTTGAAAGAACCCGAAAAACTCCCGAGCATCCGCCCATGCAGTTTGTCCGGGCAGAATACATCATCCATCTCTCGATAACTTCAATGACATTGATCATGATGACTTAAAAACTTCTGAAATAAATAAAACAGTGAGAAATATTCTTAATAGTTACTTTTGATAAAAAAAAAGTGAAAATTATTTTAATGACAGAAAAATTAACGTATGCAAAAATTATGGCCACTACACTATTTTTATCAATTATTTGTTTTTGGGAGAAATTAAAAATAAATAAGAATAAGGAAAAAATATTTTTCTACTTTTCTTCTAATGTTTTCATACTTTCGCTCATTTGAATTATAAATACGATAATAAATACTTCTTTTCCTATATTCTGAATTTTAAAAAAATGAGACATTTCTTTAACAGGCTATAGTAAATTTCAAATTCAATAAGGAATAAGGTTAGGACTCAAAAGTTGCAAGCTCTATACTAGTCACTGTTAAACAACAAAATATATATAAGACTATTATAAAATAATTCATACAGTCCACATAATTGTTTTTCGGGAGAATTTTTCATGGATAGTAGACCGTATGTTCCAAGAGAGAAAACCCAGAAAATCCCCAAAGAGATTATACAGAGTGTAAGCAGAAACAGAAAACACAACAACCAACTTTCCTTATTTAGTTGCGGCTGGGA
The DNA here is from genome assembly GCA_037975125.1 of Latrodectus hesperus. Lineage (NCBI taxonomy): Eukaryota > Metazoa > Arthropoda > Arachnida > Araneae > Theridiidae > Latrodectus > Latrodectus hesperus. The sequence goes on from CM075861.1 coordinate 50,835,763, forward strand.
TCGAAATCGAAACCTTTCACTCTAATGAGCGGTGGCCAATCACTGGGCTGTGTTGGACTTTAAGGAGATTGACCCCTCAGTTTTTCTACTCATATATTTGACAGTGTGGTTGATAGGTAGTTTTCAGTGTTTTCTGCCTAGTGAAACGTGAATGTAGCCCTTTATTGGCATCAGGTTGTGCACTTTTTTGTATCAAAAGAATATGAACCATTTTCACATTGACCTTATCATTAAACTGCCTTCTTCTTGGAATGGAGATTATTGGACGAATTCCATCTAATGATGGAAAACTAAATGATTCGAATACAGAGTTTCTAATATCTGAATGGAAGTGAAAGATTCAGTTTTTGTGACGAAAGAAGACGGCTTATTATCTGAGAAAGCTTTGCCTGGAAAGTGATTAAAGTCAAATTGCCTTACGACGATTTTTATATGTTATGAATGCATTATAGCACATCTTACGAGAAAACTGTGTACTCTTACCAAGCTAAAATCATATTCAATTCTAGCCATTGATGGAAAGAGAGGCACGAATGAACTGCATTTGCTTTCTTCATGCGCTTGTAATGAGACGAACCTAAGGAGTTTTCTGAATTCTATTCCTCGTGATACATGAAAATGACCTTCATTTTCCAAAATGTCCTCTCGAAATATAAATTGATGTGTTTATTGTGAACTTTGTATCAAAAGAATATGAACCATTTTCACATTGACCTTATCATCAAACTGCCTTCTTCTTGGAATGGAAATTCTTGGACGAATTCCAGCTATTGTTGGAAAACTAAATGATTCGAATACTGAGATTCTAATATCTGAATGGAAGTGAAAGATTCAGTTTTTGTGACGAAAGAAGACGGCTTATTATCAGAGAAAGCTTTGCCTGGAAAATGATTAAAGTCAAATTGCCTTACGACGATTTTTATATGTTATGAATGCATTATAGCACATCTTACGAGAAAACTGTGTACTCTTACCAACTAAAATCATATTCAATTCTAGCCATTGATGGAAAGAGAGGCACGAATGAATGCATTTGCTTTCGTCATGCGCTTGTAATGAGACGAACCTAAGGAGTTTTCTGAATTCTATTCCTCGTGATACATGAAAATGACCTTCATTTTCCAAAATGTCCTCTCGAAATATAAATTGATGTGTTTATTGTGAACTTTGTATCAAAAGAATATGAACCATTTTCACATTGACCTTATCATCAAACTGCCTTCTTCTTGGAATGGAAATTCTTGGACGAATTCCAGCTATTGTTGGAAAACTAAATGATTCGAATACTGAGATTCTAATATCTGAATGGAAGTGAAAGATTCAGTTTTTGTGACGAAAGAAGACGGCTTATTATCAGAGAAAGCTTTGCCTGGAAAATGATTAAAGTCAAATTGCCTTACGACGATTTTTATATGTTATGAATGCATTATAGCACATCTTACGAGAAAACTGTGTACTCTTACCAACTAAAATCATATTCAATTCTAGCCATTGATGGAAAGAGAGGCACGAATGAATGCATTTGCTTTCTTCATGCGCTTGTAATGAGACGAACCTAAGGAGTTTTCTGAATTCTATTCCTCGTGATACATGAAAATGACCTTCATTTTCCAAAATGTCCTCTCGAAATATAAATTGATGTGTTTATTGTGAACTTTGTATCAAAAGAATATGAACCATTTTCACATTGACCTTATCATCAAACTGCCTTCTTCTTGGAATGGAAATTCTTGGACGAATTCCATCTAATGATGGAAAACTAAATGATTCGAATACAGAGTTTCTAATATCTGAATGGAAGTGAAAGATTCAGTTTTTGTCACCAAAGAAGACGGCTTATTATCTGAGAAAGTTTTGCCTGGAATGTGATTAAAGTCAAATTGCCTTACAACAATTTTTATATATTATGCAATGCATTATAGCACATCCTACGAGAAAACTGTGTACTCTTACAAACTAAAATCATATTCAATTCTAGCCATTGATGGAAAGAGAGCCATGGATGAACCGCCTTTACTGTCTGCATGTGCTTGTAATGAGACGAAACTAAGGAGAATTTTCTGAATTCTATTCCTCATGATACCTGAAAATGACGCCGCCCAACTTGTCTAGTGGTCAGCGTGTCTAACTGCGGATAGGAAGGTCCTGGGTTGGAATCCCGGTACGGGCATGGATGTACTTTCTCTCTCTATCTATCCGGTCTTTGTCCTTTCCTTGTATGAATGTGGAGTGTATGGTTGCTTACCCTATAAACGGGTTTCTATGGCATGTGTGTACTGAGGAAGTCGGACTCCACACCAAAAATATGGTTCACTTGAAAAAGTAGAGCAGCGCACCCCATATTGCCAGCCTGGCTGGCACACGACAACAACAACCTGAAAATGACCTTCATTTTGTACAATTTCCTCTCGAAATATAAATTGCTGTGGTTATTGTGAAACTAAACCAGTGACACGACAACCCATAAGGGAATCAAATCCTACAATTCCCGTATCTGTTTCCTGACCGGGGACATCTGGGGTGCGAAGTATATGTCCCGGTTAGCTAGTCAGCCTAACGCAAAACTCCCAGTGTTTCGTTTCTATATTCCGAGGATATCATATTATCCGTCGTGTTCGCTAATGTCGGCTGGAGCACGTTAGAACTGGGCGTAGTCGCAATGTCTTCCAAATAAATGATAGCTCTGGGGTGGCAGGCCAAGTGTTGGGGGTCTTCTACTTGGTCCTTACTTAAAATTCAGGAAGACTCCACCCGGCTGCTTCTATCAAACTAGTAGAGTCGAATTCAGGGCTAGGTATAGAGAAGCAGGTTGGTGCAACAACAAAAACTCAGTTTTATCGGTCCACTGAAGCGATGAAAGGCTGAGTCGACCTTGCTCCGCCCGAGTATTTCTTGAAATATCGAGAATTTTATATAAATCTAAATGTATCATTATATCTCATTTATGTTTATTTTATTTTTTAAAGCAAAAAGCAACATGAAATGTTGTAAAATACTATATATATATATATATATATATATATATATAGATTATATTCCATCTGCTTGTGGGACTTAAAGAATAAAAATAATTGGACTCTTATACACAACTTAAAGCCTATTATTTAAAGTAAATTGTGTACTTAAATATGACAATAACTGCAGCATGTGCTTTTATGTTAATTTGGTAAACAAATGTGTAATTATTATCCGTTCGAGTAAGGACTTGAACCAAATTAATCTGAAATTAAAATAAAAGAGGCATGAAAAATACACTCCTAACTGTGAAAACAGCAACATTATGCAAATAAAAGTATATGTTTGCTAGTCTTAAGCAATATGGCATGAAAACTAGATGATTATATTCGAAAGAAGTTGGAAGCTTACAGAATTGTGAAACAATTAAAAGAAGAAACAATTGCTACAGTCCTTTCTTGTCCAGTCATGAATACGAACTGGGAGACTGTTCAGCATAAAATTCCACATTCACGTAACATTCGACCAGTATGAAAAGTGTTCGACCAGTATGAGAAGTTTTCGACCAGTATGAGAAGCAGTATCATGGAACTACTATACACTCTCTCGATAGCCAAAATTTTGTCCCTGTAGAATTCCGACACTTTCAGTAAGCATTTCTTATTTGAGACATAACACGATATTCAAAAAAATTCAATCCTTACAAAAGATATCCAAATAAGAATTCCATTACCGGTAATTTCTTTTATGCATCGTTTTATTTCCTCCTTTGACGTCTAAATGACTGCAATCTTAAAAATTTGCATTTTTAAATCCTTTCTTTCCTTCATGGGATTTTGCTGCCCATAAAATCATTCATTTCTGGTGTTGCAGTTTTAGTGTTTAAAATTAATCTAAACTCCAGGGACACGACCACCCCTTCAGTGCCCATGTCTTTTATCTGGACTGAAGGTCCTGGAGTGCGAAGCATATGTCTCTGTTAAAAGATCAGCCTAACAAGAAAGCGACAGTCATTAATTTCCAAGCATGCTTGGTACTCAGTTTTATGTAACCACTGAAAGGACGAAAGGCTGAACCGATCTAGTCCTGCCCCAGAATCGATCCTTGGACCTCTACGTTGGGAACATAAAGCGCTACCACAATGTCATCATGTTTCCTGTATTAGGTTTTGTTTTGTTTCTCGCTCAACGGTCATTTTTTGCACGCGAGGGCTAATTAGACCGGGTCCTGCGGTTTAAAGTGGATTCCGAACCACTACAAACATCCATGCCCAAGGTGGGATTCGAATCCACGAACTGTTGAACCGAAGCCAAGAGCGCTACCCATTCGGCTGCCATATGCTTCCTGTAAATACTATAAAATATTTTAAGGAAGTTTTCACAGTTATTACGTTGCTAACTTTACTGGGCGAAAGACGTAAGTAAAATATATACTTCAGGATTAAAATGTTGTGCAATATATTTTTTGATTATATTATTTTTCAATGTTGTTTTACGAATGAAAATCATCCAGCATTATCACCAATACTATTTTCAAAAAGCATTACATATTGATATTCATTGAATCAATTTATCAATTCATTGCCGCCCAACTTGTCTAATGGTCAGCGTGCCTGACTGCGGATAGGGAGGTCCCGGGTTTCGACTCCCGGTTCGAGCATGGATATACTTTCTCTCTCTATCTATCCTGTCTTTGACCTTTCCTTCTATGAATGGGTTGTGAATGGTAGCCTACCCAATAAACAGGTACCTGTGGCATGTGTGTACTGACGAAGTCGGACTCCATATGGTTCAGATGGAAAAGTGGAATAGCGCACCCCATAATGCCAGCCTAGCTGCACACGACAACAACAACAAATATCTAAACATCAACAATACTAAAGTACGATTTGCTTCAGGCAAAGATATTTGCATGCCCTTTTATGTATTTCCTCACGAGGTGTATGCCTTAATCTTAGCTACAAAATATGAAACTTCAGAAAATTACATTATTATAGAGAAAATTTATTTTACTTATTATAGAGAAAATTAGCCCTATTGGTCTCCAACTTATCATGAGCTGATAAATATCTGTAGTGAATAGGTGTCTATTTTCTATAAAGAAATAGAAGAATGACATGTTCTTGACTGTAATGATAAAATTTATTGTTTCACACGTACGTATATGATACAATATAAAAATGATTCGTATATAAAAAATAATAAGCAGAGTATTAAAATTGAAATTAACTACATACTAAAAGTGCAAACATGTAATAAAGTTACTGTTGTTGAGTTGTGCTGATGCATAGTAGTTCGTATGTTTATATCATGACTTTAGAACATTATGACGAAATTCAATGCTTGTGCTCTTCTGTAATCAGTTGCAGAGTTGTGTTGATGGATAGTAGTTCGTACGTTCTTATCATGACTTAAAACTCTATGACGAAATTCAATGCTTGTGCTCTTTTGTAATCAGTTGCATAGTGGTGCTAATCCATAGTAGTTCGTATGTTCATATCATGACTTTAGAACATTATGACGAAATCCAATGCTTGTGCTCTTCTGCAATCAGTTGCATAGTTTTTACACCCTTTATCACAAAGAACTTTCATTAAGAAATTTTCTTCACAAATATTCCTCTCTTTTGGATATAAAAGTGGACATGTAATTTTCATAATGAGATTTCAGTTGGAATCGTCAAAATAAATTTCATTCACACTTCCTCTGTTTGGCTATAAAGTTTCTGACTGCGGAGGATAAAATTCAGAGCACAATGAAGATGCATGTCATATAAGGAAGCTGCAAATGATGAACAATGCTGGCTTTCATTTTCTTAACTCACAAGCCGGTTATAAAAATTGTTCCCCTGTGGTGAATTAAAGGACGTTTACTACATCATTTGCATCATCACATAAAAATTCACCGCCAAATTGTACATTTGAGATGGTCATAAAAATTATAAAATAATTTAGCAGCAACAGCAACAGTATTTCCTAAAGAAACGACCAATTCGTTTTCTCATATTTCTGAAATTTTGTCGGCGGATGTTCCGATTTTCAGTTGGTGGTAAAACCGGAAAATCCACCTCAGAGTTAGCCGAAAGGTTTCGAATTAAGTAAGGGACTAGAGATGGTAGGACTTCAAGGTCTGGTGTGTTCGCGCGTGGAAGAGAGGTCTCACCATCATTGATTGGGTTTACCAAGTGGATCTGACACTCACCCCTTCCAAACTCGAAATCTAACGCTTCAATCACCCTGGGGTCATTTACAATCTCTGAACTCCCCTCCCAATCGGATTCTGCATCAAAATACTCAGAATCAGTATCAGAATAATTTTCCTCACTCATTAAACTGTCTCTACCATTCTCCAGTTGATTAAGGGGAAATATAAAATAATTAAAACAATTGGACAAAGTCCTTACAATTAGGCTAATGACATTACCCATAATAAAGCAAAAATAAACGAATTAGACGCTTATAGCAACTTTTTACTAAGAGCAAAATGTTCAGTTTCGCACTCAAGAGTTTGAATGGAAATGAAAAACGTTTTGTAGCTTGAACTTTATTTTGATTGTTAACAATCACTCAGTGTTAACTTACTTTGTTACGCAAAATGTTTTCCTTTATTGCATATAATAACAATGAAATTTAAAATTCGCAACAATGTAATTTCATGTGTAATAATAAAAAATCGTTTTTACCAATTATTAGCTTTTTCATTAAAATTTATAAACTATATACTACAACAGACACACGTACATGTACAAACAGATGGAATTATATATATATATATATATATATATATATATATATATATATATATATATATATATATATATATATATATATATATATATATATATATATATATATATATATATATATATATATATGTACGTCTGTTGATTTTTTTTTGACAAATTGGAAATATGTAATATTTTAGAATAAAAAAAAAACTTTTGAAGAACACTAAATTAAATACAAAATCATAAAAAGTACAAAATTATCTTGAATAAATGCTAAAAGATAATATTTGCGATTCATGTTATACGTCGTAAAAAATGTATCAGATTCTTTTTTTAATTTATATTAAATGAATAATAGGAATTAAAAAAATTTTGAATTAATAATAGTATTTATTAGTAATATAGAGATAGATGTAAGCTTGCTAAATTCCAAACCACAATTTTTAGAATGAAATATACTTTTATGTTCAAGTTGTTCATTAAAGTTGCAGAAAAAAAAAATTTAAAAATTACAAAAAATTATAGCAAAATTTAATAATTTTGATGAAAGCTTTAAAATTTTTCTTTTCTTATTGAAAAAACGCTAGTAATACTTCATCTCCATAAAACTATGAGATATACTAAATATGACAAATTTTAAAAAACGAAAAACAATTTCGATTGTATACTTTATTTAAAAATTCTGTAATTTTTATGGAATGCACAAAAAATGTATAAAGTTAAACACATGAAAATAGATAAATATTATGCAGAAATATAAAGATATTGTTTAAATACATTATGTATTGAACTAGATATATTAGTTGGTAGCTGTTATATGTGTGTATGTGTATAATTTTCTGGCTCTACATTATTAAAATTTTTGTTGATACTTTTCTGTTTTGAAGCATGTTACACGTCTATGAAAATTGCATTAATTTCAAATATGACTCATTCTTATAGGTTCTCCAATACATCAAGAACTATCTGAAACATTTGTTTCAGAATAAAACTATCTGAAACAGTTGTTTCTGAGAAAACTATCTGAAGCACTGTAACTATCTGAAATATTCGTTTCTATTTAGCAACATTTTCATTAAAATCAGACAAATTTATTTTTAAAACGCCAAAAATACATTGGTCATACCAAAGAATGCAATTATTGTTATCAACATACGAATTACATAAATGCTCACTATAGATTTATTAATATCTAAACAGCCGCCCAACTTGTCTAGTAGTCAGCGTGCCTGACTGTGGATAGGGAGGTCCTAGGTTTGAATCCCGGTTCGGGCATGGATGTACTTTCTCTCTCTATCTATCCTGTCTTTGACCTTTCCTTCTATGAATGGGTTGTGAATGGTAGCCTACCCAATAAACAGGTACCTATGGCATGTGTGTACTAAAGAAGTTGAACTCCACACCTAAATATGGTTCAGTTGGAAAAGTGGAGCAGCGCACCCCATAATGCCAGCCTAGATGGCTCACGACAACAACAACATCGGCAGTTAATTGAATGAAAAAACATTGATTGTGTGCGTGCGTGTGAGAAGTATGTCCAAACAATATAGCACATCTATCATTAAGCCTTTTCTTTAAATAATACTTATCTTTAAATAAATCATTTCTTTATACATTGTAACTCTTTTCCCTGTCAACAATTTCCTGCCTGATTGCGGAATTTGAATAATTTTCAATTCACAAAGTAAACTCAAACAACAAGTCTCTGAGACGGTGTGCCATTCGTCTCCCGCCGCATATGCTAACGAAGATAGATAATTGTCTAATTACTCATGGCGCTCTCTCCCTTCAGGAAGTAAATAGAGACTATGCAGAAGGCGACCGTTTTGGCGATATTTGGCGTCATATATCACAGTAATTGAAATGCCACCGCTCTCGTACGTTGCTCGCTCTGGAAATCCTCGCGAATTGATTTTGATTGATACCTTATGAGTACCCAAGGCTTTATGAATCTTAGACTAGTTTTAACTTCTTGTCTTAAATTTTCAAAAGTATCCCTATAATATCACAACAGCGTGAATTGATGGTAAATTCTAAGCAAGAATTTCCTATATTCGAATGTCATTCTCCAAAAATAGATATTTTTATGTCATTTTGTGGTTTTCTTTAAGATTTATAATTCAATTCATATTAATTTATATAATCAGAAAGCAAAATTTCAAACTGAAAAGGGAAACAATAAGTAAGCAGCATTACTATAAAGTTTATGATTTGACCTTATCTTTGAAATATTCAAAATACCTTCTTCCAATTGGGAACTTTACACTAAATAATTTAAGTAAAGTATTCAAATATACAACTATTTATATCTCAATACGTGCCTACCGTTGGTAGAGTAGTCCCTATCTTCGAAGCAGTACGTCCCGGGTTCGAATCCTGGTCTTTTTCCATTTACATTCATGATGAAGATGGCACACAAACCGGATCTCCCACTATATAAGGTGTAGTCACCTTCTCCATTTGTGGCACTGAATAGGGTTAAATCTTAAAGGCTGCCAGGCTTTAGGAAAATAAAATCAAAATTGGTACTAATCATAAGAAAGAGAGTAAAGAAAGCTAATTAGAGTTATTTTGATATTAAAAGATACAAAATATAACATTTGTCAATGATAATCATATTTGAGATTCATTTAATTTCCAAAAGTATTATCATGATCATAAAAATTACAAATAAAAACATAAAGTCACTGAATTAATCAAAGTTATAATTTTTTAGGTTTAAAATTTTAAAATGTCTAATTACTTATTTATTAAAGATACATTTACTTTTAATGTAATTGTGATATATATTTAATTAATATTATAAAATAATTTATTATTTATTTTATTTACTTATTTAAACATTAATTTTGACTTTAAGCAACTGTATTTGCTGGGTAAGTTAATTCACACAAATAAGTATTTTATAATTTAATTAATTACTCAAAATGAAATACATAATTTATGGAAAATATTAGAAAATTCACAATTATCAATTTTCAGAAATGATAACAGAAGAAATATATAAATTTCTAAAATTTATATATATATATATATATATATATATATATATATATATATATATATATATATATATATATATATATATATATATATATATATATATATATATATATATATATATATATAATTGTGCTTCCTTTAATATAACTATTATAAAGAGAATTTACAATTACATAATAAAAATAATATAGCTTTGAACTCTACTGAAAATGTGCTAAAAGAGTATGCAAATATTTTCGTTATGTAGTGCTACGTCATTATAATTTTGAAGTAAAGTAATTTGTTATTCTTAATAACACTAACATTTTATGAAACAGAACAGTTTTTATGTAGCAAGTAAAGAAAGAAAAAAGAGCAATTTCCATAATGAATTTAAAAAATTTTAAATACTGTTATAAAAATATTTTATAGTAGTTGTAAAAAAGTTATGAAAGTAGATACACGATACATCTAACAGAAACCTAATTGAACAAAGTCCTTGACTAACGGTAATATGCAGTTTCATTTAAACGAGGATCAAGTAGAAGATCCCCAAACTTAGACTACCACCTACAGTGGTATTCTTTACATACTGGTAATTGTGACCATGACATATTTTAACGTGTCCTACATGTTTCGCCATTATTTAACATCATTGATTTTCGGTTGGGATACCAACTCACTACCTTTCCCGATAACGAATACCCTTACTAACCAAGTCACTGTGGCCCCATGGAATTAAATCATTTTTGATAAAGTAAATGAATGTTTACAAATAAGATTATGCAAGCTCTAATATTAAAAATGAAAGAAAATGTAATCTGAACAGGAACATCCTTGTTTTTTGCACCTAGAAGTTCGTGAGATCGATACCTGATACTACAGAAATTAAAAATTTTTAAAAACCTATGGACGTAAGAAATCCGTGGGATTTAATGTCTTTCAGCTCATCTGATTATGGACTATTGCAAGGCGAATGGATTTAGGTTTTGGTTAGTAAAGACAGTCGAAAATTTCAGTAAAGCAAATAAACTAGAAGTCAAAGTTGAATACTAATGATTTTATTAGAAAATATTATTTAGGCAATGAATTATAACAATTTTAAATACATTAAATCTAATTTAATTCATCATTTTGTAGGTGTATTTAAAGGTGATTTTGACTCATATTAATTCATAAACAATAGAAGAAGATATAAAACCGAGATGGACAGATCATACGACTTAAATTTTATTTAAATTGTGCTTTCAATTGGTGAATGCTTTTGCTGGTAATAAAAACTGAATTTCTTATCTAGAGAATATAATTTGAAAGTTATTCATCCTACAAAAATAATAAACAACAGTGAAATATTTTTACTTTTATATATACAAATATGATATATATAAATATTTTTAAGAGATTAAAATTAAAATTTCCTTACCATGTCTCATTATTCAATCCATAAATAAGAATTTGCTATAAATAAATTCGTTTTATAGTAATCTTATATCGAGTCATTAATAACTGATTATAAGTTATTTAATATGATAATTTTAATAAGTTATTTAATAACTGAAAATTACTATGAAGTTATTTTTATTCATTTTAATTATTTATCTTTCGGATGAATTATTAATAAATAGAAGCCATAAACACGTACCAGAAGGGAAAAACCAAGAATTTCCAAATTTGTCATACCGATAGGCATGTAAACAAAGAACAAAAACTTCACACAAATATACTAGAGTTGAACTGTGACTAGAATCGAACCAGAGAATCTTCCACTTCCATCACTAACGTTTTTGGTATGAGCTACTGTATTACTTATGAACATTAATATAAAAAGTTTTCAATTGATGTTATTAATGAAATAATTGAGTGTCTTAATTTTTTGCTTTAAATGGGAAAAAAATAGTAAAAATTATTTTAAAATTCAAAAATGGAAAAACGGCATTTACTCATTTTTAAGAGAAAAAAAAAACTTTATTTAACAAAACCAATAATTAATAATCATCAAAATAGTTGTAAAAAATAAGTAAAAGTAATTTATAAGAATTAAATCAAACTATTTTTTTCTTCCATTCTTTTCTCTTACTTTATTAGGTGTTCCGTCTTCTAACGTTCTCATTCAAACGTTCACATTTTTTCCCGTTTTTAATGAGAGTTCATATATTTCAAGATATCCGATTACGCTAATTAAACTCGTCTTGTCTTTGAAATGCCTTCAGTATTTATAAAAGATGATTCTTTTATTGTGTGACCTCGGATAATGCAGGACAGAGGAACAATGACAGAAGTTTATATTCAAAGAAAATGGGCTTCTTCTCTCGCATAGGAAATCGATTATCGTATCGATTCATGGCCCATCACCACCAGAAATCATCGATCTTTTCCCTTTCTAAGTATTTCTTTCGAAAGTAAAGTTTCCTTCATTTTATTTATTTTATTTTTTATTATTTTTGTAGGAAAAAAATTTCTTATTTTGCTTTACAGTCTACTGTCTAGACACACGAAATAGAAGTACAAAAATTTATTAGAAGTCTAAAATATGTGTTATGTGATTTATTGCTGTTTTAAAAGGAAAATTTTATTTACCAAGTAAAACCCTGTAATTTAAGAACTTACGGATATTTCTTCAGTAAAAATAAAAATTATTGTTAAAATTATTTATTAACTAAAATTTTCTAGTTAGAAAGAATCAATTCCTTTTTTATACCTGTAAATATCAAATTCGGTGCTAAACGCATACCCATTTAATAAAAACTAAATGTGTTGTATAAGCGAAATTTGTATTGTTTTTAAAAAAATACCTTTACCTAAAGCAGGAAAACACTTTTATGTAGAAAATCTCATTTTTCATGAATGAAATACATTAAGGAAAACATATTTAAAATAAATTTCTTTTATAACTTTCAAATGAAGTGACATAAGACCAAAATTTATTTTAGAAGAAATGTATATGTACCATTACAAAGAAATTTTGGCCGAGCGTCGAACCTATGAACTACTGAATTGGAAGCTTAGGTTATCGGGTTGAAGAAATATTCTAGCAATACTCTTAATTTTAACAAATAAAATAGATTTGTGCTTAATAGTTTTAGAAAGATTTTAATTAAATTTTAGATAAATTATGCATTATTCTATAAAAATATAGTTAACACACACTTGCTAACATTAAAATATCACTTAAAAAAAGTTAATGACTTATATAAAATTTCTTATATATTTTATGAATTGAAGTAATAAAAGTTACATCAAATAATTAATGTTCTTATATATAAGTTAAAATTATTTAATAAATTTTATAATATAAATATTAATATAAACTTATAAACATTCGTTATCCTAAAATATCTTAGACAAATCTGAAATACTCAGATTTTGGGCAAAAGTTGAGGTAATTTTGGTTTATTGTACATAAAATGGCATTTCTAATGATATCGCCTCTAAGCGATCCTTTGGCAAGATTCTTGGCGACTTGGCAGAAAATAGATATTTCCCGAAAAATCCATCACCGAAGCTCTAGGACCGAACTTAAACGAAGACTGGTACTCAAACAGTATTTCGATAAAGCTTATAATAAAAAAGCGAAATGTCTTGCATTACGAATAAAATTTTGTTATTGAGAAAAATAATAATTTTAGGAATTCCATGATTCGAATTAGTTTCGAATAGGAAGCGGATTACGAATGAAGTTTTATCCTTGAAAATAATAACTGGAACTTAAATTTAATTATTGCAAAAATACGCATTATTAATTATGAGTTTTTGCTAAACTTGAAATATTTTTAAAACTTACTAATAAGAGCCTATAGTGCTAACGATTCTGCTCGGCATAAAATAATGCGACAATCTAATACTGGACAGATGCAATTCACCATGAACATAATGTAAGTTAAATTATTCTGCTGGCCACCATAAATGCAACACCCTGAAGGAAGCATGAAAATAACATGAAATTTACAACATGCATTAGCTGAAGTGGGATAGGCAAATGATTAGATTTTCAGCGCAGACGCACACCACGCGCGCGTGTGGTTTCACTTCAAAGCGCTATTTAAAGCTTGGAGATTTCGACTATTTCAAGTTCAGCAAATGCATTTTTTTTAATGATCAATTATGCCTCGTAGAAAACTGCGATTATTTTTTGATCAAGTATCCGAGTTCGACAGGGGAAAGATAATGGCCCACTGAGATTGTTTATTATCTTTTAGGGAAATCGATACTCGTGTTGGAAGAAAACAAGCAACTGTAATGCGGATATGTGATCGTTGGATACAAGAGGGTACGACGGACCGATGTGTTGGATCGCATCCATTCCAGTGCACCACTTAATGTGATGATGACAGGCAAATTGTGCGCATGGCGATGAGGGATCGCTCAACCACATCACGAACCATAGCACAGTCCATTCAGTCTGTAACGCATCATCCAGTGTCTGCGTCGTTTACAGCAGAGTGGTCTGCTGTAAGCGTCGATGACCACAAGACGTCAATTGTTTCGTCTATCCTTGACGTAGAACCACAGACATCTCTGCCGCCAATGGTGCGATGAAAGAAGGATGTGGACGGCAGAATAGAATGAAATTGCCTTTAATGACGAGTCACGCTTCTGTCTGCAACACCACGATGGTCGCATTTGAGTCTGGAGACACCGTGGAGAGAGAGAATGCTGAACATCTGCATTATGCACCTTTTCATTGTTCCTGCACCGGGTATTATGGTATGGGAGGTACTGGATATCACTCTCGCACTCCTGTAGTACGCATTGCCAGTACTTTAAAGAGCCAGAGCTACATCTCCGAGGTGCTGGAACCAGTTGTCCATCCTTACCTTCAGGGGTTGCTCACAGCCATATTTCAATTTCAACAGGTTAATGACCGACCACACGTGATACGCATTGTCCAAGGGTTCTTTGTCAATCGCCAGTTTGAATTGTTGCCCTGGCCGAGTCACTCTCCGAATCTTTCGCCAATATAAAACATGTGGTCCATGGTTCTCAACGATTGACCCAGATTACACACCCAGTTGCCACACCAGATCAACTTTAGCAACATTTGGAAGCTGCTCGGTCTGCTACATCCCAAGAACCCATCTAAAGTCTCTTTAAATCAATACCGTGGCGTGTGGCGACAGTGATCTCCAACAATGGCAGCTACTCTGGCTACTAATTTTGACAGGAATCACACTTCTCATAATTCTATAAATTTAATCATTTGATACTTGGTCAACATGTTTCTTTACAAAATAAATTTTGTTGCTATATCTCTTGTGTTTCATGGTGTTGTGCAATTTGGGTGGCCAGCAGTGTACAAAAATGGAACGATATGAATTACAAACTTGTATTTTCTCCAGGAATTTATTTTTAAGCACCTCATCTGCAATTGAAAATTGCTTTTATATGACTTGGAAAAAGTTACATTTTCTATGTATCTATTCTAGAAATCATTAATTCCCCTGCTGGGTTATCAATTGTTCTGCAATTAAGATCGTCCAGTCTCAGTTCAACTGCTATCCAATGGAAGGAATTGAATTGCAAGATAAAAATCAATTTCTAAACAAATAAGTTTTGTCAATTTGTTTAAAATCATTTTAAACTCCTAAAACCGGCAAAATGTGATGAGTTGACATCGTAAAATTGAATTCGAAGTGAAAACATTTTAAGAATATGATCTTCGAATACTGACTACATATGAGAAAAAATATACAATATCAAAGAAGTTCTAAAAACATTTTTGAAGATCTTTTCAATTGTAAGACATTAGATGTTTATTTTATTGGAATGAAATGTTGAAAATAATCAAATATATGTAATGGTTCTATCATAAAAAAGAGCCTATCTACAAAAAACTATATAAATTTATGAACTAATTGTTTTTTTGGAGAATATAGCAGAAAATCACATTCATTTTCAAGGAATCTATTCAAAGTGGTCTGCGATGCCAGACCAAAGGAAAATCCTCATTCTGCATAATAAGCTCGAGGCTAATTCTTGATTATGGATGCTTTACATTGATTTTCAACTATATTCTACCTTGTTTATAAATTAGGCGTAGTTTTTTGTCCTAACTTCCATAATGTTCTACCTAGTTCAAAAATTTGGTGTAGTTTCCCTCTGCAACTTCCATGATAGTCTACTCGGTCCATGTCATTTATTCAAAATAGGAATTTTGAAATGCTTAAGGTCTTAAAAACAGTCAGTAAGATAATAATTACTAGATGAATATTAAAACTTATTTTTGTCGTTAACTGGTAATGTATGTTATAGATATGTTTTCAGCTATATATTAAATTTTAATCACACTTTTAGTTACTTGTACATGTGCATGCAATACGTAGCGTTTATCCCTATGAAAAAAATCACTATGAATATTCCAACTAGAGTCTAATTTATATATTAGTTAAATAATTTTTGATTTGAAATCATTTGTCAGGAATATTACATTCCTATTCATAAACTAAAGCCCTTAAACATGCGTTGTATATTCTTTTTCAAATAGTTATTGTTATATCATTTAA
The DNA here is from genome assembly GCA_037975125.1 of Latrodectus hesperus. Lineage (NCBI taxonomy): Eukaryota > Metazoa > Arthropoda > Arachnida > Araneae > Theridiidae > Latrodectus > Latrodectus hesperus. The sequence continues at coordinate 50,851,926 of CM075861.1, forward strand.
TATCATTTAGCGTGTCCGTTTTTGGTGCAATCAAAAATTTATGTTTCCCTAACTTGAAAATTTGTAGAAATTTCTTGTTTTATTATTTGCTTTTTCAGTAAGTCTCTTTTAGCCATTTACGGAAATACATTAAATAAAGAAGGTATTCTACTAAAATAAACTCAATTTTCAACAAATTATAGAGCTTTTCAAAGTGACGAACTTCCTTCAATTTTAACTATTTGTTTCAGGAAACCACCTTTTTCATAAATTAACACTGCTAACTGTTTTTTTTTAATTCTCTCTAAATTTAGAATTTGCCAAATTATGAGTTTTGCGTTATAATCGAATCACAGTATGAATACTCAAGCCCCAATTATTTCACTACAGTCATACTAGGATATTTTGTATGCGGTATGAATTTATCACGCGTGTAGCATTTCTTCTTTCATTTTAATTTCGAAATATGATGTTTTGTTGCTGCTTCACAGTCAGCAAGTTCTGTTGTTTTGTGATAATAAATGATTATTTTTATTCATAAAGACATATAGGAGAGTGTTTTTGATGAAATACAGATTTAAAGCTCTATCATATAATAACGTAATGGCAATGTCTAAGTTTTCATAATCATTTCATCGACGATAACAACATCTTTTCTCAAATATTTTTCCATCTACATGAAATAAATCTATTCATTTTCCATGACATCCTCTTAGCCACACCGAGGTATATTTTGTTAGATTAGTCTGGAATACTCAAGAGAGAGTTCTGTAAAGTAGTTATACATTCGACCATCATATATATCTAAAGCAATGTGTTGTTTCATAATTTCAGGAAACTATTTTTAGATTTTCAAATTCATGTAGATAGAATGAGAGAAATAATAAATTTTCCATTTAATATATTTTTTTAATTTCTTGCTAAATAATTCAGATTGTTGTGTAAGCGGATATCGTTACCAACATTAAAAAAAGCGAAATGATTGATTTTTTGATCAATTGCATTTTGATATTCATTCTTCTATTTTGTTTAATATTTAATTATTTAATCTAAAAAAATTATACGTCATTATATAAATTTAATATCAATATAAAGATTTTCATTAAAGTCTTTTTAAAGCTGAATTATGTAAGTAATGTAAGTAGATTAACATACACACAACACACACACAGACACTTATATATATATATATATATATATATATATATATATATATATATATATATATATATATATATATATATATATATATATATATATATATATATATATATATATATATGATATATGATATGTATATTGATATATATGTATATATATATATATACCATATATATGTATATATGACCACACATAGATATATACACATATATGTATATATACACACACATGTATATGTATATATGTAGATATATATATATATATATATATATATATATATATATATATATGATATATATGATTTGAAGTTATATATATCATATTTGATTTGACCACCATAGATTTACCATTTGATTATACCACCATGTTTGATTTGAGAAGTTATATATATATATATTTATATTCGCTGGCTTTTAGAAATGCACACTTTGCTATTTATATTTAAGTAAATTTATACTTTTATTTACATATATAAATTAGATTATTTGCTTGATCCTTCTTCTAAATTTTATTCACTTAGTGTCTGTTATATAAAATTTCCTTATATTTTTATTACTTGTAAATTAAATTGTTTCTCTTATCAATTAGATAATGAAAAATTTGTGGAAGTGTATTTGAGTACATAAAATCTAAATTAAATATTATAAGTTTCTTATATAAGTATAAGAAATACATATTTAAACTTCTCACTTACAGTTATCCTTCCATTTCGTTTCATTTTTATGTATAATATAAATATTGCAATCTTCATACATAGGTTTCAAATAATATTCTAGGTATATTCTGCATTAGATGCGCGTTCTGTTTAATTACATATCGCAAGGTCGTTAATGAGGCAGAATACAATTCAGATGTAGATGATACCAACACTAACTACCTAGAATGCGTGATGCGTTGTTAATCTCTAGTTCATATAAATATAAGATATTGTTATAATTTGTGTATTCTTCGTGTGGTTTTTGCTGCAAAACAAGGAATTACAATACAAATATTCGGTCTTAAAATTCAAATTGTATTCATTTTCGGCTAAATTTTAATTATTATATGTATGTCAGAAAAATTCTAATAAAAAGTTAATTTACAAAATTTTAATTTTCATTTTAGAAATTAATAAAAAACACTAAATCTTGAATCAAGCATACACAGTTTATAATTAACTAATTAGACTGATGTAATAGATTTAATAATTTTTTTAAATGCAAACACACACATATATGAATGAAAGGCTATGAGCTTTTCAAGGGAATTTAAAACTCACGCTATTGATGTATTAGTTTTCTTGATATATATATATATATATATATATATATATATATATATATATATATATATATATATATATATATATATATATATATATATATATATATACAGTGGTGGCCAAAATTGTGGACACTTTTGGAAATTTTTATGTTTTTGAACTTTGTATGCTTATAGAAAATGTTACGTTTCACAAAATGCAAACTTGTATATATCATTTTAAAGAGAATTTATTACTGAATTCAATACAAAACACAAAATTCAGTTATTTGCAATACAAAAAAGTTATTTGTACTTTAATATAAATAAAAAACGCAGTTATGCAGTAGTTTGTAATGTCTAGCTTTCCTGGCCAATCACTGTTCTTGTTCTGAGAACCAATCAAATGTTAGTAACTGCCAGTAGAAGCTGACATCATGTTTACACTTGAAACAATTCATTATTTTGCTTTGTTCTGTAGAAAGAGGACCTGTTTCTTATACACTGCAATTACAAGTAGGAATTTTTGTAAAAAATTTTAATATTTAGTCATGAAGCTATGACATGAAATAAAAGAGTAGATTGGACACCTAGAAAGAGATATAATATTATTGTGTTACGAGAAAGTGGTCTTTCCTATGCTGAAATTGCAAGACAGGTGGGTGGTTCAGTGACAACATCTGGAGTCCGAAAATTTTGTTTACGATATCAGGAGACAAATTCAATAAAAAACAAAGAAGGAAAAGGACGGAAAAGGTGCACCACATCTATTGATGACAGAAGAATAAAGACTATGTCTCCAAGATGGAAAAATGTCATCAGCGGCCATCAGAAGTGATCTGAATGATGCTGGTGTTTCTGTCAGTTCAAGAACAATCAGGAGAAGATTAACAGATGTTGGACTGAGAGGTAGAATTCCACGAAAAAAGTCGTTACTTAATTTTCAGCAACGAAAAAAAAGACTACAGTTGGCAAAGGAACACATTAGTTTGACAGATGATCAGTGGTCACAAGTTAAATGGAGTGATGAAACTAAGCTATCGTTATTCGGTAGTGATGGGCGAAAATATATAAGACGTAGAATAGGAGAAGAGCTACATCCTGACTGCATTCAAGCAACTGTGAAGAACCCAGTTAGTGTTATAATTTGGTCATGGATGTCAGCAGATGGTATTGGTCGCCTTCATGTTATCGATGGGACACTGTGAATGCCAGAAAATACATTGACACTATTCTAGAACCAAAACTTCTACCTTCCATCAGAGATCTCTTTCCCAACAATGCTTCGTTTATTTTCTATTCCTTGCCACACGGACAAAATATCGAAATAGGGGTTTCGTACAAAGAGCATTAAATTCTTGTCAAGGCCAGGAAACAGTCCTGACCTCAATCATATCGAAAATTTGTGGCACCGGTTGAAAACTCTTGTCCGAATGAGGCGCCCATCAAATAAAAGGGAACTAATTGAAATTCCTGGCATCATGTAAAAACGAAAGAAGAGCTTAAAACTCTTGTCAGCTCAATGAAACGTCGATGTGAAGCTGTAATCAAAAATAAAGGGTACTTTTCTAAGTAATGATAACTCACTGCAATCATCACTATCTAATGTATATCGATAACAATTATCGTTTAACTTTTTTGTATTGCAAATCATTGAATTTTGTGTTTTGTATTGAATTCAGTAATAAATTCTCTTATGAAAATGATATATACAAGTTTGCATTTAGTGAAACGTAACGCTTTCTATAAGCATACAAAGCTCTAAAACATAAAAAAATTTCCAAAAGTGTACCCAATTTTGGCCACCACTGTATATATATATTGTAGTGCATATGAGCCTCGTACACTACCTTAAGTTTAACGATATTGAAATACTCCCCAACATAATGCGCACCGTAAATTTGAACTATGATTAGATGACTATGTCACGCCTGAGCTGGCATCCTCCAGCCATATCTAAGCCACACCAACGGAATGACTTTAGACATTATGGATTAACTTAGATATGTCTCCAGATCAATGAGATCTAGCAGCAATCTAGTGAGAAAGAATGTGGTCATCCTCCCAATCACTGCCCGTGTCAAATGAATTCTTCTCTTGCTGTTCTCTACTGAAAGCGGCGTGAAGTTACTGAGCAACTGAAGCCTGAAGCTCTTTCTTTGGGTGTGTATATATATATATATATATATATATATATATATATATATATATATATATATATATATATATATATATATATATATATATATATATATATATATATATATATATATATATATATACAGTGCGTGGGGTTATAAATGGCTAAAACTCTAAATATCTAATATATAAAATTCTCGTGTCACAGTTTTCATTGCCATACTCCTCCGAAACGGCTTGACCGATTTTGATGAAATTTTTTGTGCTTATCCGGTATCTATGAGAATCGGCCAACATCTATTTTTTATCCCCCTAAATGTTAGGGGTAGTACAACCCTAAATTATTTTTTTTATTTTTTTGGTTAGTTCTGTAAGTTCCTAATAGATGGCGGTTTAGCATCTAAGTTGCACAGGTATTCGGCAGATGGCGACGTGTTTATTTTTCTACATTATACCATCTTCGAGAAAATTATCGTGCGCGCGCAAGCGCGTGGTTAAATATAGAATTTACATATATTTTCATGATGTATAATGATACTATAACAATTTTTCGAGAATCATTTTCATAATTATACTTTGTATTGTGTTATTATTGTGCAGTATTCAGTTTGAATATTTTTAATATTATAAATAGTAAAATAAAATTTTATTTATTACTGTTTTTCTCTACTAATTTTCATACCACCTCGAAAATATGTAAGTATTTCTTGATAGCCTTTTATTATTTTTTATTTTTATTTTATAATTTGATAATTATTAATTTATTCAGTAGAACATTTTGATCTAATTTATTTATTCAAATGATAAATTCTTTTAATTTTTTTTTTTATTTCAGTATAATGCCGCGGAAAAAATTTTTAGTTTTAATTTAATTTAAAATTAAAATAATAATAGTTCGATGTCAATGTTATCTACCTCATTTATAACAATTTATTTTTAGATGTCTTTAATTTATGTAGTATATTTTATAAGTAAGTCACTGATTACAAACTATAATTTAATATAAGATGAATAAAATGTAAATTCAGAAAATATATGTTGATTTGTGCTTAATTTCAAAATTTCGATACTTTACCTATTACTATTAAATTTTGGTGAAACATTTTATTTTTAATCTCCTATGAATGAACCTATTCTAAATTTTTTTAGAAAATATTAATTTGATTGAACCCAAGAATTAGTAAAAAATTGATTCAATGTATTTTAAAAACTCAGCCACTGCAACGCGTGGCTGGGTCAGCTTGTATCTTTATAAAATGAAGTTAAATTTCAGATATAAATTCTGAATAAAATAAAATTCGGTATTTAATAGTAAAACAAATTTTAATTTATCATTACTTATAAAAATAATTACGTCTTAAAGAAGAGTTTAAATTTTGATGTGTAATCATGTAACTTCAATATTGAAATCACAGTTTTTAATGAAATCTTCCGGTATCACTGGAAGTATAGAATATTTACATTCTCTAAAGTTATCATAACTTCCTGATCAAACTTTTCTTGTATAGGAGTTTACAAGAATAAAAAAGTAGTTTCAGTAATTTGCTGGTTAAGAAATGCAGTGATATAAGACATTACTTCTGCTTTATTTACAATAATAACTCACAGCACAGAAAACGCAGAGAGCCTTGGGGAAAATTATTTGCTCCAGTTCATCGCAGAAAAGCATATTAAACATGCTCGATGAAGCTCAACTGTATATTTAAGGAGACATATTTTCTTATACAAGTTACATTCGCTTGATATTGATTGTCTAACTTGTTATGAATTTCATCAGTCCTTGTACAATACCGGACATTACAATATTGTATGAGCTTTTTTATTCACCACTTGCATCAGTAAATGAAAAGTTTCTTAATTATAATAAATAAATAATACGTTTAGAGTTTTGATTTTTTTAATTTTTTAATCTTTTAGTTGATTTTTCTTGACGTCAGAATGAAAGAGGAGATAAAATAAGATTTTGTCTTTTAATTTTCTTATTAGTGAGATAAAATATTATCCTTGTAAATATATATATATATATATATATATATATATATATATATATATATATGTATGTGTGTGTGTATATGTATGTATATGTGTGTGTGTGTGTGTGTGTGTGTGTGTGTGTGTGTGTGTGTGTGTATGTGTAGTGTGTGTATGTATGTGTGTGTGTGTGTGTGTGTGTGTGTGTGTGTGTATCAGGGTGTCCCAGAAACGACCGCATAAGCTGTGCACAGCCAGATTCCTCGTTGGGAGTACATAAAAACTGCCCTAAGAAGCGTTCCTGTACGATCACTAGTTTACGAGAAAAATGCGAACAAAATATGACGTCACTGCCGGTGCAAGGAAAAACATTTTATTGAACATATCAACAGCAGTATATGCAGCGGATGTCGACGGGCATACTCCCTAGCAGTTCGTAAGGCATTTCCATTACATCGTCCGTACATCAAGTACAAGTTTCAGTAGTCACGAACGCAAACCATGGCGACCATAGGAAGACTACCGGTAGCTGCAAGATGCAGCCTTTTAAATACCAGTTCAACGGCGGCTTAACGTCATTCCATGCCGTTCGTGCATTAATGACGTGATATGCGCCCGGTGAACGTTTTAAATATTCACTTCTGGAAATATATGAAAAAAATGTTGTTAATTTCTCCAATTAATTGGTTTTTTTTCTTGCACCGGAAATGACGTCACACTTTGTTTTTTGTATTTTTCTCGTAAATTTGGGGTCGTACAAGAACGATTCTTTGGGCAGTTTTTATGTACTCCCAACCAGGAATCTAGCTGTGCAGAGTTTATGCGGTCGTTCTGGGACAGCCTGTACATATATATATATATATATATATATATATATATATATATATATATATATATATATATATATATATATATATATATATATATATATATATATATATATATATATATCACTTAAGATTTGTTTTAATAATTTGAAATTTTCCATTAGCATATTTAAAAATCTGGATATAACTACGAAACTAACCTTATTAGAAAGTTAATATTTTTAATATTTTATGCTTGGTGAAAAGTGATAATCACTCTTTTGAAACTAATAATATCATTTCTCGACAGAAATCAATATTTTACCAATCAATAATATTTTATCAGTCAATAATATCTTCTTGTTCGTGTTGAAAGATAAGGATTTACTTTATGAAATTTGTGAACAATAAGCATTTTTCTCGTGGAGGGATGAAAAGTAGTCTGTAACGATGCTGACAAAATGAGTAAAGCGTTTCATAATATCATATACTGCAGTGATTAACTTGTTAATGACCAAAATTGAATCTACTTCAATGTTATATGAGGGCAGCTTCAACTATGCTTCATTGTTACAACAAGTAAATTTTTTTTCAATTATGTGAATAAAGCTATCTTGATAATTTCGTATAATAAATCTGAGAAAATAGTCTAAAAATTAAAAAATGGACATCACATTATAATTTTTGACGAAGAGAAATTGTGTCTAATTGGATAATGATATTCGTATGATTTGTGCAACGATCATCTTCTGCAGGTGACTTCAGGATGGTGATCCATTGATGATTTGGTTGACTTATACTTACTCTAAATTACTCTACCTTCGGTGCTCCAGTCTTCCCAGACAAACGAAACTTGCCCATTTACTCCATCTATGATTACTGGCAACGAAACAGCAGACTTATTGACTAAAGGAGGTTTTGGGGAACATTTAAACGCCCCTGATTCTTTAACCTACTCTGAACTTTCTTCGAGGGCTACAAGATCTGGCATTGCTTGGATTTTACACATATTTCAATTAATTAATTATGTATGTGTATTATGTATTTTTAACATACTGGGTTCATTAAAGTACTCCCATTATCGAAGATTTTTAGAAGTAAAAAAATATTGAATCTCTGGGGAGTAGTAGTAGCGCTTCGAGTTCCAAAACCATAAATCTGAATTTTGATCCTAGAACTGGGCAAGATCAATTTAGCCTTTCATCACTGAGTCCATAAAACTGAGTACCAAAAAAGCTTAGAGACTAATACTTAGGGTTTCTCGTTAGGTTAATCATCTGACCAGGACTTATGCTTCGCACCCTTAGGCCCTCGGTCACGAAAAGAGATATAATCAATGAAGAAGGGCCTTGGATTCAAGGGATTATACTACAACTGAGTTGAGAAAGACAAATATCATTTACAGTAATTAAATCACATTATATATATTTTATGGCAATACCATAAGAAAATTACAAAAATGCTGTTAAATTAAATTAAATATTTAAATAAATGAAAAACAGAAAATTTTAAACCAATATCACACTTTCAGTTCTTCCAAATTATCAGATATATACAATACAATTTCTATTTGCATTCAATAACTACTGAACTTTTTTCAATTACTGAAATGAATAGTAAATTTATTTATTATATAATATTTTGAATATCCCCATAGTATACAGATAAATTTTCATTTTGCGATCAAAATGTACATACGAAATTCATTTTCAAGTGAAATTTATGAATTAATTCGAGAAAACTAAAATAATATTTTTAAAATATCAAACTATGTGATTCTGATCGGTATTGCTTTCAAAATGTATTTTTCTCAGCAATTCTTTAAAATAATAATTGTTGTGCTCTATTTTAATTTCGGACTAGGATTTTAACAACAGTTGAAAATTCACTTCAAGTTCATGTTTTGGTCTAATTTCTGTATAATTCGATTTGGTCTGGTTTACAATTTATGACCTATTTTTACACATAAAGTTTGGTTAAATGGAGGAATATCGTTTACAATGAATTCCGAATCGTACCAAATAAGCAGACTGGTAACCAAATGATTAATGCTCTGGACTTTGGTTCAAATGTTCGTAAATTTGAATCCAATCATTTGTAAGGATGTTTGTTGGTTTGAAAACCACTTTAAATTGTAGGACCTGGTCTAATAGGTACTTCGAGCATAAAAAAATGACTGCTGAATGACAAACAAACTAAAATAAACACCCCCAAATATAGCCCTAGGTGAAAATCGAAACTGCAAACTTTAAAAATAAATTCTATAGAGGTCACCACTCTGCTAACGATTTTCATTTTGCGTTCATGTATTTATTTGCTTGAGCCCTTTAAATAATAATTCTTTATTTATGGCTACTAGAATATGCTATTTTCTAACATAGCAAATTCTAAACCATATATATTAAAATTAATGCGTCTTTGCTTATTAAAACTATATGCTAATATCAATACCAAATTCGTTTTCTGAAATTTATAAATTATTTTTAATGTATCAAAAATTTATGTAATATTTTAAATAAGTGCCATATAAAAAAGTTCAGGTCTTTTAGCAATTTAAATCAATACAAAATAAAAACTGGATTATTTTTAAAATATCCTTTGGAATCAAAATATTATTTGCAAACAGTTTTTCTTAAAATTTACTAATAGCAAACAGAGTAATCTATTAGAAATGAAAGTCATCTAAATTCATGATGCACTTGAGCGTCAGTTAAAGTAAAAGCAATTATATGCACTTCCCGAATTCCATTTTTTTCTTCGATCTCTCAGAAGTTAATTTGAAAACTAATTAGAATTAAAAGCTAATGGCTATGAAATCGATAATTTTAATTTAAAAGTTACAGTTTACTGGTCTTCCAATTTGTTGTTTTCATGTTTACTGAGGCAAATAAAAAATAGTTTCATTACTATTTTTTCTAAAAATAAGTTAAAGTGGAAAGAACTGAAAATTAATTGAAATAATTCAATAAAATGATTTTTCAGATATTAAAACCTAGATTCTTGTGTAAAATATGAGAAAGTTATCAATAGCAATAAATTGTACTTTAATATTTGTCTTTTTTCTTAATATTTGTCAAAGGCAGTTAATACTTATTAACTGCTTTGATATGAGCTAAATCATCAATACTTTGATGTACAGTAAATTTTTGAATGCTCGGTGTTTTAAAAAATGTCATAATTAAATTAAAACTTGTAAATAAACGTTACCACAAATTTATAATTTACTCTAACACATTACAGAGCAGTACAAAAGCAGTTCAAGTACAGATCAGTACAAAATGTAGTATTTCAAGACACATTACTGAGCAATATAAAAAGTAGTTAAACTTATAAATTAAAGCTGAATTTTTCTAAAACCATTCTTTGCACTTGATAGCTAATTTAATCTGAAGGTGCAGTTCAAAATAGAATCTGGATTACAAGAATCTGGATACATTGAAGTAGGAATTGAATCGAAATGTCATTGAATTGAAAGACTGAGCGTAGACAATTAACTATTTGTTGTTTATCACTTATAATGAAACTGTAACCAAAGATTATTTTGTAAGAAACGCTTCTAATTTTTAATTTGATTTTTCTTTTTTGATATTTGAACTACTTTCTCTAAAATTAACAAAATACACTTATAACAGTCTTCTCACTAATAATTATTATCCAATATGTCACCAAATGTGAAAAATTTCCACGTGTTTGTACTTCTACTATTGTTGAGATTCAACACTTACTGAAGCTCTTTATGCGAAAAATACTCAACTGAAGCCCTTTATACCAAAAATATTTATATGCACAAAATGTTCATAGAATTTAATGTTTCTGGGTTAACGTGGAGGAAAAGTTCGGCGAAAAAAGTGAGTAGTTTGGTAAGAAAGATGACAGTTTGGCGAGAAAGGTAGCAGTTTGGCGAGAAGGATAGAAGTTTGGATGGAAGAATGACAGTTTGGCGAGAAGGGTAGTTTGGCGAGAAGAGTAGCATTTTGGCGAGAAAGATAGAAGTTTGGCGAAAAGGATGACATGTCAATTATTAAGATCAGCATTTGGCAGTGATGGTAAAATTATGAAATGCAACTTGTGTTCAGAGATTTTAGTCAGCAGAAACTGTAAATGTTTTTCAAATAATTAAAAATAACAATAACACAATGATTTGAAAAATATTGCCTAAACTGATATAAGATAATCATATTTTAAAGCTATATTTAAATTGCTAAATATTTATTAATCATTTAAATTATTAAAAAAAAGTACATTTTTTTATTTATAAAGAAATAAATACATAAGAAGAATAAACTCAGATTATATAATTTCAAGATTACTGATATTATACAATAATAATTATTTATAATTCATATTGTATATCGAGAAATTACAGTCGCGGCCGATTATTTATTTAATACTTACATTCTGTAATGTAAAAACAGTATAAAATATTTAATTATATAAAATTTACACAGATGTATTAATATACTTCTGAAATTGTACACATTATGTGCTAATTAATTGATCATTTATGCAATAAAATTAATCGTAAAACCGTTTAACAAGAGAATTAAATTTGCAATTTCATTGAAACAATGATTAAGAAAACAATTTTTAATTTATTTTCAAAGAGCAAAGAAATATGAATCTATATTTGAATCTAAGTTAAGAAACCAAAAATTAGCTATAAAATATCACTTGAGGGTTAAAATTAATTCTGAATTTAACTAATTTCAGGAATATCATTTAAAAATAAAATTACAAACAACTAACTATTAGGTTGGGGAATAAGTTCGTCACGTTTTTACCAGACTTTTATTTAAAAAAAACAATAATTATATCAATAAGTTAATCAATTATATATTCGCCGTTGCTGTTTACAACCTCTTCCCACCTCTCGACCAATTTGTTGATGCCGTTCCGCCAAAAATCGCCTGGTCTGGTGTGGTGTCAAAGATGTTGTTGAACCAGTTTTTAATCACCTCTTTGTTATTGAAAGTAACGGCCTTCATATAGTTTGACAAGGAGCAGAAAAAATTTTAATCGGTCGGTGCAAGGTCCGGAAAATACGGGGGATGCTGATGGACCTCCCATTCGAGCTCATGGAGTGCGGCTTTGACGACTTGTGCAACACGTTGTCGTGAAGGAGTATGGTTTGACCATGTCGATCAGGTCTTTTAAGTCGAATAGCTTCATTCACGCGATGTAGCTGGACAATGTAGAGCTCTTTGTTGATTGTGGCATTCTTTTCCAGCATTTCCTAGTGCTCCAAGAGGTTCTTAAAAAATTGCTCAGCATTTTCTTTGACACCAGATCAGGCGATTTTTGGCGGAACGGCATCAACAAATTGGTCGAGAGGTGGGAAGAGGTTGTAAACAACAACGGCGAATATATAATTGTTTAACCTATTGATATAATTATTGTTTTTTGCTTAAATAAAAGTCTTTGATAAAAACACCACGAACTTATTTCCCAACCTAATACAATGCACTCTTCAAAGAACACTTTCAGACAATTTGTTATTCATTTGCAGGGCTTTGGTCATTGATGTCCTTTTTTATGCGATTCTAAAACTCTTCCAGCTTAACTTTTCCATTGTACAAATGTTTTATTATATCAAAACACATATGAAATATTATGCTTTATATAAAGTTGCTCTCTTAAAATATCATGCAAATAATAACAATGAATTTATTTTTCAGGAGATGTTGATGCTTTCTCTGTTGATGGTCCTTCCCATTGGTTACTTCAGCTTGACCAGTGCTGTCAGTGCTGGTAAGTGTGTAAAACCTCATTTAAATATAACTCTAGAAACACACAGGGTGGAGAAAAGCATGTTGTTCCAAATAAATATTTGCTGTTAGCCTAGTGGTTAGGGCATCGGCTTCCGTCCGGAAGGGCTGGGTTCGATTCTCAATGCCTTCAAAGACCCACCGAGTACTTATGCTATACGTGCTAGTTAAATCTGTGGAATCATCGAAATTCATGTGGTTGGTGGTTGAGTAGTTACCATGGGTGTAATGGTCTGGAGAAAATTTCTCCCCTTCCATATCAATATCATAGTTGAAGGACTGGATCCTCTTATGGTGCCCTCTATCGGAGGAGTTTAGAGCAAAGTCGTACAATGCTTCGTGGTGCTCTGGTTAAACGAAAGACACGCCCTACTGACTTAAATTCGCATATCCAACGGCATATCGAGTTTGGCTTGTCCAAGTGTCATAAATAATAACAACAACAAATATTTTACAATATACATTTTGGTTCTATTAAAAATAGTTTTTGATGTTGATTAAAATACGTGAATCCAACAGCTTTCTCATATGTATAAGCAATTCTGAAGATGTTAAAATTTTGATTTCAATTAAACAGGAATATAATCGAACATATTTGAAATACATATTTTATAAATATTACAACAAATATTTAAGAATCATTCAGATTTTATGTTTGCAATTTTTAATAATATTAACGTAGTAAGCGAAACTTCTTTTGCCCACTGAATACATGCGATATACCTGCTCCTTAAATCTGTGGAATCGGTCGTTGAGCAGTTACTATAGATGTAATGATATTGAGAAAATTTCCTCCCCCTCCAGACTAATATCAAATTTGTAGAAGTTGATCCTCTGGTGGTGCCATCTATCGGAGAAATCTTATTCCAAAGACGTATTTTCACCTTCGTAGCTCTCTGATTAAACAAAAGACGCTCCCTTCTGACTGAATTTTGCATAACCGTTGGATAACGAGATTGGAATGACCAAGTGTCATAAGTAGCAATAACAACAACAGACATGTTATTCAGAAATACATACAATTATGAACAAAGTAATGCTAATATTTCAAGCTCTTATATTTTATATTCATATTGATAAAAGTAAAATTTTTTTAAAAATATTTTATACTATTTTTATATTCTCTATGTAATTTAAATATCTATAGGAATTATATTACATAATTAAAACAAATCAGATAAGAATCAAAAGATAAAGAATTAGATAAAAAAAATAAGTTAAAGATAATAAGGTAAAAAAATAATAAAGATTAAATATAAAGTGCAATAAGATAAAAATAATTCAATATAGTAAATTAAATTAAATATTTGCCTTTTTGTTTTAAAAAAACTAATTTAAATTTATAATCATTTATATTGAAAGTTAAAGCATAATTTAAAAATGAACATGAAATTATAATTTAGAATTTGTTTACATGACGCATTTAAAAAGAATAATAGTTATAAATGTAATTGAAACTTTATTCGCGTCCTTTTTAATTTACATGCACTTTTACTTTAATTAGTTGAAAATAACTTACAAGTACATTTAGATTTAAAAATGTAACTGATATCAAACCAAGGAACAAGATTATGAATCATACATATTAATCATTTTGATTTGAATCATGGATAATGCATTATATATCTGAATTTAAATTGCTATAACAGGCGCTTTAAAGATAATTCAAAATTTTATGACATATTTTAATATTTACATTCGGTATTTCATTTAGAATTTATTTATATCAAATAATTATTTTGTGTAAATAAAATTTCACAGAAATATATTTAAATAGATATTCGAAAGTTTTAAACTAAATCTATAAATACTGAAACAAAGGAAAAAGTTGAATTAATCCTTATTACGTCACATATTCATAAAGATTTTCATGATTAAAATAATGAATAATATATTATGAATGCACAAAATGAAAGTTTCAATTTTGTCTCTCGAATGGTTTAATCTTCAACTAATATCTTTCGCTCATATTCTGCCTTATGAATATTGATGCTGGGTTGCACAATTATAAAATGAATTTATAGCTCTTATAATTATAATTTAATTTTAATAATTTCTAAAAGAGGCTGCATCCTGTGTGCATTTTTGCTAAACTGTTACCTACTAAGGTTCCTAATTGTCGAATAATGAAATCTTCGTATTAAATTATTCAATCATCCCAGGGAGAATGAGGTTGGAGTTTAATAAGGAAATAATTTAAATTTCTTTTCCTAAAGGAAATGGAATGGGGATTTAGTCATTGATTACTGAATTTGTGAATTATGAAATTGCTATTCATATCCAATTTCAATAATCTTTCTTATCATATTTAATATTCTAAATATTACCCCTTTTTTATTCTATATGTTAGAACACATTATGGATATTTTTAAATTCTAAATTATATTTATGTACATGCAAAATGTTATCATACATTGAAAGTTGTAAAAAATTAAATGTTTTATATAAAATTCATTTACAATAATAAGAATTTATAGTAAAACTAATTAAATTTTTTAAAAAGTGTATTATGTGTAACATGAATTATGTTTAAAATTGTAAAATTTTTACATATTTTCAGAAATAGCTAAAATTGCTTTGATTTTAGACAGAAGACTACTTCAATAAAATTATTTGTATATTAGAGGTATTTGTAAAACTTTGATATATGGATCACGCTTATTTAAGAGGAATAGAATGACATCTGGGGAATATGCAATCTTAAGCGAAACGCGTCTTAATAATAACTAAATATCAATATAATAGCAGTCATACATATTAATTTTTAACCAAATTTTGTATTTAGTTTGCTTTTCTTGTGAATTTTTTTATCTGTTTTGAAGCAAAGAATCTACGATATATTACTATTTTTAAATCTCTAACTCTTACAAAGATCCATTTGTCATTCTTTTAATTTTTAAAAACATTTACTTAAGATTTAAACTTTTTTGATGTTTCTTAGGTGTAAAATCCTCCAAAAAATATGTACGATATTTTATAAATAAAATTTAAAAATCCATTTAACAAAAAAATAAATTTATTAATAATAAAAATCATATATTTTCAAGATATCAGAATTTAATTAGGACAATATTTCAAGTTAAATATAGAAAGTCTGTAAAATAATATTCACTAGAAATGTGGAATAAAAACTGAAAACTTTCAATCTGTTAAAGTATACGCATAAAAAATCAAAAAAAAGTGTTTCTTTTTTCAGTTTTTAAATTTTTGAATTTTATAACCATTTTATCTAAAGGCATGAAAGTATTAAACCATTATTAAAAAAAAGGAATTAGTTTTCAAAATATATATAAAGCTGAATATCATTTTTAAATATATTTAGAGTGACGACTCTCCTGAAGTAATAAATGTTTTTTGAATATTGTCAGTTTTAAAGAAAAACATCTAAGCAACTATTTTCTTACAAGAAAGGCACTTGAAGAGTTCCTGTAACTTTTAAGATTACTTTAAGCGAAGAAAGAGATTATAGTTTATGTGCACGCACAAATGAGTAAAAAAAATATCCTACAGATTTTTCACTATTTTAAATTCCTTAAATGCTAACAAATTGGTTGATGAATATTTAACTTATGCTTTTCCTACATTTTGCTTGAACTATATTGGATTCATTTAAGCTGTATTACTGCATAGTGAAATTGCATGAAAAACCCATTCACCTTTTGAATTTCTTATGAGAAGTTGAGTGAATTATAGGAAAAGTAATTAACTTATTTATTTCAGAGAATTTTAAAAGCAAAGACATTTAGAGTCTTGAAAATATTTTTGATAAAAAGCAGCTAAAATATTAATGAGTATTTAAATAACCTTATTTACGTTTTAGGCCTTATGCAGACCTTTTAAAGATTTTGGGTAATTTAAGCAATTAAATGCCTAATTTGTTACCTTAGGTAAACTACATTAATTGAAATAATTGTATTTAGTCTATAATCTATAAAATAAATTAATTATAAAATAATTGTACTTAATTAAAATGAATCATACATTTGATCCATTAACTAAATAATCATATCAGAATACTATTATTGATAAAAAATAAGTTTCTTTAACAATTTTCTTTATGCTAAATCCTAAACATTGTTAAAAAATAAATAAGCAAAAGTTTTATCCGATAATTAATGTTTGCAAATGTTTATGAAGCTTACTTAAGCACCGCGAATCGGATGACGTAACAATTGAAGAATAGTAATTCATTTGAACATCCTCCATAGATTGACGTCCGTAAGCTCTTATTATATATATAGCGGGTCATATTCACGATTCGAAAAGAAGAAAAATGGGAAACTCTTAAATATCCATTCCGACAGCTCTATAAGCAGAAAGTAGTAGCTGAACGCCATTCTGTTGTAAATTGTTGTTGTTACTTATGACACTTGGACAAACTAAGCTTGCTATGTGAATTTAAGTCAGAAGGTGCTCTAAACTTGTCCAATAGATGGCACCACCAGAGGATTGATTCCCTCGATTTTGACATTGATCTGAAGGGGGAGGAAGTTTTCTCCAGACCATAACACCCATGGTAACTGCTCAACGACCGATCACAGGACCTTCGATTCTACAGATTAAACGAGCATATGTATTACATGTACTCGGTGGGCATTTTGGAGGCATTGGGGATCGGACGAAAATGCCCTAAATTCTAGGCTACCTTAACCTCACGAATGACCTCACGTCAGCCTTAATTAGAGCGTTCAACAGTAGTTTGGACATTTTGGATATTCCATTCCATAGCGCAAGGTCTTACCACCAAGCCACTAAAAGCCACATTTTATGTGTGTGTGTGTGTCATGCGTTTTACTTCTTTACATTTTTAATATGTTACCTTTGCAATAAAAGTTCTCTACAATTTTTAATTGAGAATATAGGATTATAAAAAGAGATTGTTAAACTAAAATATACAGTGAGAGTTCCAAAATTATCATCTGAAACAAGTTTAAAACTTTATTTTTTGATTTCGAATATAAAATCTGGTTGTAATAAGGTTACCATTCCAAGTTTATAATCATAATAGTACTTTTTTCTTGTGTTTAAAATAAACAGGATTTGTTCCGATTATATATTTTTTCTTTTGATCAAAAGAGATTATTTATTTGGTAAGTATTTTTTTCTTGTGGTTAAAAGGAACTAATTTTGTTCTGATGGTACTTTTTCTTTTGACTAAAAGGAGCATACATTGTTCTAGTTTCTTCAAAATTTAAACTAGTATCTGAGTCAAGCGGAATGATGATTATATTTAAAAAATTTGGAATTATATGGCCTCCTCAAAAAAATTTTTTTTATTTGTTTCAAAAACCACTGTTAAGATTGATAAAATAAATAATTAAATGAGAGTCATATTATACTCGAAACTAAATCATAACCATTAATTGCAGTTTATTCATAATTTATATTTTATTAGGTACGTCTTTGTAATAAAATGGAAATGTTATATTTAATCATTATGAAGTAACAGAAACCAGTTAATTATTAATGCAGTAAATGATAACAGAAAAAAATCTGTATAGAATAAATGAGAAACTGTTATTTATTAACCATAAAGTGATAGTTTTTTCGTTACAGTTGTGATCCTATGTACGCCATTTTATATATTACGATTTTCATTAGCATAAAATATCCATGATAACATTTCATCTAGGTCACACATATCCCACTGAAACAGCGTTGCAAATCCCACTTGGTGACGAATTTGATGCTTGCCTTCAAATAACATTCTTCGAGTGGCAGCAAACAAGGCGAAGTTCACAATCGAATGTCTTGAGAATATTGGTGAAGTTCATACTCTTAATGAAACGATATTTTATATAAAGAGCAAAACATCGTTTTGAGAAGCCGTTTTCTATTGATTTAATCCATTAACACGTTTACAATAGCACAAAAGAAAAGTCAAAACGAAGAAACAAGATAAAACATCCACTTAATGGTTAGTTTAAATGGTCCTTGCCGATTTAAATTTTTTTAAATTTCCTTAATTAATAAAATTCTAAATTAATATTGCAATATTTGTAAATAATCTCTAAGACTCCTTGTTACACTAACATTAAAAATGTTCTTTTTATTTTTATATTTTTAGATTTGATTGTAAGTCTTTACCAATTTAATCCTTATGAGCAAAAGGTCTAGCCAAAAAATAATATACTTATGAACCACAACCAATAATTTGTTAAGAAATTCAAGTTTCTTGAAGTATTTCCAATTACAGTCCTTCATATTAATCTGCACAATTTAAATGATTTCATTCAGGAATATATTAAGTAATATTTAAATTTTTGCTTATAGTATTTTTTATCAATGTTACTAACATACATTGTTTACTCGAATTAATATCACCTGCAAAATTTGCAGTTATAAATGTCTTGTTGTATTAATAGCAAATTAATTAATTGAAATAACATTTACTAGCATAAACTGATTTTCATATGTAATTCATTGCTAAATCTTAATTAAGTATATATCTACTTCGAGTGAATATTTTGAGAATTTGTTAAAATAATTCATTTCATAAAGATGAATCTGAAATGTAATTTCATATCGACATACGTCATATCAAATATTATACTGAAATGTCGAATTTACATTTCGGAAATTAATTTTTAAGCAAGTATTTTACAATTTCTATTTTTCATCGCCAGAAAAATTTGTGTTTTCGAAACATATAAGTTAAAAAACTAAACTTTCCATGATATATAAATGATTTGCATAAAATTAACTATGGATTTTCTAAGTCAAATTAAAGTTTTCATTTTATGTTTTCATATTATTTTCATCTCATATCTACATATTAGCTTTACAAAGTTGTTTATTTACTCTAAATACAATATTCTATTCAAAAAGAATCATATTTTTAGTTTTACATATATTATTCTAGCATTAACTATTGTACTGGCAACTCTGTCGGTAATGTTTAGCTCTGTGGTTATCGGGTAAATAGTTTGGTGGTTCATTGACCACCTTGGTCATATATGCATGAGCCGTGATAGCCTGGTGGTTAGAGTATCGGCCTTCCATTCTGAAGGGCTGGATTCGATTCCCAATGCCGCCAAAGCCTCACCGAGTACATGCGATATACGTGCTCGTTAAATCTGGGCAATCGAAAGTCCTATGGTTGGTCATTGAGCAACCATGGGTGCAATGGTCTGGAGAAAATTTCTCCCCTTTCAGATCAATGTCAAAATTGAGGGAGTGGATCCTCTGGTGGTGCCATCTATCGGAGGATTTTAAAAAAGAGCAAAGCCGTACTTTCACCTTTGTGGTGCTCTGATTAAAACGAAAGATGCAACCGATTGACTTAAATTCGCATTGCCAAGGCACAGCGAGCTTGGCTTGTCCAAGTGTCATAAGTAACACAACAACATGTATGTAGGGCACAACGGCCGTATAATACAGCATGCTGAATTCTGAATTTTTTTGGCGACGAAGAAATGTTGCCAAGACGTCGTATTATGACGTCTCGCGATGACGTAGATATCAGGGTTGCCAAAATATAATTTTCTACGTAATTCATAGTAAGGCTCCTGTAAAGGGGAGCTCACGCATGAACTTGTCACAAACACTATGGTTGCCATAAAACTTAGTAGGACACAATATTCTTACATGCATTAGTATACATTTGATTTTTTTTATACGTTTCTTAAGTAATACTTTCTCTCGTAATAAGTTTTAAAAAAGATTGTAATGTGCAAAAACAAATTCTTATTAATTTTTTAATAATTTAATTAAATTGTGTTTTACTAATTCAAGAAAACAACATCAGAAATTAAAAAAAACAATTTTGTACATTATGAGCAATTTATTATAGTAAGTATATTAGTATAATATTACTGACAGGCAATAATACATACTTACAATGTGTAAACCTAAGTTATAACTTATATAAATAATATACTCCTTCATATATTATAAGAAAAAGACAGTAGAGAAACAATTTTTTATTTAATTATAATATATTGTAAGTAATATATAACAGTAGTTTTCATATACATAATAACTATCAAAATAAAAAAATAACATTTCTTTCATATTGTAAGTATATATTATTACTCTCTAATTAGTAAGTTATATAAGTTATATAAGCAACATATAATTTGAGAATAATATATACTTAACATTTAATATAATCTAAAATAAACTTTAAAGTTCAACATTTTAGTGAGCCCTTTATTTTGTTCTATTTTTGTTAGAAGAGTTTCGTGGCGGAAAAATAAAAAATTTAAAAACATAACAAAATTAGTGTACAAACTCTGTAATTCAGATATAAATAAATGATAAACACTTCGAGCAAGATACCATGTAATACGATGCGTACGAAATACAATACGATAATTGTACGAATGTAATACGATAATTACATTTTAAATAAGCTTTTCTTGTAATTGAAAAATATTATTTATCTTATGAATAATGAATGATATTACTTTTTATCACATAAATTTCCTTATCAAAATAAACAAACCCAGACTGTCCCAAAAGGGCACTTTTAAAGAAAAAATAGCAAACTATAAGCATCATAAAATAGTTTCGACTATTAAGAGTTTAAACATTGCCCTTTCCACATTATTTAATGACTCACAAAATAATCTTATGGCCTATGTCCGACGTTTGGCAGCAAAAATTTCTAAAAAAAGTTCTTTAAATTCCTTTATTACTCAAGGCAATTACAAACAAACTCCATAAAGATACATTATAGTCAACAAGATTTGGGCAGCGGAAATCTCATGCGTCGGCCTGGGTAATTAAGGCTGTAATTCATAAGGTTGCCAAAAATAGAAATTTCTCCATCTCTATGCCGTAATGAAAACCATAAACAAGAAAATCCCCCCAAAACATCACCAAACTCAGAAGTTGGCATGTTGGATTATATGGCATTTGCGCCGTATGTAGGATTCATACTTTAAACTGTAGGTTATGAGCTAATTAGCTTACATGTGCAAAGACGTAATTCCAATCAGTGATATATATATATATATATATATATATATATATATATATATATATATATATATATATATATATATATATATATATATATATATATACATTACTGGCCATTAAAATTGCTGCACCAGGAAAGCCACATACCACACCCGTGAAATTTGCATGACAGGTAGAACTTGCTGTGATATGCAAATGATTAGATTTTCAGCGCATTCATACAAAGCAGGCGACAGTAGCGACATCTACAATGTGTATAAACCAGAGATTTGACAGCAGTTTTCTCATACTCAATTTCTGTTTCAACGTTGTTTTCGGCAAAGAAAATTGTTGTAATGACTCGTGTAAGAAGAAGAAATGCCTATCAGCACGTGTCTGACTTTGATCGAGGAAGGATTATAGCCTACCGGGATTGCGGTTTATCGTACCGCAATATTGCTGCTCGCGTCGGTCGAGACCCCATGCAGAATATGGAATCAATGGGTTCAGGGCAATCATACGGAACGTAAAGCAGGATCTCAGTGACCCCCCATCACTAACAGCAGAGAAGACAGACATTTTATCCGCATGGTCACATGGGATCGTACAGCCAGGTCACGAACCCTGAGTCGAGAAATGGAGTCATTTGCAAGGCAACAAGTTTCTGCTCGAACAGTTCGACGACATTTGCAGCAGCATGGATTGTCTGCACGATGACCATGGCTTCGGCTACCATTGACGCTGCGTCACAGAAAGGAGCGCCTTCAATGGTGTGATCAGCGACGAACCTGGACGCGGGAATGGCATCACGTCATCTTTACTGATGAATCTCGGTTCTGTATACAGGACCATGATGGCCGCATCCGTGTTTGGAGGCATCGTAGAGAACGCGCATTACCAGCTTGCATTGGACATCGCCATACTGGCCCATCTGCTGGAGTGATGGTATGGGGTGCCATTGGATACACGTCACAATCACCTCTTGTTTGCATTACCGGCACTTTGAACAGCAACCGTTACATTTCCGATGTGTTAAGGCCCATGGCTCTGCCCTATTTTTGAGGCCTCCCTAATGCTTTGTTTCAACAGGATAAAGCACGACCGCATGTTGCCCGTACTGTTCTGAACTTCCTTGATACAGAACAGGTTCGACTGTTACTCTGGCCAGCACGTTCTTCTGATCTGTCACCAATTGAGAACATGTGGTCAATGGTTTCCGAGCGATTGGCACGCCATCACTCACCATCCACTACTGTCGATGAACTGTGACATAGTGTTGAAGCTGCATCGACTGAGATCCCCGTACATGCCATACAATCTCTGCCATACAATATACTTTAATACTTTTAACATGAAAATCTTTTATTGTATTTATTAACTAATATCACAAATCTCTTTTTTCAATTTGTGAAGTATAACAAGATTCAATAAAGAAAATTTATTTTCAAGCAAATTAAAAGTTTAACTCTATCTTCATATTTTCTTGAGAAAAACAAAAATAAATCAGAATGCATATATACACCTATTTCTGGAAAGAACAATAAACTTTAAAACATATTTTAATTTTCCTATTTTGAATTTATAATAATCTTTTTTCACAGCTTTATGTAGTCTCGAAATTATGATATCAAATTATTCATGTTATATTTCCCAGCTATTTTTAAATTTTAAGCTAAGTATAAAAATGTCTTGCAAAGCTAGCACATTGCAATCTACCAATCAGCTAATATTAAAGTGCACAAAAGCTATTTTTTAACGTTCAGTCTTTTCAAATTTATATAAATTTTCCTTTGTGAATATATATATAATTAAATTCTAAAAATGTTTTTTTTTTATAATTTCAAAATAAAAGCAGTATAAAAACTGATATCAACCTAACCACTCCTTTAATAATTAGTTTCTTGTGTTGATAACTGTATCTCGAAATAAAAATTTGTTGATAACTAAACCACAAATCATATGTATAAATTAGATTAAAACTAAACATTTAAGATTTTCGCTGCTAACAAGATTGTGTTATAAAACTGCTTTTTTTTTCAAATCTGCTGGGAAAAAGCAGTTTTGAAAATAATAAATAAAAACAATTACTATTTCGTTTTAAAGCAAAAATTTTTCTTAGCTTATAATTAGTCGAATATTCTTAAATTTATTTTTTATTTCTGATGTCTTCAAAAACTGAATTATTTTTTTTAATAAATTTACATTTATAATTAAACGAACCATCTTCTAACTTTTTTTGTTTTATTTTTAAATATTTACAATTGTATCGTTTTAATTAATTTTTATTTTAATTAAAATGATATCATTACTTGTCTTAATTTAAGCAGATTTTTAATTTTAACTAAGATTGCTATTAATTAAATTGTTATTTTGTATTTGAAAGTTTTAGGAATGATTGAATATTTGCCATTATTGTCGGTAATTAACACTTTTATAAAAAAAAAAGCAAATTGTAATCATGAAATAATAAAATAACACGTAAAATATATATTCATTTCATTGCTATATATACTTATATAGCAACGAAATTTGATGTAACAGAAGTATGTTAACAATTTGAGATTGAGAACTAACAACTAAAAAGCTAGATTTAAATTTTAAAATGTTGTATTATGTAATCGAAATTATAAGTAAAATTTAAAGCTTCATAAGATTAAATAAATTTTTTAAAATTAATATTTTGAAAGCTGGGGACATTTATTTTATATTGAACAAATTTTAAACACAATTACAAACAAAATTCTGAACCACTTATTATTAAGTTGCTCTTGGTATTTTTTATATAAATAGCACAAAATCAATTATTCAGATTCTTCTGTTCGAAAAGCAAGCTCTGATAATTCTTTAGAACCCTTTCTATGTGCAATCGATACGTCCGCAAAACATAAAGAACTACAGATAATTTAAAGACCTTCAATTTTTGTGGAAAATGTTAGAGCGACAATAAATGCTTCTCTATTTATAAATCACATATGACAAGATTTATGATAAGAAAAAGACATTATCTTTTAGAGTAAATGAAAGAAAAGCCATTGATGTTCAAGATTACTTTCGAAAAACAAATTTATTGTCCAAAAATAGAAAAAATTATAAAAGTTTTATCCTCGCACAGTACTATATTTCTTGTAGCTAGCAACATGAAATTCGAAGGTACATAACAATTTCTATTTTTGTAGTTGATACTTCAACGTAAGATTTTGCGAACATATCAAAGGATGACGTGTAGGAGCAGGATCAGCAAGTTTGTTAGTCAAATTTGAATACTCAGCCACTAGGAATATTTTTTTATTTCATTTTGTAAATTATGTATACATAATATGCAATATTTTTCTATTTTTCCCTCAAAAGTTTTATTAGTGTAAAATATTAAGGCTGTAATATGCATATCAACTACATGGGTATCAAAATATTACTATTAATTATTTTATTAATTATATTAATTTAAATGTATGTCATTAAAACTCGAAACTGCATTACCCGAACTCTATCTTAAATCTGATGTATATACACAATGTCCCAAAATTTCACTTTAAAAATAAGTAACTGAAGAAGTCGGACTCCATACCTAAATATGGTTCAGATGGAAAAGTGGAGCAGCGCAACCCATAATGCCAGCCTAGCTGCACACGACAACAACAACAAATATCTAAACATCAACAATACTAAAGTACGATTTGCTTCAGGCAAAGATATTTGCATGCCCTTTTATGTATTTCCTCACAAGGTGTATGCCTTAATCTTAGCTACAAAATATGAAATTTCAAAAAATTACATTATTATAGAGAAAATTTATTTTACTTTTTATAGAGAAAATTAGCCCATTGGTCTCCAACTTATCATGAGCTGATAAATATCTGTGTGAATAGGTGTCTATTTTCTATAAAGAAATAGAAGAATGACATGTTCTTGACTGCAATGATAAAATTTATTGTTTCACATGTACGTATATGATACAATATAAAAATGATTCGTATATAAAAAATAATAAGCAGATATTAAAATTGAAATTAACTACATACTAAAAGTGCAAATTGTAATAAAGTTACTGTTGTTGAGTTGTGCTGATGCATAGTAGTTCGTATGTTTATATCATGACTTTAGAACATTATGACGAAATTCAATGCTGGTGCTCTTCTGCAATCAGTTGCATAGTTTTTACACCCTTTATCACAAAGAACTTTCATTAAGAAATTTTCTTCACAAATATTCCTCTCTTTTGGATATAAAAGTGGACATGTAATTTTCATAATGAGATTTCAGTTGGAATCGTCAAAATAAATTTCATTCACACTTCCTCTGTTTGGCTATAAAGTTTCTGACTGCGGAGGATAAAATTCAGAGCACATTGAAGATGCATGTCATATAAGGAAGCTGCAAATGATGAACAATGCTGGCTTTCATTTTCTTAACTCACAAGCCGGTTATAAAAATATTTGTGTTCCCCTGTGGTGAATTAAAGGATGTTTACTACATCATTTGCATCATACACGTAAAAATTCACCGCCAAATTGTACATTTGAGATGGTCATAAAAATTGTAAAATAATTTAGCAGCAGCAACAACAGTATTTCCTAAAGAAACGACCAATTCGTTTTCTCATATTTCTGAAATTTTGTCGGCGGATGTTCCGATTTTCAGTTGGTGGTAAAACCGGAAAATCCACCTCAGAGTTAGCCGAAAGGTTTCGAATTAAGTAAGGGACTAGAGATGGTAGGACTTCAAGGTCTGGTGTGTTCGCGCGTGGAAGAGAGGTCTCACCATCATTGATTGGGTTTACCAAGTGGATCTGACACTCACCCCTTCCAAACTCGAAATCTAACGCTTCAATCACCCTGGGGTCATTTACAATCTCTGAACTCCCCTCCCAATCGGATTCTGCATCAAAATACTCAGAATCAGTATCGGAATAATTTTCCTCACTCATTAAACTGTCTCTACCATGCTCCAGTTGATAAAAAGGAAATATAAAATAATTAAAACAATTGGACAAAGTCCTTACAATTAGGCTAATGACATTACCCATAATAAAGCAAAAACAAACGAATTAGACGTTTATAGCAACTTTTTACTAAGAGCAAAATGTTCACTTTCGCACTCAAGAGTTTGAATGGAAATGAAAAACGTTTTGTTGCTTGAACTTTATTTTGATTGTTAACAATCACTCAGTGTTAACTTACTTTGTAACGCAAAATGTTTTCCTTTATTGCATATAATAACAATGAAATTTAAAATTCGCAACAATGTAATTTCATGTGTAATAATAAAAAATCGTTCTTACCAATTATTAGCTTTTTCATTAAAATTTATAAACATATACTACAACAGACACACGTACACGTACAAACAGATGGACTTATATATATATATATATATATATATATATATATATATATATATATATATATATATATATATATATATATATATATATATATATATATATATATATATATATATAGTACGTCTGTTGATTTATTTCTTTTTTTTTTTTTGATAAATTGGAAATATGTAATATTTTAGAATAAAAAAAAACTTTTGAAGAACACTAAATTAAATACAAAATCATAAAAAGTACAAAATTATCTTGAATAAATGCTAAAAGATAATATTTGCGATTCATGTTATACGTCATAAAAAATGTATTCTTTTTTTCAATTTATATTAAATGAATAATAGGAATTAAAAAAATATGGAATTAATAATAGTATTTATTAGTAATATATAGATAGATGTAAGCTTGCTAAATTCCAAACCGCAATTTTTAGAATGAAATATACTTTTATGTTCAAGTTGTACATTAAAATTGCAGAAAAAAATTTAAAAATAACAAAAAATAACAGCAAAATTTAATAATTTTGATTAAAGTTGTAAAATTTATCTTTTCTTATTGAAAAAATGATAGTAATACTTCATCTCCATAAAACTTTGAGATATACTAAATATGACAAATTCATTTCATTCAACATCAATAATAATTTTAAATATTCAAATGACATGTACAGATACTAAAATTTAACTAAAAATGTATAAACATGCATAAAACAGTTATTATATTTTCAATTCATTATTTTTTACGAAGTAGTACAGTTTTTATGTGATGAATTTTTTGTAACATTTTATAAAGTTTTACTTCAATTATTAAAATATGCTTAGGTAGAATTTAAAATTATTATGATCTCTGCATCATCAAACACCTGTCTCGACTTTCTACTGGCCACTTGAAGTGTATGATCTTTGAGGAGGGTGAAAGAAAATACCCAACATGCCCCAAGTGCGACAATGCTCCGTTTTGCCCGCAACACATCTTGAAGTGCTTGGGGTTTTCTCGTGAGGAGGCTGTGAAAAGTCCACATCTGCTCTTGGACTTTTTGGTTTTCTATGATCTCATGGATCTGGTCTAGTTCCACTAGACCAGATAGGGATTAGTCCCACCACCACCATCATCAAACACATTAATGTAGGAATTTGTAAATAACAATGGCACAGATGCCTTATTATCCAGGATGCCAAATTCTGAGTTTGGTGAATTTGTTTTGGCGGATTTTCTTATGTATTTGCCAACCTGATTTTAATTAATTAGCTGATAATGTTAGTCAAAAATTTACAGCTTAATTTTATTTAAATAATTTTTACATTCTATATTTATTTTTAAAATTATCTTTTTCATTCTTATAAAATTATATTACATAACTTATAAATTTGCTTTAATAATTCTTGTAAAAACAAATGTCAATTTATTGCTAAAATTTGAGTTTCAAGATGTAAAAAAAAATCCCAACTAATATGATACTGATGATTATTGTATAAAATTATTTTAAAGCACACACATATTTTCTTTGTATAATAAATTAATACTAGCCTAATAAATTTATTCCAATTACAAGTTTAGGAAAATGATAAAAAGTGTATATTTTCAAACAACATTTTTGTTACTTTTATATGCTGTTTGTTGTGTCGATTCTTATAAGTGAAATTTGCTCTAAATATATTGTTATGCAATACTAATAGCTTTGGAATAAAATTTTAATAAAATTCATAAAGTGAAACATTCAAATATTGATATATTAGCACACACACGCACACAAATAATATTTTTTACTTATGACGTACTCAAAATAATGAAGTATCTACCACACTTTTTATTTACATTTGAAAATAAATTGACGTAATTTCTGTAACATTTTCTAATTTATAAGTTTTTTACATTTATTTGCTTCCACTTAAAAATCTAGAGTACTCTAGAGCAAGATAAGATTTTTTATAAATAGTAACTCTCATCCTATATAAGATATTAAAAAATATTAATGAAATAGGTTGAATTGCTTACATTCATAAAATAAGCGCTCCATAATCTGTTTCGTTAAAATATGCTTTAAAAAGAAATAGAATTTTACTATACTATTAGATTACTTTTATAAATTCTAACTGTTTACTATTTAAATTTGGCAGAGAGTATCTTTTGCTAGAATCGTAAAGTTTTTTTTTTTATAACTTCTAGCTATTATCTTTATATGCCTTAAAAATCAAAATGTGTTTAAAAACAAAAACTACTTTAAAAATTAAAATACACTCAAATGCTCCAAAGAATTGTCATCATCATTTTCCTGCGAAAAAGAAATCTTGACTTTTTCATTTTTAGAATTTATAACAAGTATTGAAACATGGCAGTATTTTTAAAATAATATATACACAAATATTTTAATAGGTAGTCTTATATTTTTTTAAATTTTAATATATTTCTTAAAAGAGAGACAAAATAGTGCGATAGTTCAATTTATTCTGCTGTGTGGAAATAAAGTAATGTTTTTGTTCACCAAATTCAGAAGGAAGCTGTCCCCTTTGTACCAAAAATTTACTTATTTTTATAAATTGATCAATTTATTCGTTATCTCTCTGTCTAAGGTCATATTTTAAGTAATTGACAACCCTGAGCTAAATACGAGATTTATCTGCAAGCCGCAGACACACGCCAAAGTAAGCGCCAGAGACAAAAGATAAATCAGCCAATCTATAACAATGCGATCTCATTAATCTTCACCTTTGTTGGTGACCAGTTATGTAACACGTTAATAATGGATGTTGTCTGGAATGTCAGACACAAATTAGAGAATCCACGTTCAATCCCATAACATGCGAACACCACCAGACCTTCCCCCCCTCCCGCTTGTTGACCGATAGCAGTTGTGTCCTACTTTTAGGAATTCTGTGACCTTGACAGTACGGCGTGGTTATCGATTCTTTTTTTCAGGCACGTCTATTTTTGCAATCCACTCGGAATGCGGTGTAAGTCGACGTGGAACAGGACAGAATTTATTTCGCAGTCTTAAGATATTCTGTGGGGGCATTGTTGTGCGGGAAAGTCACAATCGAGATGAGTGACAATGCAGCGTGGAGAAATGCAATTTCCGCTACGGAAGTGAATCTTGAGAAAAGGGAATTTCAAATCGATTACGGAAATGCGAATGTAAAATTGGTCGTTTGTAGGAGGAAATGAAAGTATGAGTAATGAAATATTGCATGCGCGTTTTCGAAATATAGTGCATCATAATAATGAAAAATAAAAAAATTATCATCTAATAAATTGAGATTTTATTTTGCTGTGAAATTTGAAATATGTAAATGCAAAATTTGTGGCTTGTAAATCTAACATCCACATGTAAATGCATGAGAATGTAAAATTGATTATTATTTGTAGGAAATGATGGTAAGAGTATAAATATATTTCATGCGCGTTTCGTTATACAGTATGTGAATTACCATATTAATAAAAAAATAACGCCTTAATTTATAATAAAGCCTTAATAATAAGGATTTTACTTTTTTGTAAAATGTATAAATGTAAAACTGACATACAAATGTAAAATTAGCTATTTGAAGAAGGATTGGAAAACGTGAATGACGAAATATTTTATGCCTATTTCACTATAATAAAAAATATTGTAATAATAAAACAAATATCTATCTTGTAATAAGTATCCACTTAACTCTTCACTGAAATTGAAATGCAAATATAAAGATTAGTTTCAGATTTGAAATTGGAGTGTAAATGTAAAATCATAATGAAATGCATGAAAATGTAAAAATGATCATTGGAAGAGAGAGAAATGAAAGTACGAGTAAAATGAAAAATTACCCGTTTGTTCCACAATGTAGTATATTGAAATAAAAAAACAAACAAAAGGAAAATGTAGTAAGTCGAAGTTTATTTTCTTATGAAATATGATGGGTGTAAATATAAAACTGATTTCAAATATAAAATTTTCATATTAATGTAAAATTCCGAGTAAAAAAATTTAAATGTGAACATAAGTGCAAAACGTGTAATGCATGCATGTATAAAAATTCACTAATTTCTACTTATGAAGAATGAAATGAAAGTATGAAATATTAAATATGCATTACTGTGCAAATTAATTGTGACAAACACAAAATTGCACAAATGTTGTTTAACTAGGTATAGGTTAACTCACATGTATAGTATAGTAATTTGATACGAAATATGATCCCTTCTAGTTTGAATGAGATCCTGTTCACGGTTTGACATGAATTCTTCTAAATTAGAGAAAAAATTTTGATCTCGTCATCACACGAAACCAAAATTTTATAACATTCTCAATCATTGTTGAGCAGCCCATTTTACTCATACGTCTATTTACAATACTCCACAAATTTTCTATGGGATTTACATCAGGAGATTTACCAGGCCAATCCAAAACCATATATTTCATTTCTTGAAAAAATTTCTTTCGTAGCTTAGAGGTATGACATTGGATGAGATATTATGGAAAGGTATCAACTCCACAATTAAACGTTTGCTGCACAGATTTTCTTTATTTTGTAGAGTATGTGATACCTTCAACTAGTACTATGCTGTCAGGTCCTCCAGAAGTAAAATAACCCCCAAAAATCTGTTTTCGAAGTTGCTTAACTCTTTATATAAGAAGTTGTTTTCTGATGGGTTCCCCATCACTTAGCCTGACAAATCTTGATTGAATCCCTGGCACAAAAAGGTGCTTCTCGTCGCTGAATACACCCTTCTTCCCTTCTTGGGCAGTCCAGGGTTAAATTTCCTAGCACAATCCAAATTTTTTCTCTTCATTGCAAGTGCTAATAATTATTTTTTGATTGGTGTTCATGCAAATTTAACAAATTCTATAGCTTTCGTTTAACTGTCGATGAATTCACATTCACACCAGTGGCTAATAATTCTCTCCAAAGATCTGCACTTGTTTTACGAGGATGTATTTTTTGTTTCCCCAAGAAATTTATCGATTCGAGGTGTGGCCGCATTTGCGACCAAATTTATTGGTTTGTTCTGGAGACTCTCAAAAATTTTTATGTTGATTAATAATTCTAGAAATATAGGATTTTCCAGCTCCAACTGATTTTTGAGAAGGTTTCTGATGAAATCTTATGAAACTATAAACATATTACATAATAGGAAAAAATATTAGTCAATTGTCAGAAATGTCATTTAACTTTTCATTTCATCTATTACATTTGGTAAGAAAACCAAAATGCCAGAACACATCTGACATATGATAGCCCAGGAAACACAGTAATGCCGGTTACAATAAGACTTGCCGATACGAGTGGCATTGAAGCGACACCTGCAAGCGGTACCAGTACCCGTCAAAACATGTCCCCTTGGGGCAAATAAGGGCCCAAAGTATGGCGTGGCCTTGGAAAGGTATCAACAAAGCCGACATGACAGCTTGCCCTATATTTTCCAAAGTCAATCAAAATGTTGACCAATGACCAACCACAAGCAACTAAATAGAAAGTATTTATTTTTTTTTTAAATTCATGATTGTTTTTGTTTGAAATATTTGTTTGAAAAAAATCTTTGTTCAAATTGCAATAATACTTTGCTATTTACTCATGTTGCATTTAAGTTTTCGTCTAAAATGGCTATCTCGTGTATTACAGAAAAAATTCACTAAAAGAAGTTTCACTTTCGCTTATATTATTAACAATTGCAAACAGAAAATCTGAATATGGTTCTTAAATATTACTTATAATATTTATAAAATAAGCATTTTAAATTTGTTCGATTATATTCCTGTTTAACTGAAATCAAAATTTTAACATCTTCAGAATTGCTTATACATATAAGAAAGCTGTTGGATTTACATATTTTAATAGGCATCAAAAACTATTTTTAAAAGAACCAAAATGTATATTTAAGATATTAGTTGTTGTTATTATTTATGACACTTGGACAAGCCTAGCTCACTATGCCGTTGGATATGCGGATTTAAGTCAGTAGGGCGTGTCTTTCGTTTCACCAGAGCACCACGAAGCATTGTACGACTTTGTTCTAAACTCCTCCGATAGAGGGCACCATCAGAGGATCTACTCCCTCAGTTTTGACAATGATCTGAAGGAAGAGGAAATTTTCTCCAGAACATTACACCCATGGTAACAGCTCAACGACCAACCACAGGACTTTCTATTCCACAGATTTAACGAGCACGAATATCGCATGTACTCGGTGTGTCTTTGGCAGCATTAGGAATCGAACCCTGCCCTTCTGGACATATACCCTAACCACTAGGTTACCACGACCCCTAAAATATTTTTATACTTAAGAAATAAGTATACCCTAACTACTAGGTTACCACGACCCCTAAAATATTTTTATACTTAAGAAATAAGTTTCTTTATTGTAATTGTTCAATAGATCATAAATTTATTATTTATATTAAACCAAGCTCATAATATTCAAAATTTTTGTTTATTGAAAAAAATTAAATATAAATTATTTAAATAAAATTTATATTTAAATTTTTATGAAAAATTAAATATTATTCAATGAAAGCAAATACTTATAAATATAAATTATTTAAATATTTGTTTTCATTAAATAACTATTTTACAATAGCAGAAATAACACAATTTATTAATTATCAGTGTGAATATTAAATGCAATATTAAGACAAAGAGCTCTCATATATCAAAGAATTTTAATAATTTTAATTTCTGATTTCTTTTGTTATTGTTGCATTTGTAACAATGTGGTCTTGAATTCAAAGAAAATTTGATGGTGCCACTAATTTTAACAATTCCGCAATAGGACTGATGTCGCATATGATATTTGGCACAGAATCGGAAAGCATGTATCAGACCTACATACGCGGACGACATTCGCAGTTTGTCGGCAGTTAGCCGCATTAGGACCAATACTTGTTTCCGATAACATTAAAGTACAACTTGAACCAACTTAAGCTGTAGTTGCCGATAAATTTAGCTATTGCTTACAAATAAAAAAATAAAAAGCAACAATAATCATATAGATAAAAACATGTGAATACAGGTTTCCAATACCTTTAAGAATGTAAGCTCAATGTTTTCCTTAATATGATTTCAAGTAAATGACTAATTACGTTTATTTTGAAATCTTACAAAGATATCAATTAAAATTATCGCAACTAAATAAGCAAAAATATATAATTAGAAATGATAAACTTTGTAATTAAAGAGAAAACTATTTATGGCACACAACACTAAAATAGTGATTTAATGAATAATTTTTGATTATTAACATTTTAGAAATTATCAGAATATGACAAAAAAATTTTTCGGCTTAAAGAACATTTCTTAAATTCATTGGGGCATCAAAACTTAACAAATTTAAATAAAACTAATATTAATCAATTATTTCCCTATTTTTCTACGATATTTATCTCACACTATAACGATTATATGAACTAATAATCTTTAATATTTCACAGATAGACAAATCAACTCTAGTGAAGATTCTCTCAACTTGAATAATTAGGTCTAAATTGCGCACTTTCTCAAAATAATTTGAGTAAGCTTTTCCCTAATTGATTCAGAACATTCCTCACAAGTCATCAAGAGCAAACTATCCAGAATGAAATTCATCTATCATCCAATAATTCGTCCTCAGACGTCTTCACTTGGGGGATTGGGTACCTGAATTTGTCAAGCACACACACGCGCGCAATTCGAATGAATTTACTCATTCATCAAATTTCAATTGTTAAATTCATTAGCCTCTTGGAACTTAAGCACCAAACGTGTGAGCAACAGTCATTAAATCCGATGGTACCCGTAAAATTCGTTAACTCTGCAATTTAGGAGTTTCTGTTTGCTTCCGTATAAAATGTTTCCTAAATTAATTCGCCTGGAGACTTTCGCCAGTGTGAGAGATGACGTCATCATTTGTAGGCGTATTTTCGTACCATTCATTTTTCTCAGTCTGATTTGATTTTGGAGATGATTGCTGTAAGCACACTGAGCCATTTTGATGGAAACAACCAGACACTATTGATGCTAAAAGAATAACTAAATATGTTGACAGTTAATCTCCATAAATTGCCTAAAAAGGTACTTAAATATATGTGGTGACAGATTTATTGACTTAAGTAATATTTTTCTTTTTTGGATAAATTACTAGATTTTATTTTATATTTGTCTTATAATTTCACAATTAATCTTCCTTTAGTTATAACATAACTAAATATTCTTCTTTTAATTCGATTTCTTCTAAATACTGATTTTATCCCAAGAAATTCTTAGAAAAACAATATTTCACCAAGGAATATTAAAAAGTAAATTGAAACTATAAATAAATCCATATTGTATATTTCTATGATTCTTCTCAAAAATCCTAACAAAACATTTAAAGTATATTCCACTTTTTGAAATTCAGTTTTTAATAAGCAACAACAGAATGGTTTGGATATCATCCAAACCATTTTACAACAAAAAAGATTCATTAAAAAACAAAAAAGTAATCCAAAAAACAATGATTTTTTTTAAAATTCTCTTAATGAAACAGTGGTGTTTTTTTTATATTTTCAGAAATTTTTCACAAAACATTCTCTTATTAGCGAAGTTATTATTTTGGTAAATGAATTGAGCAGAGGAATCGGTATTGATTTTATCCAAAGAATCCGTCATTTAATCAGCACAGAAAAACCAACAATATTCACTAACAAACAACTGAAATCAATAAATTAAAATTCAAGGTAAAAATGATACCAAAATTTTTTTGATCTACCAATTTCTAATTTCTATTGTTCTTATCTCTCATTTCAATCTCAAAATGAATAAATTAGTAATTGATTTTTCTGTTTTCTTACTTGCTCAACAGTTCATCAGTTTTTTTTTCATCTGTTCTAAATTCTTCAGGATTCACTCGTTTCATTACTTCTTAATTCATTCTTTTCATTTAAGAAAATCAATTCGTATGTTTTCAGATTTAATTTAAATTTCCTCATTTAAATTTTCTATCCTCAACATTTTTCTTCTCCATTTCATACCTAATTAATGTATACATGTTCTTTGAATTGAATATGTGACAGTGAAAATTAACTCCTTGTTTGAACTTGTTTACTACTTAAACTCAAGTTCTTTCTTATAAAAGTAATTTGTTAAATTAATAGCATTGATATTTATTTTTAATCAGTAATATAATTAAACATTATACCTTAAGACTTTTGCAAATTATTCTTTTGTTAATTTTACAGAGTGCGTTAGTAAAACCGGCCCGCGTAAATTCAACACGTAAAATAACAAGTATATATAATGTCTTAAATATAATTATTCTCCTTCCCACTGTAGGTACTGAAAGTGCCCTTAACTCACTTTACCACAGATGTGACCACACTTGAGTGATCATTTAGTGCCTTTAAGGTCCTGTCTAGTACACCCTGGGTGCTGATCGCATGTCACTACTTCGAGTCTACCAGTCACTGATTTTATCTCATATTGAATATGGGTATGTTGTTCTACCTGGTATTGACTGAGTGCTTCAGTTTCACACACATTTTACATTGTCCATCACTCTGTTTAGAGAATATCTTCAAGCTCATTCCACACATCAACCGTCCAGATTCTATATGCATTTAGTCAACAACTGCTTTTGACCTGAGACGAAAGCAACTATTTCTCAGTTATTATGCTAAAATTATGTCTGATCCTCATCATCCATTACGTTCCATGACTACTACCCCCTCAATTTCCAGGCTGTATGTTGCTCGTTCGTAAAACATCCCACCTTTTCTCACTCGAACAAAATCTAGTACGTAATTATCTGACTTATGCCATGTCCTTTTCACAAAACGGACATTCTATTACATCCATCTTGGTGTGATCCACAGATTGAAATCATCAATCCTTTTGCTCGTTATAGAAAATCAAACACAGCTATTACTGTTTTCCCGCAGATTTTTTTTTTCACTTCACTCTCAGTATACCACACTAGTTTTCACTGATAGATCAAAATCTGCAGGATATGTTGGTTGCGTTGTAGTTACTGAAAACAAAACTCTTGGCTACAGCCTCCATTCGTCCTGTTCCATCTTCTCTGCTGAAGCAGTAGCTTTTTATCAAGCTCTTCACAGCAGATGAATATATGTTATACTTTTGAATACTGTGTGTACACTGACACTTTGAGGACGTTGGAAGCTATGCGAAACTATAGTTTTAAGGGCCATCAAGTAGTGTCCAGAACTTTCTTAACATTAGATTCTCTTGCTGGCAAGGGATATATTGTTTTTTGTTAGATCCCAAGTCATCTAGGTCTTGATGGCAATGAGACAGTTGATGCAGCTGCTAAATATACATCCGGCCCATCTTTTCTATCCATTCCTTTGTTATATGTGAGAAAGTGTGCAAATAAGTTTATTCAAGATCTTTGTCAGGAGTCATGGAACATGTATACCAATAAAAATTGCATGCCATATTTCCGTTTATCATCCTATAAACAGTTTTTCCGCAATGTCCGTTTCACTTGCCTACCTATCGGGCACACACGTCTCACACACAGACATTTGTTTCTAAGTGAATCAAATTCATGGTGTGAAACATGTAATGAACCATTTACTGTTTTCCACATTTTAATCTCATGCCCATATTTCAGTCACCATGGTTTACTCCTTTTTAATTACGATGTTTTAACTATCTGATTTGTTGCGGAAGCCTCCATAACAGAAACCCATTTGAATTTTAAGGAGCAACAGTTTCTTACATTTTATTTGATTTATGATTTAGATTTTGTGTCAATATATATATATATATATATATATATATATATATATATATATATATATATATATATATATATATATATATATATATATATATATATATATATAAATGTGTGTGTGTGTGTGTGTGTGTGTGTGTGTGTGTGTGTGTGTGTGTGTGTGTGTGTGTGTGTGTGTGTGTGTGTGTGTGTGTGTGTGTGTGTGTGTGTGTGTGTGTGTGTGTGTGTGTGATGATTATTATCCCGGCCGAGCTGGCAGCCGCATGTTTAGCGATATTGCCTTCGGTTCAACAGTTCGTGGGTTCGAATCCCACCTTGGGCATGGATGTTTGTACTGGTTCGGAATCCACTTTAAACGGTAGGTCCCGGTCTAATTAGTCCTCGTATGCAAAAATGACCGTTGAGCGACAAACAAATCGAATCCCGTTTTTTATGTCTTTGGTTTTGATAGTGTTATATACAATAAATTTTTTCTTTTCTCAATTTTAATGTTGATTGGTTTTTTTAATAACTATAAAAATAATTACGTAAAGCTCTAGTTCTGGTGCAGCTTGTCCGTATTTGGACTTTGGGCCATAAAATTTAACCAACTGTGAGCACACTTTAAGAGATATACTTATGTCTTATATCAATGTATACACTTATGTCAATTTTTTATTATGATGCTGTTGATGGTATCCAGGATCCTATCTCACGTTTTTGAATTGTGTGGGGATTTGTTTCGTATATTATTCCCTTTAACAGTTCCTACGAAAAGTCGAAAGTGAACAGGTCAAATGACCAAGGAGACGGCAAGCATTTACTGATAGTCTTCAGGTGTAATTGTATTCATGATATATTCATGCATACGGAGCAACTATGATCTGATCAGTGGCATTTTGCATCATCCTGCTGAAAGTAACATAACTGAAGCTTCTCTTCTGGAAAGTTTGAATTAAATTCCCCAAGGATTCCTTCATCGAATCCACTGTACACTGTAGTCTGGAAGAATATGGACCCACAAAAGCAAGGATTTTGTTTCCAAAAACGTAATATACAAATATAAACAAATGACAGTAAAAAACCCAATATTCTATAATATTTTTAAGGGCAGGTTTACGAGCTACATTCTGTAAAATTTCAGTTTGCTTTTATTAATGTTTGATTGGAATTTATATTCATGAAATTCACTAATTTGAGTTTATGGGAACATCTCATTTTATTACGATTTATTTCCTTGGTATAGTCGAAAGAAGTTACATTTCAAAGGAAAAATAATAAAAACGGTAAATGGTTGAAGCATTGTAAACGATTTAAAGAATGTTGAATACCTAAAAAATTTTATTCATAATTTCTTAGAAATATTTTTGTTTTTAATAAAATTCTACTAAATTCCCTGTTACGACAGTCCATGTGGGCCAAGGCCTACAGTGCCTATAACTGTTTTCATGATCGAGTGCCCTAGAATGCGAAGCATATATCCCAGTTAGGTGGTCATCCTAACGTGAAACCCCCAGTGTTTAGTTCCCAAGCATGCTTGGTACTCAGTTTATCCATCCTCTGAAGGGATAAAAGGCTGAATCAACCTTTCCCATCCCGAGGATCGAACCACGGACCTGTGCCTTGGGAGCGTGAAGCGCTGCCACTAAGCCACCGGGCTGTTTTTAACTAAACTGTTTGAAAAAGAATTTGAACAGGAAATGTTTTAGGAAAATAAATCTATTTTAATATGAGATATAATTTGATAAACAGTTTAGTTACTTAGGAACTCTGATCTCATGTAACAATGATTTAAAAATCAAAATTAATAATAGAATCTTTTTTGCTAATAGATGTTTATATGGCTTCAGAAGATAATTCAAATCTGGATTAATTTCTATAAATACAAAATTGAACCTATATAAAACCCTAATCAGGCCAATTGTTCTGTATGGTAGTGACTGCTGGACCCTCATTAAGACAGAGGAGGAAAAGCTATTGATCTTCGAAAGAAATATTTTGAGGAAGATTTTTGGACCCATCCAAGTGAATAATGAGTGGAGGATTTTATTCAATCATGAAATCAATAGAAAATATAGCAAATACGATGGGACCGATATTGTAAGAACTATAAAGGCATCACGAATAAGGTGGTTGGGCCACCTGTACAGATGCACCGATGCTTTTCCCACCAAAAAAGTGACATTCTCAAAAATCGAAGGGATTCGTCGTAGAGGACGTCCACCCACGCGGTGGCTGGACGATGTTGAAAAAGACCTCAAAATAATGGGAGTAAGCCGATGGAGGGCTGTTGCGGCTAATAGAGTCAGATAGAAGAAGATCAGCGGTCAGCCTTGGCCTGCAATAGGCTGTTGAGCTTGTGAAGAAGAAGAAGATAATTTGATAAACTTTAATTTCTATAATACGCTTTTTATAACAATATTTACTACTTATTATTATTGTAAGGGTTTAATTTGTAATGCCTTACAAATTAATTTAATAAAATAAGTATAAATTAAAAATTTGAATTTATAATTTAGTAAAATAAATTAGAATAATTTTTAAATACGTTGTTGTTGTTAATCTCAGATTGTATAGCAAAGCATGACAAACTGCATAAACCCGAAAATATACAAAAGTCTAAAAACAACACCATTTCCTAAAGGACATCGTCCTTTTTAAATTCCAACCAAACTAAAATATGGCCCTGTCAACCCCGTTGTCTGGGAAGATCCTCTTTTCCTGTTGGAAAGTGAGTGATGCTCACTCATGATGCAGGAGAAAGCCGTTTGATATTTTCTAATCAAAAATCGAAAAGACCCACCAGGACTTTTTCCAAAGTACCATAGAATGATTGAAAGGAATCCTTCCAAGTCAGTTTAGTTCCATCTTCCTAAAGAAGGTGATCCAGCTACATGAGAGTCACACAATGACTCATCCCATCTTCACAGCAGCAGTTCTGACAAAGTAATCAATCCTTTCATCCTCAAAGTGAAATCAGATCCCCTGATATGGAAAGTGACCAGAAGAAAAGATCTAAATGGTCAAGGCATGCCTTGCCTCCTATCGCAGTCCAGTTAAATGGGTGTTGTGTTGAAGAATGACTATCAGTCAAAATTCAGATTTCATGTAGTTGTCTCTCTATTTGATACGCATATTGTAAGCCCCTCCTGATAACAAATTTTAAATAAAAAAAAAATAAAGTAATCGTAAAAAGCTACATTTGCTTTTATATAAGCACATATATTTCCGTTAACACTTACATATGAAAGCAACGATCTAAAACGTACATAAAATATCAATTATCTTGAAGTTATTAAAAAATTTTTTATTTATTTCATTTTACTGAAATACACGAACAAGATTGAAAACACACTGAGGTAGTGAAAACTTTATATATATATATATATATATATATATATATATATATATATATATATATATATATATATATATATATATATATATATATATA
This sequence comes from Latrodectus hesperus, assembly GCA_037975125.1. Lineage (NCBI taxonomy): Eukaryota > Metazoa > Arthropoda > Arachnida > Araneae > Theridiidae > Latrodectus > Latrodectus hesperus. The sequence continues at coordinate 50,893,341 of CM075861.1, forward strand.
TATATATATATATATATATATATATATATATATATATATATATATATATATATATATAATGGAAGCAAGACATTCGCCTGAATTACGTAAATGAGCATTAAAAATAATAGGAATCATTGTTATATTTCTGCCTTTCAAAGGAATACATTTTTTTAACAACAGCTCTTAGATAAAACTGTAAAAAAGTAACATCTTCTAAAACTTTAAGGAAACTTTTTATGATGATAGAGTAAACATTTGATCTAAAATAACTTAATTAGTAATTTTTTAACTAATGTTTCTTTAATTACGCTCTTACCCCTAGAGAGTGTAATTATAAACTTAATACCAACAATTTTTAAAATAAAAAGTAATGAATTTTTTTGTTTCTTTTATTTACTTGCTAAAAGGTCTATTATCTACATTTTATTTCTAAAAGATATCTGGTAATTTTTTCGTAAGAATTTGCATTTGGTATGAATTTAAGATATTTTAGATGCTAAACTATAACTATCTGGTAAAAAATACTTGATTTTTTTACTTAGTTCAAAAGTATCTAATCAATTAAAATAAATAATCTAATTTCAAAAATATCTGAAAAATATTATTATAAATTGTATCTAATCTTATCAAAGAAAAATAAGCGCAATAATATATTTAATTTATTTTAATCAAATTGCATATGACCAAAAACTTTTATAGATTTATAAATTTTACAGTTACTTTTTTTACATCATTATCTTTAACTCAACAAGCATAAAAGTTCTTGGTCCAATTTGGTTACAGTTAAAAAATAGATGGATGTTGCGTAACAACTTTTCACATGCTGGAATAAGCTTTCGTCAATTTCACAGGTTTAAAGACTTATGCTACAGGAATATTGTTCATAACCTTTAAAACCCTCTCGAAGGAGAGAAAATTCAGTGCATGCTTGAAAGAACTTAACAACAAACATTTAGCCTTTGAGCTAAATCTTTCAATATGTCAAAATTTAAGAATGAATAATCAAACTTTTGCTATGAAATTATTATTTTGGAATTATTAATTTAATTCTGAAGCAAAAGCAAAATTTGTAAATAAATGAGAAGACAATTTCAAATTTATAAATTGAATAATTCTGTCGTGGTTAGAAATAGTATCATTGCTTAAACATGTGTTCACCAAGCATTTTGTTATTATGATAGAAAGAACGTATATGATGTAAAACAGATAAACAAAATTATCTCCTTTACGTTTGGACAATTTCATGGTAAGCAGTTGGCTGAAAGAGTTGTTCAATCAAATTTCTAAAATTTATAATTGCTATATTAATTAAAAATTTAAATTTCAGAAAGAAGAAATTCAATTATGTATACACTGCTGGACAATTGCTAAGGACGGATCACAAATTGCAATGTACCATAACATTAAGCGAGACATGAGGCCTAGTAGGATAAAATATAGTTGCCACACTGTTCACACATTAGAAAAAAGAATATATATTGTTCTGGAAAGTACAAAAGCTGTGAAAAATCTGAAAGAAAAAATTTTTCATTTGATGCTGTATACGGAAAAATGGAACAATGCATCTAAAAGTCAGCAGGGGCCTTGAAGAAAGGTATCAGTACGGAATATGTCCACCGTGGAGTGTGATGCAACGATGTCCTTAGGAGATTCCACACGTCGTATCATACTTTGCACAACATTATCCAGCAGCTGTTGAGGCAATTTATCCCATTCCTCTGGGAGTGCACGGATGAGGGTGTTCTTGTTTGTCGGAGGATAGTTTCGACCAGCAACTTGCCTCCCCAAAGCATCCCACACATTTTCAATGGGTTTTAGATCTAAAGAACGTGATGGCCATGCGAGGCGTTGAATACCCTCGCTGTCTAGACAATCCTGAACAGCGAGTGTTCGATGACATGTTGCGTTGTCGTCCATAAAAACAAATTTATCATCGACAGCATCACGGAAAAGACGAACATGAGGAAGTAGAACTTCATTAATGTATCGTTGGCCCATCATAGTCCCATTCGCAACCACATGTAGGGGCGTGTGGCCATTGATCATGATGCCGGCCCACACTATGATACTGCATGTCGGATATCAGTCCCTTTCCTGGATATTTTCTGGACGATAAGCAGTACCACTCTCACGCCAGATCAGTTGGCGTCTACAATCCGATGACAGACTGAACCTACTCTCATCTGAGAATAGTACCCATGCCTAGTCCTGTTCAGTCCAAATGCGATGCTCACGACACCATTGCAAACGGGCAGTACGGTGCGGTTTGGTCAATGGGACACACACAACAGATCTGCGGGCGTATAGTCAGTCCTCCTACCCTCAATAGGTCTGGCAACAGTTTTACGGAAGATCTGCTTTCCTGAGGCAGCAAGAAACTGATTTGCCACCTACTGAGCTGTGGTGCGCCTGTTCCTTTTTGATGATAGGACGATATATCTGTCTTCTGCAGGCGTCGTACTTTTAACACGACCTCTCCCGTGCCGTCTACTACACATTCCAGTAGTTTTTAATGACTTCCACAGTCGTGAAACAACGCTGTGAGCGATGTCGAACTCCCTGGCAACATCTGTTATTTTTCGCCCTTCTTCGATCTTTCCAATAATTCGGCCACACATAAAATCATCTAAGTGATTTCAGGAAGACATGCCAAAAATTTCAAGTTCGTCTATTAAATCTTTCCTGTAAAACTTTGAATTCAAACAACAGCTGTCAACACGCGTCAAAACCTTTAAAGCTCTTATGAACGCTATCTCGTGATGAATAGACGTGGAAAAAAAATTTGCATACGCATATTTCTTCTTACTATATCCCGCACTCATTCTAATTTTCCACATTTTGCTTACTTTCATTTTGTGGTTGCTATGGATGATAATATTATCCGTTCTTAGCAATTGTCCAGCAGTGTATATATATATATATATATATATATATATATATATATATATATATATATATATATATATATATATATATATATATATATATATATATATATATATATATGAAGACAGACAGATATGAAAGGTGGAAAAATAGGGAGATGTTGATAGCATGCTTCTTTTCATAGTGCTTGAAAATTATTTTCATATTTTTGAAATATTTCTTTTCTTCGCTTATGTAAAGAAAATGTTTAAACTAAGCTCTGATTGTTATAATTTCACATTTATTATTTTATAAAATATAACTTATAAATACAATAAACTACAAAAATTAACTTAGATGTAAGAAATATTACAATTAACTGAATAAATTAAAAAAAATTTAAACTCTTTCTACTTATTCAAAACAATTAAATTTAAAAAAATGACGCAATTTTTTGGGGGTAAATGATTTTTGATTTGTCACTTTAAGATTTTTTTATGCAGGCAAGGTAGAAAAAGTAATCTTAAGAGGAAAATGGTGATCTATAATTTAAAATGTGTATTTAATACTACAAAAATCTCATTTTTGAAGTGGGAATTAAACTCGCAAACTGACGACTGGTTAACCATTCACCTACCAGCTGGGCTTAAGTATTTCGAAAAGCGGAGGGCAAATCGATGTAAGGACAGAACGTAAGTATGATTAAAAAAAGAACTTCAATTTTGGAAACGAAAGATTTTAAGGACAAGTTTTAATACTTAATATGATTTATATGGAGAAGACTTATGTTTCCAATTTAAAAAAATTATTAACAAGTAAAAGAAATATTAAGCAAAACTATTACTGACAGCATTTATAAAAAAGAAATAATATTTTTTTTACAAAAACTGATTTATTTTAATTAAATTTTTTTAAATATAAATTGCTTTCGCTCTTATAAATTAAAAATAACTCTCTGCAAATAAATAAAACACCCTTTTCTTTGGATTATTTTATGTTTTTATATTATTTGAGTGGCTCTTTTTCAATTTTGTTTGATTATTGTTTATTTTATATTTGTACTTCCTAGTATTTCCTACTTTTTTCTTTTTTTAAATCTATCTATCGACTATCAATTGTAAATCACTTGCTATTTTGTATTGTAGGGGCAGACAATTCTACTTTTCCCTATTTTTGGGGATTGTTTGTTCGGAAGTAAAATGTACAGAAATGGGCAAAATCAAAGAAAATTCAGTGTTACTTTTATTCTGTTCACGATCATATCTAAAACCGGAATCAATTTAAACCGAAACTCCGCATTTCCCGCTCGCTACATTTGCTTTGGAACGACTGAAAAACACGAAATCTTTAGATTTCGTTTCTTTGTAAGAAGGGAAAAAAAGGGAAAAAGAAATATCTCCTGTCAGTCCTAAAGACAAAAAGGATTAGGTACAATGCTCCCACCTATCCTGGTAGGGATCTTTCTCTTTTTACGGTCTATATCCTGACTTCAAGCCGTAAACTTTTATGGTCTTCTTATACCAAGAATACAACAACCTATTTCTTTCTTTAAAACTTTCTTCCGCAGTTGTCCCTCGCTCTTGTTCGGATTTCTTTTTCCCCAAGCTATAAAGTGAGAGCTCGGAATCCTGCTGCTAGGTAGTAGATCAGCTCGAAAGCAAGACGTAGGGAGAACACAACGTGATTCGATGGCTGCAGAGAGGGAATATCGAAGAGACATGATTCCGGAGATTAACTCACTCAAGGAACTGTAGATGGCGCTCGATATTCTGAGTTCGTGGGAAAAAGTGGTGGAATTCCTTCTGAAAGGGATTATTGTTGAGATAACGGCGTGGAAAAGCAAGAAGAAAGAGGAAAACAGAAGTTGTTTTCAATGAATTATTCAGTGTTTTTATTTGATTATGACAAAGTTTTGCTTAGTTGCTGTGTTTTTTTTTTTTTTTTTATCAAATTACCATTTTACTTCTTCCTTTTTGTTTTAAAAAATATATTAAAAGTGGGAAAAGTTATAAAATTTTCTTGCGCTGAATATTTTTGCATAATTGACTTTAAGATTGTGCGTTTATTGCTTTGCGTTTGAATTTTATTCTCGTTTCTAAACATCAAGAAAAACTGTAAATATTTTTCGCTGTTCATTCATATTTTTAAGCAACTTTACAAAAAAATATTTTTTTTAGAATATGTGTTTCGTAAAGAGTAAAGTGATTTCACTGCAAATATATTAGGAATATAAAATTGCATATTTTTCTTACGAAAAATATTAAATGCTTTTTTTTCAGTCGTAAGAATTCCATTTATGTTTCGGTTGGCTTAATTTTATTAAAATGATTTATAACATCAAATTAAAAAAGTTATTTTTAGTGAATTCCATCTGAAAACCTAAAGCACATATTATTTTCTTGGTAGTTCATAATAAGTGTCATATTTTAGTATAGTACGTAACTCACTATCAAATATAAATTGATTTCCAAATTTGAATGCTGAGACTAAAAACTTTGATTGCAAAAAGCTTTAGAATTTGACAGAAACAGGCTTTATGAACTAGAACAAAACAAAACAAAATAGAATTATTTTTAAAAACGAGCTTATTTGACATTAAAATATTGAAACCTCAAGTTAATAAAGTTCTTGAATAATATTGATAAACATGTTCATTATGACATGGAAATATCTATAATATCTATAAATCCTTCGTAAGCAAATTTCATTGTTTTAAAGTTATCTAGAAACTAAAAAATCAATCGTAAAATATCTTATCTGTATGTAATTAGGAAAATTTACGTTATTCCAAGCAAAACAAAGTTTATCTTAAAGTTTAATAAGGTGTTATAAAAATAGAATTCAGCTTCTTTAAATTTCGAGTTCTAAAAATATATGAACACATGGATTTTTACTATTTATGATACCAATTGAGCTAAGCATTTCCTGAAAATCATGAAGTTCTACATAACAATCACGAAAACCAGCTTTTCTAAGGCTATGTAACTGAACATGTAACTGAAAATTGTAGTTCTTGGAACGTTCCATCGCGCAGAAGAAAAATTAGAATAAAGCTGAAAATTGGCTTAGAAGAAGTGACATAACACTTACAACAATTTTACATTTTATTTGATGTTGGTGTGAGGAACTAGCAACAAAGTAAAGCTCAAAACAATGGCAGAGAAAACGATTGTCGATAAGAATAAGTATCTCCGAGAAAAATGCGTTTTAGAAATGGTGAGAAATGGAAAGAAGAAAATCGGTGAAGCCGACTTTACTGTGAAAAATTGATGAAAATATGTTTACTCGTCATAAAAATAATGCTGGTAGAATTTATATCCACCAGATCGGATTTTTAGAGTATTTGTTGCGAAAAAAGAGAAACATTTCTTGTTGTGGTTAAATTTGTAGTATCTCCACACTAATCGACAAAGTTAAAAATAATACTAAAAATGAAATAAAATTTGAATTGACAGCTGGAATTTTTGTTAACAGAAGAATTTGAGCATATGTTCACTCTAAAGTTTAACATTTTAGACACCTGCAATTTTCTGTAAATTTTTACTTGTATCTTTAATAATAATAATTTCATCATGCAAGCATTCACTATGTGGAATTTATAGGTTTCTTTTTATATATATTAATTATTTTTCCACATAAATTTATTTACACTGTTAATTTTTTTTAATTATGTGAAGGATTTTATGCAGGTGCTATGAATATTAAGAAATACAATATTTATCTTGTTATTATATAATAACACGATATTATATTCTAACATTTTACAATATAATTTTCACGATAAAAGTTTTATACGTTAAGTTATAATGCATTTAGTGCATGTAAAAATAATGTATTTTTATTGACCTCCTTAATTAATAATGAAATATATTTGAGTTTCTTAAAAAGAACAATTTAATAAAAACTAAAAGAATTTTAAAAATAATGCTTATGTGCTTTTAATATTCTGTTAATTTATTATAAATCAATTAATTTATTAAAATGTTTTGAAAATTAATATTCATGAGTTATTTTTATCATACCAACTAAAAATTTTATTTCAAACTCATTATTTAAAATTAACTTTAAGTACTATCTGTGAAGTTATTTAACATTAAGTCTAAATACTTCATATTTGTGTCGAATAAAATTATGTATGTTGATATAAATGTTATAACACATTTTACTAAAATCATAGCATTGCTTAAGTCACTTTTTTCAGTAAATGAATTATCTTACGAATTACGTAAGATAAAAAATAAAATTAATTTATAATCAGAGAGAAAAAGCTTTTAAATGAAGTGATATAAGTGCAAAAAATAAGCAGAATAAGAAAAGTAATTTTATTCCTTGATTTTTCAAAAGCATCAAAGAGAAAATTTTATAAAATCTGAAAGTTAATACAAAGTCTAATAATTGGGTAGAATAAAATCTAGGGATTTTAATTTTTATAAAATAATCTTATAAATATATTCTTAAATATAACATAAAAATCTATGTGCTTAGATATTATTAAGAAATATTTTTGCTACTCATAATTATAATTTATTTATTGTTCTTAATTTGATTGACAAACTTTATCTTATTTAATTTAAAATTTCACAACAGATTTGTGATTTTTATTCCAAGAAAAATATTATTTCAAGAAAAACACAATTTCAAATTTAATGAAAAATTTAAAATTATTTTTTTAAAGAATACGCAATATTGTATTATTTCGTAGTTGTAAAAAAAAGTGTTATATATAACTTATTATTTTAGTCAAAAGTTCTGTAATAAAATAAAACTTTTTGAAGTATACATTACAAGAAATGTTTAAGTATTTGTCTGTTTTAGTAAATAATATCAATAAAATAGTGTTTTATTTCTACTAGCTGTATATATATACACAATCTATTTAAAAATTTACTTCAAATATACCAATAATTTGATCAATTTATACACTACTGGCCATTAAAATTGCTACACCAGGAAAGCGGCTGTTAGCAGAATATGGAATCGATGGGTTCAGGACAATCATACGGAACATCATGCAGGATCTCAGCGACCCCCATCATTAACAGCAGAGAAGAAAGATATCTTATCCGCATGGTCGCAAGGGATCGTACAGCCACGTCACGAATCCTGAGTCGAGAAATGGAGTAATTTGCAAGGCAACAAGTTTCTGCTCGAACAGTTCGAAGACGTTAGCAGCAGCATGGATTGTCTTCACGGCGACCATGGCTTCGGCTACCATTGACGCTGCGTCACAGACAGGAGCGCCTTCAATGGTGTGATCAGCGACGAACCTAGACGCGGGAATGGCATCACGTCATCTTTACAGATGAATCTCGGTTTTGTATACAGGACCATGATGGCCGCATCCGTGTTTGGGGGCATTGTGAAGAACGCGCATTGCCAGCTTGCATTGGACATCACCATACTGGCCCATTTGCTGGAGTGATGGTATGGGGTGTCATTGGATACACGTCTCGATCACCTCTTGTTCGAATTACCGGCACTTTGAACAGCAACCATTACATTTCCGATGTGTTAAGGCCCGTGGCTCTGCCCTATCTTCGAGGCCTCCCTAATGCTTTGTTTTAACAGGATAATACACGACCGCATGTTGCCCGTACTGTTCTAAGTTTCCTTGATATAGAACAGGTTCGACTGTTACCCTGGCCAGCACGTTCTCCTGATCTGTCACCAATTGAGAACAATGGTTGCCGAGCGATTGGCACGCCATCACTCACCATCCACTACTGTCGATGAACTGTGGCATAGTGTTGAAGCTGCATGGACTGAGATCCCCGTATATGCCCTACAATCCCTGTTTGACTCCATGTCTATGTGGATAAATCCTGTTATGGCAGCCAGAGGTGGCTGCTCTGGGGACTGATTTCTCAAGATCTATACATCCTAATTTCCTGTAAATCTAATCACTTGTTCTTTCCACTATAATGTATGTGTCCAATAAATATCGTTCTGTTGTTTGCATTCCTTCTTGGTGTAGCATTTTTAATGGCCAGTAGTGTAGCTCAATAATGCTTAAAATGATTAAAGGATTAAAATATCCGTTAATGGCTTTCTCAATATGCGTTTACTTTTATAATTTGTAAGCGTGGAAAATTTTTTATAGTTTATTAATTTTAATAGTTAAATTATATAAGTAATAGTTTATTTTTAATTATAACATATTAATTATTTAAAATTTTTCTAATTTTCAAGTGAGATATCCAAATTGAACTCTTAAAATATCATTTCAGAAACATACAATGAAGTTTTACCAGTAAAATGTTCCAAATTAAACACAGAATATATTGTTTTTTTGTAAAAAAATTGAAAAAGTATGCACTAATTTTCTTTTTATAAATCAATTGAAAAAGAACATTATTTTTTTATAAATAAATTGAAACAGTGCATTAGTTTTTTATTTATTTTTTTTTGTTTTGTAAATAAATTAAAAGAGAACATTATTTTTTTTTCTAAATAAATTAAATGAGTACATTAATTTTTTGTAAATAAATTTAAAGAGTACATTAATTTTTTCTAAATAAATTAAAAGCGTACTTTTCTTTTGAATGTATAAATAGGGCCAATGATAGCACATATGTCTAAACTAAAAACTTGTGAAAGGCATATAATATTTATTTTGTAGGGACGTAAGAAAATGGAAGTTAGGATTAGGCAAAACATTACATTTATTACGACATTACACATGATTAAAAAAATAGTTAAAGAGAAAATACTTAATATTATTAACAATGTTACATAGTACCTGTACAGTACAAATTATTAACAAAGTTATTTACGAACCGGATATGGTTCGGTTTCCATTCCTCACACCTCTATTCTATCTTCTAACTCTATTGGATATAGAGTATTTTGTATTGGCCAGTAACGCCATCTATTGTCAGTATAGTTAATATGGATCTGTTACAATATTGAATATACCTTATTAGATGGGGAATGATTATATTAGAAAGAACTTAAAATACTATATCACTTACGAATATAAACAAAATAAGCAATTTTACTCTTAAGCACAAAGCAGTAGAGGGGAGCTAATTTCAATAAGATCTTTAATTTAGAAAAAACTGAAGAAGATAGTATGAACTTTTACTTGACTGATTCAATTGTGTTTAATTTATGTCTGTAAAAAATATTGTAAACAAATTGTTTATAGCTTCTTTATTATTTAAAATTTTAATTATTAAAGAATTATCCTCATTGTGTGTATATGTATATTTTAAGGAAAATATACATGCAATAAGCACTCGAGTCAAAATCACTTCCACTTAGCAATGCATAACTAATTACTCGTTGGCCATTCACTTCAGTCTGTAGGCTGAGCTAGCAGCTGAATGTTTAGCATTCTAGCCGTCGGTTCCCCAGATTGTGGGGTCAAATCCTACCTAGAGCATGCATGTTTGTTTTGGTTATGAATTCACTTTAGAATGTAAGTCTCAGTCTAATAAGCTTTTCTATGCAAAGAATAAACGTTGAGTGACAAGCCAAATCAAACTGTAATTCGTTGCTGTCCTCAAGATGAAATCATTCCCTTTTCGCAAACATTATAAAGACGTTAGATAGAATGAAATTAACATGGGTGAAGAGTAAAAAACAACTGACTTTCTAACTAAAAAAAACATTCTACGCAAACTGTAGAACTACATTATTATAAAAACTCTAGATCCAAGATTAACGAAAAAAGATAATTGTAAAATTCATAGTGTTTACCTCGAAGCATTTCAATTTCTCCGAAAATTATTGATTAATTTATTAATTCCATTAATATGAGTCGTATTTTTTAAATCGTTCATCTTTTATAATTGGATACTTTAATGTAGAAAACAATATTTGAATTTTTAATTGAGTTAGCTTTAATTTACACAATTTTAACAGGTGTTTCATCCACTAATTTCCATCTGCCTCGATTTCGTCTATTTTCTTGCACTTTTGACCATTAAAAATCAGTGATTTAAAGTAATCGTATATTATACCATTCATTTGTCATAAATTTTCCAAATAAAACTGTCGAAAGTTTTTAAGACCTATTGTTTCTCTATACTTAAATGATTTGGGAATTATTATTAAAATTAAAGATTATTGAGGTATGTTGAAAATGTATTCACAACACACACAATAATGGAATAAAAGTCGTTTATTATTTTGTTCGTTTGCATCATCTTTAACTCAATTTTTACATTCGATTCTACATTTTTGCATAACTGTTTAAGAGTTACTTTTCCCATCATATATATATCAAAAAATAAAAATTATGATGAAGTTGATCATAAACTCAAATTAGAATAATAAAAAATATGGAATTAAATCATTTTTAACTTTTAACAAGTCATATTTTACTTTAAAGTTGGCTTTTTTCCGAAAAAATAAGTGAACTGGAAAAAACACTTTACAGAATATGAATGCAATAATCGCAAATTTATTATTATACTTACATTAATTATTATTATTTTGAACAAGGAACTTTAAAACAAGGAGACAAGCACAGTTAAACATAATAATTGGGGAAAAATACTTAGAGCTTCTTTATTCACTCATTATCATAAATCGTTTCTTTTTGAGCAAAACACAAAACTTTTCTTGTTGATTATTGGTCGGTATGAGTAATTATTTTTAAAATGTGTCTGTCAGTCAATTAAAATTGATTGAGTAAAATTCATCGTCATTCTTTCATCATATTTGCCATTCCATGTAACACTTATTTTAAGCAGTTCCTTTTAAAAACTGTTACTTAAAAAAATGATACTTTTAAACAGTTACTTTTAAACTGCTACTTTTAAATTGTTACTTTTAAACCGTTATTTCCAAACAAGTCATTTATCACATCAACTTTAAAGTTCAAATGAGAATATTTTTCTCCATTTATCTAGTATGAAATGAAAATATTCTACGGTGATATATTTAAAACTTGAAAGAATAGCTTTTAATTCAATTCTTTATCCTTTTTATGATTGAAAAATTAGTGAGATTTTCGTCGAGTAAATTTATATTCCCTATTATATTATTCTAATTCATTACTATCTTTGTATTCTGCCTGAGATCATCCACGTTGAATGGCACTTCGATCACCACTGATTTGTTTCATTACAGGATACTCTTATTTTACAATCCTTTATTGGATTACATAAGCAATCCATTAGAAACATTACACACTAAACCAGGAAATAATGTGAACTAATTAATAAATTAGAATAAATAAATATTACTAGAGCCCAAGTGGCGTTCAGAAAAAACTGGTTGAAGAAATAAACAAATTGTAAATTTTATTTGATACTGAAATATTGATGTAACTTCCTTATAAATAATATATTTATTTGAAATTTAAAGATAAAATTTGGTTTCTTTAACGGAATCTTTTTTCAAATTTTACTTAAGTTGAATGTTATTAGTAGAACATTCACACAATTGCATGTCAATTCATTTATAAAGATTGATGCGAATTAAATAACTACGTGTTTTATGACTTCAGAGATTTTGAAGGAATAAAAATATGTATATAACGCGTAAATTAAAGTTAGAGATTATGTACAATAAAATTTTTATATCACTCGTTGCCACCCAACTTGTCTCGTGGTCAGCATGCCTGACTGAGGATAGGGAGATCCTGGGTCCGAATCCCAGTTCGGGCATGGATGAAATTTTTCTCTCCCTATCTATCCTGTCTTTGTCCTTTCCTTGTATGAATGGGTTGTGAATGGTTGCTTACCCTATAAACAAGTTCCTATGGCAGGTGTGTACTGAGGAAGTCGGACTCCACACCTAAATATGGTTCAGTTGGAAAAAGTGGAGCAGCGCACCCCATGCCAGCTTAGCTGGCGCATGGTAACAACATATCACTCGTTTTGTTTCCATAGAGAAAACATTTTTGGAGTAATAAAATAAAAATAAAAAATTTATATCAAATTTAAAAAAAAATATTTCAAATGAGAAAAATAATAAGAATATTCAAACTTTATTGATACATGTATTACAATTTCACCGTTGTTAATATATTTATCAAATAAAAATAAAGAAAGCTAGAAAAATACCATAGAATATGAAATATTTCAAAATTTAAGAATACTTCAAAATTCATTTTAAAAAAGGCATTTTAAAAATGAAATTTTTTAGGAATATTTTCCAGTGCAAAAAATAATGTTGCCGTTTTTTCTACCGCTTTTGACTAAGTGAACAAATAAATAGTTCTTCAGATAAAATAACGGAAATGAAATCCAATGGTATGTTAAATATTTACTTTGAAGTACATGACTTGCATTTTAGTTTTCCAACCCATCAAAGATACATACCATTCCTTAACAAAATCCATGCTCTGACATGTGTTCAAAATATATACCTATTTATAAAATTCATAGAAGACTATTTAGCGCTAAAAATACAAAACAAAGAATTTATTAGAATTCTGTTATGGAAATCATTAATTTTTTAAAGTGCATTTCTACTGAGAAAATGAATTTTGAAAACATTAATTGCTATTTTTATCGTGCTAAATAAGATTTTCTAGCATCTATATCTTTATCTAGTAATGAACAACTAAATGCTAAGTTATAAGCCATTTTAATAACTTGACTCAACAATTTCTGAGCTTATAATCAAAATATTCTGGTTCACATAAATAAAAAGAAATGATTACATTTATTTCTCATAATTTCCCCAGATTTTTATGTCAAGGCAATCCAATTCCAACTTAGATATCAAGTTTTTCTTCTATTTTTCTCTCGAAACTCTATTAACAATCCGGACATAAATATCAACTTTCGTTTACTCCTTAGAGAGCAAAAACAAAAAAAAAATTGAAAAAATATGTTATTAAGCGCAATATCTAACTTAATAAAATAACCACCAATGCGGAAAAGGAAAAAAAATGTCCTTGGCGAGAGAAAAAAAAGTATTTCGAATTATCATAATCTGCGCCAATATTTATTAAAACGAAAATGAGAAAAAAAATCTATTTCTTCGCCAAGCGATGCGAGAAAAATAAGATATAAACTCATTATTTCATGCCGCTATGATCCCGTAGAATTTTCGCCAAGTGCAAAGCAATTTTTTTTCTAGTCTTCTGGCTTTAATTAAAGGAGCATAATCACCTTCCATGGCAGCCACAGTAGTTACCAAAGGTTTTTCTTCAGTCGTAAGAGTCAATAAGTTTCAATTTCATAGTAAACAAGCAATATTTTTTAAAATAGATATGAAACTATTTTTTTCCTTTTGGCGAACAAATCGAAAGCTCTGCAACTGTTTTTCTTTTTTAAGGCGATTTAATAAGTTTACTAGTTCTTACTCGTAGGTGGCAGGTGTGAAATGGAATTAATTTTTAAGTGGGTTTTTGTTATTTATTTTTTGCTGCAAAAGCATATTCATGGTTTTCCCGTGTGCTCTAGTATTTTATGTTGCAACAAAAGATCATTACTTTTATTTCGCAACCAAATGAAAAGATATTTTTTAATCTATAGAAATATTCCTTACATGGATTCTTTACGTTAAAATTTGTCATTAAGGATTTAAAATGTTTATTACTTTGGCTTATATGGTTGCAAATGAGAAAATTCCATTTTTTAATTTCTCTTTTTTTATAGATGTTTTCATTTCAATTTATTTTAAGCTAATAAAAAAAGAGTATTTATACTCATTTTACTTTTTTAATATACTGCTTTTCATATTCTGTAATTACATACTTATAATATTTAAATTTCAAAGTAAATATATTAGATTATTTTCAAATTCTTGATCTTACTTAAAATTACTCATTGTGTGAAAAGAAACATTATTCTTAAAAGATTTCAAACTAACTTTATTAAAGTTTTATTGTCCATAGATATGTTTCATTTTGAACTAATTTCATATTATGCATTTATGCAGCATTTCTTGCTACACAGCATTAGAGAAGTATCCATATAGCAAAAATTTTAAGAACAAGCTCACAATTCTAATTATTTTTTGTTTACTTTTCGTCTGGCTTGTGTTAATAAATGCTGATAGAAGCTAATGTAAAATCCAAGATTATTATATTAAACTTAACTATTAGTATATTGATGTAAAAATATGCACGCAAAATATTTATAGTAGATGGGACAATTTTCTTAAGAATGGTTTGTCTGCTTTCAGATGGAATTTATTTTACTGAAATAGCGCCATAAGAAACTAAATTTGGCGTCATAATTAGATCTGAAGTATTTTTTTTGGCGATTAATATAAGTCATCAAATATAGCTTATCATATACTGCCAGAAGTATTTCATTAGATATATAGGTAAAACCAGTATAAAATAATATAATTGTCTAATATTGGATAGTAAATCGATTCTTTCTTTCTTTTTGAAACGTTCATCCTCAGCAAAATGATGGTTTATTTTATCAAATAATTGATTTATTTCAGAATAAATCAGTTTAGCTTTTATAGTAAAAGCAGAAAATTGATTTTTGCACATAAATTCATAATTTAGTATGTTATAGCAGCTTGGAGTAGTTATGTTCTTATAGACATATGAAAATAAAATTAAAAACTGAAAAAAAATTCCTTTTTAAAAAATTAATTTAAAGTTATTTTCTTGTGATTTCTACAGTTAACTTAAGTCGATTGGATAATATGTCTCTACGCACATTCAATATTTATGAATTTAACTAGCATAATGAAATTTGCCACAACATGGTGTATAGCAGAATGCTGTTCTAAAATCTTCACAATCGACATCAATTTATTACGAGAGGACATTTTCATAAAAGGTTGAACCTAGGCTTACGTCGAAAGCAGAAAACCAGGAAAAAATCTGTCTAACATTTATTTTGAAAGTAGTAATACAAAATCCATTTTCCTATGTTCATTATTAGCATGAACTGATCTGTAATTTTCATTTCCAACGAGCTCTAATCTACTACGCCTATAGACCCGAGACCTTTGATTTGACATTAGGCCGTTTTAAGCCTATATTTTATATTTTAATACCACTTATTGGATAGCCTAGTAGCAAAAGGCCTATGTACGGCATTTTAATTTTTACCTCGTAAATTGATTTCAGGGTGACCTTTTTATGACTGTATTCATGGATTTCAAAGGAGAAAGCCCAGAAAATTTCCAAGCATACACCCGGACAGACGTATGTAGAAGTTCTATTGTTTTGAAGTTTTCGTTGTTCTGGCTAGAGCATTGGAACACCCATCTGACTGGAATCGAACTCGGGACCTCTTATTCTTCGAATCACGCCATCCTACCACTAGATTACGATGACCCTGCACGTGATATTTAGAGGATTTGATTACATTTTAAAAAGAAGCTATATATTAGAGATCTAAAAATTAAACTTTGTTAAAGTAAAGTCAATTTTTGGCCAGCTATCTTAGACAACAAAAGCGAGTAATGAATGAAATTGTGAAACTCGACTCTAGCGCCTTTTGTATAAAAAATAATAGTAATATATCACTCTAAGGCTATTTTTGTATACGATAGCTAAGGCAACCGCAACCTATCACTGCAATCATTTATGCATAGGAGTCAAAAAGAAATATACTTGGACTGAAATCCATATTGATAATCATCCATCAACTTATACGGTGTAAAAATATTGAAATTGTTGATCTACATGTAATGGAAAAAAGTAAAAAATCAACCATATGTTTGGTAAAAAAATTGAAAAAGCATAGCATTTTCTTCGTAAAATTGATTTTAGATTTCGTTATAAGCAAATTATTTAACCAAAAATTACTTAAAAATTAATTTCTTTTATGTAATTAACTAATTTGTCTTCTACACGACTAAAACATAAAATAGTTATTGCTATATTGTTTACTTTTCATGTGTTTATTCCTAAAGTTATTCGTTGCTATAGGCGTAAACAACATTATATTTGTTTGTTTATACTGATTTTATCATTGTCGCCAGAAATGAAATTAGAATAGCATTATAACATTTAACTTTCTAGATAGAAAGCAAGCTCGAGTTATTGAGTAACATTTAAAAAAATAAAAAAGTAACGCTTGTTAAATTATTTTATGCATATTAATATCAATGAACTCAATTTCATATTTTAGAGTGAAACAAAACTTTATTTTGAAAAATAAATTTTACGTTCGAGTTTTAATAGGATCATCTAACAGATGAAATATAGATTATAAATAATACATATATTGATTATCACTACTAAATAACACTCTCAAAATAAATATTCTTTGCTATTTTTATTTATGTGAATGGATAAATATCGATACTGTTATTTTAAGAAAAATATTATTTGCCTTAAAATCAAAATAGGTAATCAAATAAAAGGACAATCACACACACACACAGAACATCAATATAGTATACAAATATAGATAATGACATTTAAAATTTTATAGCCATAACATTTTATGGCATTTTGAGTCAAAAATAAGAGGAAATAAATACGATTCTGTCACAAAAGTAAAAACATTAATTATGTCCCTAATAAACCCAAAAATGCATTTACAGAACAAGTGCATAGTTTCTGGAATAGTCACAAAAGTAGTTTTCACTGTAATACATTTAACACTGTGATTTACGTCAAACTATAGTGTAGTGTCCTAGTTTTTTAGAGATTTTTCATACGCAATAAGCCTGCAAAAATTAATAATATGCGCCCTAAAAAGTTTAAATCTATTCAATGTTATTACTGTAAGTATTTAAATTCACATTATCTAAATTTAAAAATTAATTTTATGCATTAACTGTAAAATTGGTTATGTATATATAAGTAGTTCAATATATCTATTGACTAATTGCAAATTTATAAGAAATAATGAGAATTAATTCAAGAATTGTCTTTTGATTTATTTCACTTTAAAAATTTTATTTTAAATATTAATTGAATCAACATGATCTGACATGTTTCATGTAATATTTGTTAAATTGCTGGCAAAATCACTTTTTGGTCTTTTATAATGAAAATTAATTTATAATTTTGAATAAAATTTGGTATTTATTTCATTGAAATATGAACTGTTAAAATATTTTTTTAAAAAACTACTTCATGATGTTTATTGTGTGAATTATTAGTTAAACTTATTATTCTCTTAAAATGTGTATAAATCTGACTAAAGTAAATGTTTATTATGCTGTTAAAAGATCAATATCCAGTGTGATAAGCCAATATATTATGTAGTTAATAATTAATTTTGCCTTTTCGTATATGAAATATTCATTAATTTGTTTCTAATCAATTAATAATCAATTAATGAAACTTCCGTACTTAATCAATTTGTTATTTTGAGATTGAATGCGAACAAATATTTACTTACATTTGGCTTCAAGAACATCAAAAAAATGTAGTTCTTATTCCTACATTTAAATATTTTTCAGTGTACATATGTTTTAAATTAGTACTAAAATATTAATTAATAATAAAATATTAATAAAATTAGTACAAATGAAAATAACTATGTGCTTATTTTTGCCTTCAAAAATAATAAACATCTTTCAATTAAATATTTTTACTGTACTTATCATTTAAATTAATGCTAAAATCTTTATAATTATTTCTTCCATTTTTCTTCCATATTAATTAGTCTTAAATGCTCAATATTAATTCTCAATAAATTATCATTTTTAACATATGCAATTTCACCGTATTTGTACTTTTACTCACTTACAAAAGAAATATTAGATTTACCCAGAAAAGAAAAAACTGAAATGGTCTGTTAATTGTATGTTCACAAAACAAAGATCATTCTTATATCAAATGTAACTGTCAAAAATGAAAGATAACATCCGCCCTTTTTAAATAATTATGATAATAAGACCCTACGCTTTAAAATAGATGCTGAAAGTATACAAATATCCAAGTTCAATATGAGAATCGAACCCTTAAACTGATAAACAGTAGGCCATAGTTCTATGTAGCTAGATGGATCAAATATTGTTCTTGCTTTTTTCTGAAAAGGGAAATCAAATTTTCTAGTACCAAGATGTTTTACTACAAAAACCTCTGCATTTTAGGGTTAAATATATTTATCATAGAGTTACAGATCAAAGTTTGGTCTAGGTGTTTTTCTACAACAAAAATAATTGCTTCGAATTTGTTTTTTTATTATTTATATTATAGTTTGACTGCCTAAATGTGATAACCAAATTCGTTAAACTCAGTCAATCTTCTTGCAATTTTCAATTACGATAAATTGACGAACTTCAGGAACCACTTTTGTGCGCCGAACATCTACAATTCTTCAACGGATTTTAAAAATCTTAAGAAATTCTTGAGTGTATGGACCGGGCTATTAGTATTATTACATTTGGTTGAACCCCGTATCTTCCATGTTTAGTATGGCTGAAATGTGTATATAGAAATATACCAGCTCTGGCATTGGTTTGTTTGTCGCTCAACGGTAATTTTTTTGCACACGAGGGCTAATTAGACCGGGACTTACGGTTTAAAGTGGATTCCAAACCATTACAAACATCCATGCCCAAGGTGGGATTCGAACCCACGAACTGTTGAACCGAAGGCAAGAGCGCTAACCATTCGGCTGCCAGCTCGGTACTCTGGTATTGAGTTTGCTAGGTTATGGATTACAAAGCAGTATTTCATTACGCATTCTTTGGATTGAATTTCAGGCGATGCAGCTCAAATTGTAAACAGGTCAGTAATTTATCTTTTCATTCACTGACTCGGGTTTCAATCCTGTGAAAAATGTGTGGAATTGAAGGTACTGCTAATTGTTTTGATGACATTTTAAAGTAATACCCATGAATTTTCTTTTTGAGTTATCCATTGCATATTTATAGTGAGGTGTTAATTTGTGCACATTAAAATATTAAATCTACAACAAAATCTTTATCACAAAAACAAATGATTTATTTACATGAAAATTCTTCAGATACAAAATAAGACACATTATAAGCCCTTCGGAATTTTTCAAACAACAAATGCGAATTACTCAACAATAAATTAACTTAAAATGACTCAAGAAGATGCAAAAATTGCTGCGAAATGTATTATAGAACACGATTTAACAGTCTCACAGTGTATATATATAACTACTGTTAATTGATTTTCTCTCTTTCCTAAAGTTTTGTTAAATCTACTATTAAGCACTCGCTTGGATTTTATATTCCAGTATCGATAGAAGATAAGACACTAGAACAAGTTTGACATTTTGGAAGCATTTTTAAATTAATTCAGGAGATTTCGCTTGCCCTATATAACCAACTATCGAGCTTTATTGAGCTGAAAGTTTTAAACAACATAATTAAATCCTCCAAATACTTGCACAACTTTGCTAACAAGCTTTGATTAAAAATATTTCGCAAGCGAATCGTTGCAAATCACAAGAGTTAATTTAGAACCAAAGGAGATTGAAACAAAAATTTACGAACTACCTTCTTGTGACGGAATCTCCGGGTTGAGAATATATTTGAGAGCTGGATTATTCTGGGCGGAGATTACTTTAAAAATTGCATCATTCTGGGTCGAGATTATTCAAAAGTTGCGTTTTACTCAGACAGTAAGTTGTAAACAAGGAAAAAGGTACTTACAGCGTACACATTTAAAAATTTTTATTCATATCCCAATGAATAAAACCTTTAACTTCTTTTGTATATTTTAAGAATTGATACAGCAAAAGTTAATATAAATTAAGAATTGAAAATTAACAAATTTTCAACTGTGTGTGTGTTACCCCGTATAATGGTTTCTTTTCGTTCTCTATCTCAATTATTGCAGCATCTGAAAGCTCATATTCATTTAATTTTTTGAAATGCTTATAGGTGCATGAATTAACATTAATTATGATAAAACCTACAGTTAATAAAAGTCATTTTTCACCGAAAAACCTCTTTTATTTTCCCTTGAAAACTGAGGTGTGAAAGAAGTTATTTTTCCTTTACTACTCCATATTAATTTAATACTTGAGATTAATTAAAGAATGCAATACTATAAAGTAATTGGATCTTCATTGGATATTCATTACTCTCATGTAACATTTAGCTTATAAATAATTTGTTTCCAATTGCTCCTTCTGGTGGAGGTTTTTTTTTTTACTGATATAGTTGTGACAACAGAAAGTTGTTTTACAACTGGATTTTTGAATTTTCGCCAGTCTGACATGGAATTCGACATGGCGATGTTGAACTTTTTCTAGTCCAGGCTATTTTTCTAAAACTGAACTTTTGGCGATATCTTCGCCTCGGTAAAATTAATTTCTTTTTTTAATTTTTTTTTGTTTTGTTATTATATCTATTTTTTTTCTTTTTTTCAGAAATCTCTGAGTTTACAATCATTAAAAAATAGAAATTAAAAATAGACATAAAAATAGACAAAAAGAATAAAAAAAAGAAATAAAGTTTACCGAGTCGGAGATATCGCCAAAAGTTCGGTTTCAGAAAAATAGCCTGGTCTAGAAAAAGTTCAACATCGCAATGTCGAATCCCACGCCAGACTGCCGAAAATTCAAAAATCCCATTGTAAAACAACTTTCTGTTGCTACAACTATATCAGTAAAAAAAAACTTGTGAATAAAAAACTCCATCAGAAGGCGCAATTGGAAGCAAATTATTTATAAGCTAAGTGTCACATGACAATTACCACACATTGGATCTTCATTACCTTCATTACTTCTTATTTTTCCTTTACTACTCCATGTTATAATTTAATACTTCTAATTAACTAAAGAATTAACTAACTAAACTAAAGAATACAATACTATAAAGTAATTGGATATTTATTATCATGACAACTCAAGAGATGAAAAAAGAGAGTGATAAAAATCTTCGATGTTAGACTAACCGTAATATAGTGACAGTATTGCCTTTTGGATTGGATAGTTCCAGGTACGAATCCAGCAACTTTGTAAAGGGGAAAATTTAAAATATGGATTTTTACCCCACTTCATGCACGAAATTTGTTGGGTTGGTGTTTACAGTTCAACGTTTCTTGTTGAGTTGGTGAGGACATTTCAAAGTTACTCTCCTCAAAACATGCAAACACTTTCCTCTTTCTACAGTAAATTTCCTTTCGAAAGGTGAAATATGTTGGATGATAAAGACTAACAATCATATTTTCATCCGGTATGAGACGTAAAATCTTATTAATTTAAATTTAAAACTGTAATTGTAACTGTGTTAGATCTTACGCTCAAATATAATCGTGTTTAACAAAAAGAGATAGAGATACTGCGTTTTTGCATTTACATATCTAAGTAGGGCAGTGGTAGCCTAGTGGTTAGGGTATCGGCCTTTCATCCGGAAGGGTGGGGTTCGATTCCCAATGCCGCCAAAAACCCACCAAGTACATGCGATATACGTGCTCGTTAAATCTGTGGAATTGAAAGTCCTGTGGTCGGTCGTTGAGCAGTTACCATGGTTGCAATGGTCTGAAGAAAATTTCCTCCCCCTTCAGATCAATGTCAAAATTGAGGGAGTGGTGATGCCATCTATCGGAGGATTTAAAAAGGAGCAAAGACGTACTTTCACCTTTATGGTGCTCTGATTAAAACGAAAGACGCTCCCTACTGACTTAAATTCGCATTGCCAAGGCATAGTGACCTTGGCTTGCCCAAGTGTCGTAAGTAATAACAACAATATATCTAAATTGTCCAAAGATTTTATTTTAAAAACACGTGATTACTGCTAACTAGAAAAATAATGTTTTTTTCAGGATGCTGGGGGTGTTAACAATATTTTCCAATAGTTTTTAACAGTTTAGATATGAGACGTTGATTTAATTAGATTATTTTAAACAAAAAAGATATTAAACTATGCTGTTTTGTAGGTGTTTTGATGAATTTTTGCGACACCAAATTAATATTTCTTGTTATAATTTGTTATTTTTCTTTTTTATAAACTTGTTTTCTTAACTGATTTATTTACGAACTTAATATTATGGAAGTTATTGTACTGGGTATAATATATTATAAATAAACTCTTTGTTATATATTGTTCATGAAGCAAAATCATATAAACTGGAAGAGATATTTCGGAATGTGGGATAAAAAATCTTTTTGGTGATTGTAAATATGTATTTGGTATAAGTATGATATATCCCCCCCAAGAGATTTCTCGCCAAATCTGTTTTGATTAAAATGTTGCCAATTTGAATTTTTGTTGATTTTTTGTTGCAAAGTTTGCTTTTTTCTCATATTTTGCGTCATATATGTGTTTTTTTTAAGTGGCAACAGCGTTTGAATTTTTTGTTCAGAGTTTCAATTGGGCGGACTTTGGGAAATTTCCTTTTCCAAAAACACGCGTTCAGTTTGGCAATGAAAGAAGTCTCAAAATCACCAATGGAGAAAAATATATCCTAAAAGTTCCATATATTCTAGTTGAAAAAAATATTTTTTACATGGCTTAAGTTACGACTTTTATTATAATTCAGGACATTTTTCATATAATATGTAAAATGCGTAAAAAATTTTAATTACCATAGGATAATTAAAATTTGAATATGAAATAACATAAATAGATTAATAGATGATTTTATATGTGAATTTCGTTCTTCAAATCGCTTAAACGTAAATATAAATTGACGATTTCTGTTTCCGATGTAAGAGCAACATTTTAAAAGCAATCTTCTTAAATTTAAATTTAGAATTTTTCTTTCTGTCAAATATAAAGATATAGCATAACATGTAAAATAACAGGCCCAAAATTCAGAAAATGACTCCTGGAAAAATTCCAAAAGCTGAAAGATTATCCTCAGTATAAAATCTCACATTGTAAGTTGTATCCCTTTTGCACTGATGCTCAACTCGTACTGTCTAGGAGAATATTTTACAGAAAGTGAATTATTTTTAACAGTTAATAAAAAAGAACCGTAAATTCTTTCACGCTTTTGTTTCATACTGTTGTTTTCTCCCTTTTCAAAGCAATGATACAATGTTTTACATTTCTTTTTTAACTACTTAACCATAATGTGCATTGTAATTTTGTGATACAATGAATGAATTTAAATGTGCTTTAAGTAATTTATAAATGGCATTTGACATATTTAATGAAGGATTTTTTTAATAAATGCATTGTAAAATAACTGAAACCAAGAAGCGCGATGAAACAAATTAGAACCAGATGTGTTTTAATTTGTTTTTCCCACGTAAATTCGAAAGGATCAGATGTTAGACATATATGCAAACATTAGGTCTACCGGAAAGTTCTGTCCATTTTTGGCATAAAACAATTTAAAAAAAATTACGTCAATAAACTTTATTGAATAATATAATTTCCATTGCTATTAATGACTTCTCGCCAGCGTGAGGACAATTTGTCTACCTCATTTTAGAAAAATATTTCATCATTTCGTGCGAAAAGTTGAAACGGTGTTTGAATGATAACTTCTTCATTTTTGAATTTTTGCCCATCAAAAAATTATGTAAGGACAAAGACAAGTGATAGTTGGAGGGTGATATGTCCGGAGAATATGGTGTATGGAACAGAGTTTCTAAACCTAGTTTTATAATTTTTTAACAAATTTTTTTCTTGGCTTCTTTCATAAACTGTTCTTTCGTGGAACATTGCCAACACTGTTTTTTAAACTGTACCTTTAAATCATCCTGTTTCTGACAATACTTTTCCGAATTGAACTTTTCGTTCAATTTTCAATGCTAAGAATGTATTGGTCCTCTAATGCCTCACCATATGCACAGTATTTCTTTATTCAGGGCCAAATTTGTTTTAGAGTTGGAAGGGCTAGGTTTTCCGAACAATATACCCTTTTCCTTACGATTATTTCGTAGATAATCCACCTTTTTATCCCCAGTTATCATCCTGTTCAAGGAGGGTTCGATTTTGTTTAGAACAAGCAGAGATAGACATATGATGACTCAATCATCAACATTCTTCTGACTTAATTCATGTGGTACCCATTTTGAATGTTTCCACACCAATCCTGTCTTCCGAATATGGTCCGAAATGGTTTGATGAGCTGAATGTAACCTTCTGCCATCTGCAATGTTGTCAGACAAAGATCTTGCTCTAAAATAGGTTTAACAACAGCTTCATCCATCAGCAGCAGAACCTTCCGGTAGACTTAACAATATGATAATAAATAAACAATGTCCTGCTTGCATTATGGTTTTTATGAACAGATTTCGAACTGGAATCTACTTTACTTAATGATGATATTAAGTTAACTGGATTCCTATTATGTACTTAATTACTCTCTATAGCAATAGTGTTGTAGGATGTATAATAAAGGGTATTGTATAAAGTGTTTTTATTTCAATGAAGATCAGAACGAACCGGCTAGCTTAATATTCGTTCTTAAAATTAAGTGGGAATTAATTTGTTTAGCTGTTGTAATAGAGTGTATGCAACTTCTTTTCGTTGTTTGTAAGTATAAAGGGAAAAGTAATGCAACAATTCTTATAAATCCCACTCTTATATCAAATTTTTAAGAGATTTTAAGATATTGAACAATAATTTCTTATTGTATTTTCTAATGAGAGTTATCATATTGAATTTATTTCTTAATCTGCTATTATTTTCTTTATTTATCATTATATTTCACTAGTCCATTATTTTGAAGTCATCTGAGAATGATATTTTTAGTCCACATTGGATACATGTATGAAAAGAATAGAATTTCCTTTCAAGAATATATTGCCTACGATAAGTCATGAAAGAAAGAAGAGTTTCTAATGTGATTTTGGCAAATGACATATTTTTATTCATAGTTATTGAGAACCGAAAGTAAAAAGGAAATGAATTACACTTAATATCAAATAAATTTTCAATCTAGACAAAAAAATGAGGAAAATAATCGGATTTCTCTTTTAAAATTTTTCCTGTTTTACATTAATTAAATTTCAAACAACAAATTCTATAAGAAGATAGATAAGTGAGCTAACTTTTTTTATTTCTAATGTTGGAGATTAAAATTGGATTAAAGTGATGCAATAACTATGTGCGATATATATATATATATATATATATATATATATATATATCCCTCCACAACTTAAAACATATTTATATGTTGGGGAATTTTTCTGTAGTTATTTAATCATAAGTCAGTGATTAAATTCACACTTTCATTTCTCAATACTGAAATTATAGATCTCTTTCAGAAGATATGGGCTATTTTAATAAGTGTAAATAACATTTCAATTAGATATATACATAACAATTTTACACTCTTATGCTTTAAGTTCAGATAAATTGTGTTACCAATCCTTCTTTCTTATCAATGCATCACTTTTGGCAACAACATACAGGCAAGAAAAACCTTATATTTTGTAATATATATTTTATAAACGTAAATATTCGTCTTACTAATTTTTTATAAAATTAGTAATGAGAAGCATATACAGCACTTTTTTTTAATTTATAAAAAAACTTATGTAACTAATATTTCATACCTTTGGAACACCTTATAAAGAGTATAACAACATTTTGTAAAATTAATGAATCATTCGTAGGGATAAGAATATGTTTTATCTAATTTTATTCTAATGTATATTTTACTGACACCTGTTGTCTCTTTTGTATTATTTCAACTTTTCTGGAGGACTAACAGCTTTTGAATGGCTCAAAATTTAAGGCACTTCAATACTAAGGAACATGTATAACATATTTCCTTCCAGTTTTTAACATGTGTGGAACAGAAAGACAAGTCAGAATTTTAAAAAACACTCCATTAATTGTACAAAGCAAATGTACTGAAATCTGTGCGAATCTTGTAATGCATATATTTATAATGGTGTTGGCTAGCCCAGGACTATAGCTGTAGGTTAACGAGTTTGGAGTACTCACCCATCGCCAAGTGCCTCGTAATTTTGAACCACGGTCAGGTGACGAGGTCACATCTGAGCTGGTACCATTCTCTCCATAAATCCTGTAATGAATAAAATCGCATACTATGCTCATTTTATTACATTATAACTAATTTTAAGGGGCTAATACCTTTATAAGCATAGTTAATCCATTTAGCCTTAAAGAACATGCATACCAGACATTGTTGGTATTAATCAAACATGTATTAAAACGCATAATAATGCTAACATATTAACTCCGTCCATATGCGTAAGAAAACTAAACATTGATCTAATCAGTCATTTGAGAAGATATCAAGCATGCATTGCCTATTTCGAAAGGGTCTATCAAGATACCACCAATTTGCATACAATACCTCTCATCACCTTCACAAACTTCCATTTGAAAACAATTAGTTATTTTTATTTAATTTTTCAAGGTTTTATTTAATATATGTTCCTCTAATTTTGTATAAATTAACTAAGACATGAAATTGATATCGAACTATATATAATAAAGTAAACGAAAAATATTTTCTCGATATATGGAACACATGCTCAAAATATCCTGAAAATTTACCTACAGATCTGTAAATCTGTACAAAGTTTTGCATATTATCTAATATTTATTCTTCCCAACTTTTTGTAAAATTTATCAGTCCTTTTATAATTTAATTATTATATTCAATTGCTAAGAAACATAACACACACACACACACACATATATATATATATAATGTATACTTTAATTTATATATATATATATATATATATATATATATATATATATATATATATATATATATATATATATATATATATATATATATATATATATATATATATATATATATATATATATATATATATATATATATATATATATATATATATACAAACATGAATATTCTAACCTACATTTTAAAGAAAATTTTATGTTTCACAATATTACTACCTTTACCTCTAGTCAGTGAAAAATAAAACATAAAACAAAAGTTATAAGAATAGTTAAAACTTTAGTTTTTATATGATATATAAACAAATGTCCTTAACTATAGTGATCTATTATAAATTTGATATACATAAGAATTTTTCTGAGAGGGAAAAAAATAAAAAGAGAAGGAGTATGTATGTGAGTATTCCTTATAAATCATAAATTATTTTTACCCTTTTATTCAGCAAAGGGTTGTTTTACACTAAAAAACATATTAAACTTTCCTTTCCTTTTCTACTAAATTTTCATCTAAGATTTTTTTTCAATTCCGAATCATATCATCGAATAAGGTTTCTGTTAAAAAATAAAATTCATTTCATAAACCACATTTCTTCAGAGGGTTTGTTATTTTCCAACGATATCCAATCCTGACTGCTGGATTTATATATTTTGCTTATTAATAAAATACTTTTCAAGTGAACAAGTTGATTTAATTTATAAAAGTATACTGGATAACTTGAAACACCCAAAAAATAAAAAAAATGATATTATACAAGTAGAAAAATTTCAAAAATAGTATGATGTATAAAATATATATCAAAATGAATTCGCTCATAAACTAGTATTATTTTTGTTTTGTAAGATGAAATATAAGATAACCCATGAAAGTTAGTTATCCAGAAAATAAGTGTTATCCCAGAAAGTAAGTTATCTCAGAAAGTATATTATCCAGACTGTTAAATGAATCATTTTGTTATTTAAAGGAATTCCAAATAAATGCTTGTAGCGACTAAAAATATATTTTATCATGTTTTGTTGAATTTGCTTTTTGAATAAAATGTGTTTCTAGTAAGACAAAATAAAGTAAGCTGAATAATAGCCAATCATTTGTGAACATTATTTATTCGTTACTTATACCTGTTTAACTTGACAGTTTGGTGAAAACAGTCTCAGTTATCCATTAATCAATTGCCTTCAATTAAGACAAAAATACGATAAAAAAAATTTTTCATGCCAGTTCTTTTTTTCAATAGCGTTTGAAAAATATTAAAAATGATCATTATTTTATTTTCTAACGATCTTATTATCTGATGTTTTCTTTGGTTTCTTGGCTGGTTGCTACATCATCACTTTTTTACCTGCAGCAGCTAATTGGTCGAGGTTTACGCTTTAAATTGAATTTTAATTCGCGATAAATATTTTCACTCTATATGGAAACCTATCCTTAGTTTTTCTTTAATTTTTCCTATTTATTTTCCTATTTGTTGTTTTTCATCTTTCTTATAACATTAATTGAATATATTAAGATTATTCCTAGTAACTTAACATATTGAACATTTCAATATTTAAAAGCATATTGTTTGTTAAAAGAAAGTCATAAACTAAATATGCAATGTAATTTTAGCATGATAATCTTAGTTATATTCAAAATTATAACTAGACAATCATTAATATGATGTTCAACATATCATCTATATGATTATTAAAACAACATATTAAAGGAATAACATATGCTAAAGTCTTAAAGAGTTTTGTCGTAAATATTTTGCAACGTATTCACATTAACGCCATTTTTATATTTCAGAGTAGGTTTCTTATCCATATTTAATAACCGAAGTGATTCGTATAATGCAGTGATTCGTCAATTCGAAATATCACAAGCATTTCTAAATTATTTTTTTTTTGTTTATTCTTCTTATTTGAGTAATTTACCAGCATAATTACCTAGAAGATGAAGCATTAGAAGTGTATTCCGAGGCATTAGAAATTTAAATAAAATACACTGTAAAAAAGAAATCGGAAACTATTCAAATAAGAATAAAAATAGAAAGGAAAAGTTAATAATCACATTATTAATTTCATTCGTGTATTGGGAATGACACTGTTTAGCACTACAAAATGGAATCTCATGTGCAGATCAACTAAAAATGAATCTAACACAAATGCTAAAAAATTCTCTTTTGATATTAAATATTGAACTCATGATTTCTTTCATCCGCTTTCCAAAACATTGCTGAAAGGGGGCTTAGTGGAAAAACTGTAAACACTTTCTCTGGAGTGAGAAAAAAATAATAGTTTTTCAAGTGGGAAAAAATTATAGATACTTATTTTGAAAAACTAAAACTACAAAGTGAGGACCTGTAGAAATAAGGGTATAAGTGATACTACACATATTTTTCTCTCCTGCAACTTATACGCATTTATGACAATTGAAAAAGCTGCAAAAAATAACATGCATTCTCAATTCAAACGAGTTGAGTTCCAGGAAAGCATAACAGAGTTTAAATTATCATTTATATATCAGCATACAGTTTAAATTATTAATTACATCACTGCAGAAGCAATTTTACTCTGAATTCAAACTTTTGATTTTGATATTGATTGGTGATATTTTTATGATTTATATTAATTACAAATACAAAAATCAAAATTTAGAAATGAAGCAGGACCAGTTTTAAATTAGTCAGTGATTAATATTTTGACATAAATTTCATTTATTTCTGTCCTGCGGCAATCAATGAAACCTCAAACGATATTTTGATGGATAGCGAGAGTAAGGATAAGCATAACAGCGTCTTTTTGCTTGTTCTTTTCTTTTTTATTAAACACACTACCAGTTTTATATGAAAAATTGTAAAATAATGTTTTTCACATCATTTTTTAATAATTGAAAAAGTGTTTATCTTCATGACCTTTTATTTGTTGTTTATTTTCCAGTCGCATTTTAAAAGAAAGAATATTTTAGTGCTGTAAACTATAATTAAACGATTTTCCAATTTGATGTCAGCAGAGTTTTCATTTTAAAATTTAAATTTTAACTCAAAGAGAAAATTTAAAATCCACATAAAAGCGTATTAACACTCTTTGTATTTAATATAACAAATAATAATCGATTGCATGATAATGAATGCTTATAAATATCTGTCAAATATAAGACAAATTTTATTTTACAAATTCAGTATTATCTATAAATCACTTTTTATACATTTATTTGAAATAAAAATATCTGTAAGCATTGTCTTTAGGTAAGATTAAATCGAAGAAAGAAAAATTAGAATTTTTGTTTTGCTACATGAAGTCATGAAAATTTAAAATAATAACAATCACGATAAATTCTCAATTTAAAATATAATAATTTATAAGCAAATTATTTGATAAATATTATAATAAATTGCGTTGATTCGTGAGTTTATTGCCTGCTTCAAAAATCTTAACTATTTCGAAATTTTTGCTTTGAAAACATCTCAAAATTTTAGAAAATTTATACTTATTTAATTAATTAAAATAGCTATAGTATCAAAAATTAATTAAAGATAATATTTTTTCTTACATTAAATAATATGATCCATTAACAAAAGTAAGTGAAAAAATATTTAATGCAAGCATGAATAAATCTTTTATAAATTAAAATTTAAAAATTTTTTTCTTTGTGATATATATATTGATTTTTATTTTCAATTTTCTTTTGTATTCATTTCGTACTCGAAAATTTTGAAATAACTTGTGATTCTATTTGAAAATTTTATAAGTGAAAAAAACATTCGAATGTAAGAAATAAAAAATTGACATATGACAATAAAATATGATGAAGTAATTGTCATCTTAGAATAATAGATACGAATTAAAGTAGTAATTACACAATGTTTTTTTTTTTATTCTAATAATAAAATATACTTAGTTGTTTGGATATTTTGTTGATTGAGTTTCTCGGTTAACAAAATTAAGAATTTATTTTATGAAAGGTATATGGATGAATATTTCCGTATTATTACTTAATTAATAAAATGATTGCGATAAATTAAAATAAAATTTTTATAGAAAATGACAATGCATGAAGCAATCCAACATTTTTAAAAATGTGGAATAAATCATTTTTTTCCTAAATGCACAACTTTTTTCAGCTAAATTCCCCAATAAATTCTCAATTTCTTAATCAACACTAATTATTTTCATTTGTATTTTGTTTCGTCTGAAATGCTTGAACAACAATGATTTTTTTAAATGTTTCATTAGCAGTCATGATATAAAGTGGTGCCATCTATAATGTTTTGCAAATACTATTCGTTTTTATTGATACTCAATGATTTTCGGAATAATGCGTATATGAGCAATTAAAATATCTTTCTCATTATTATTGGCAATATTTTACTGTAAATTCGCAAAATTGAAAATAGGTTATTTATTTTTATAAATATCTTTTTTAAATAATTAATTTAGTTATACTTCTAAATAGGAAGAAAGGTTTTTGCTTAATAAGAATAAAAATTGTGCAATGCCAACATATTTTGAAATATTTATTTATTTTTTGATGTTTTTCATATTATATTTGAATAAGATGTGATGAGGTTTAAAAATAACTTTGTACAGAGAGTTTTTAGCATTTTACTTACACAGGAACGAGGAAATTTATTATTTTTTTTATAGTTTACTCTGAAATATTATATATATTTACTATATAATATTGTAATTCTAAACCAACTGTAAAAATTATTTATTGTTTTCATTGAACTTTGCTTTTATTACCACCCGATTATGGACTATCATTATAGAAACCTAATATGACCCAATACACATTCTGGTTTTCACATTTTCACATCATGGAAACATTTCTTTATATTCATACAAGAAAACATGCTTGACTTTCGTTATTTTAAGCGTTATTTTCATACCTTATTAAGAAAATTAAAGATTAAATATACATAAGGTTTCTATAAGTTAAATTTTTTCCTTTGATTGCTGAAAAAATATATTTTATCGATAATAATAATAATGATAAATAGAAATTGACATAATTAATATATATATATATATATATATATATATATATATATATATATATATATATATATATATGAATATCTGTTTCTGATGAAAAGTAGGAAATAGCATAACACACTTATGATAGCAATGATTAGAAATACGAGTCTTCTTCTGAGGAAAAAACTAAAACAGAGTTGGAAAAATGAGGGGATAATTTAAAAAAAAAACATAATAGCTTTTTTAAAGAAAAGGCAAATTTTTTAGCAAACTACCATTTTAAGTATTAAACTTAGGTTTTTAATTTAATTACATTTTAATAACTTAGAAAGCAAAAATAGTTTTTCGTTCATATATTCGAATCAAATTTTTTTAAAAATTGACAATATTTCTCTTTAGGACAACTGAAACAGAAACTTGATCTTGAGAATCTCTTAAGAGCAGTTAAATTATTCTTAACGATGTGTATAAAAATAATTCCATCCGTAGAAATGAACTTATTATCAACATTATCATCGATTTGATCACATTTCATTGATTTGATCGCAGTTTAATCGATTTTTTCACATTTCCATCAATTTGATCCCATTCATTAGCATCGATTTGAAGAATTTGATAATCAATATTAAATGTGCTCCAATATTATGTGCACTATTAAGATAATTGTCTTATAAATATTTTCTAATCAAAAAACCAATTTTTAGCTATGACTTTCAAAATTGATCGCATATTGGTCCTGACATTTCATTAGTTCAGTAAATCCTTCTAAAACCGAAAACCTCATATGAAGTTTGGAATTCAATTTAAAAATAATGACATAAAAATAATTAGGTACAAACTTTTTATTATTTCTTTCAACATTTTCTCAATTCATGTTCATCGAGTAATTAAAAAATCATCATTTTTTTAAAGACATCAAATTGATTACTTATAGCTGCCGACAAAAATGTATTGGAAAAATGTTTTTGCATTAACATTTTATTATTAGTATTTTAATTTAGAATGATGAGAAAAATATGCTAATTTGTTATCTCATATTATCTCTATGTTAAATTCATATATGCTATGACATCTGAATTAAAAATTATTAATATTTATTAGTAATAAATATTTATATGTTTTCAAAACTCTTGAATCAATTTATCTAATATTCTTTTACAAGTGAATATATTAATTTAAAGGCAGAAATTTTGGCTTATAATTATGAAATATATATATATATATATATATATATATATATATATATATATATATATATATATATATATATATATACTTGGACTTCTTTTGTACTGTACACTGAAAATTTTTAATCCAAAAAAAAAAAAAAAAAAAAAAACTAGTGAGGAATTTTGGAGATAATTTGCATCCTACTTAGATAAATTTTCAAAAAAATATTACTGTATTTTTATAATTATTATATATTTATAATTTATATTCATTGCTTAAGAACAGTGTTTTAAAATTCATTTCGATAAATTATTTTAACATTAATTTATAAAAAAGTTCTTAATTTGGATAGTTTCTAAAAATGATTAAGGTTTTAATAATGTAGTTTATTTAAAACATTAATTTGTGCAAACTTCGTATATTGGTAAGCAAAACATTTCCTTATTATAATGAAGTGAATACATATTACCACAAAATGTTTTCTTCAAAGCAATATAATGTGGATATTTTCTACTAGATTTTCTTGTTGATGGAATTCTGAATTTGGCACAGGTGCCGTATAATCCATGATTCCAAATTCAGAATTTTTTTAGCGATGAAGAAATGTTGCCAAAATTACGTAAATACTAGGGTTACCAAAATAGAATTTTTGGCATTATTCTAATAGGACTCCATATGTATGACGTAATAAAACGAGGATGCCAGAAATATAAGAAAATCTGCCAACCTCAGAATTTGGCATCGTGGATGATACTTCCCCTGTGCCTTAAATTTGGATTACAAAAAGAATGATTTTTTGATTCTTACAATAATTCAATAATATTTTTTGTTCGAAATAAAGTATCTATGAAAATTCGTATATTCTAGGAATTTCCTTCTTTAAAACATTTCACATATCTTTAAAAACAGAGAATTAATTTTAAAAAGTTTACCTTTACATAAATGTTTTGATTGATTCGTAATCTGAGAATTCAATCACAAATATTTAAGTCGTATACGCTTAAAATATCATTTTACAGCATTAAATGTATAAAAACGATATAAAAGGCTTGCATATATTTCCAAGCAAATTTCATGTCAATTCGCTATATCAAGTTTCGTTGAGCAGTCTTTAAATTACAGTTTAACAAATTCACATTTTGGAATTGATGAAATTCTAAACTGATTTTCCCATATCCAAATATATTTACCCATATTTTTAAAAATAAAATAAATCTAAGCTAAGGATATTTTAACTTTTAAGTTTATTAGATTTTTTACTCACATTAAACTATGTTAACAATATATGGAAAGTGATTCTTGCGATTTTAATAATAGATACCATAACTAAATAACAGTATTTACAATATAATAAGAGAAATTACCCTCTTTAAGAAATTGTTCAGTTGTATTTCTAAGCAAATAAATGGTTAAATTCGCGAGCTCTTCATGTTTTTTTTAATTTTTATTTATTTATTTGCAATAAACGAGCATTGGGCACAGATGTTGGCACAGGTGCCGTATAATCCATGATGCCAAATTCTTAGATTCTCGATTTTTTGGCGGATTTTCTTATGTATCTGGCAACCTCGTTTTTATTACGTCATACATATGGAGAACTTATAAGAATTATGCCGAAAATTCTATTTTGGTAACCTTAGTATTTACGTCACCGCACACGTCACGATACGTCATCTTGGTAACATTTCTTCCTCGCCAAAAAATTCAGAATTTGGAATCGTGGATTATACGGCTCCTGTGCCCAGATGTTGTATAATCCATCAAGCCCAATTCTGAGTTATGGTGACTTTTTGGCGGATTTCCTTGCTTATATCTGACAACATGATTTTTATTATGTCATACAAATGAAGAAACATAAAAATTATATAGAAAATTCTTTTTCGGAAATCCTTAGTATTTAAATCATAGTTGGGAGACACCACAATACTTTATCTTGACAACATTTCTTCAAGTTTAAAGGAATTCAGAATTTGGCTTGCTGGATTATACGGTAGCTGTGCCGATTATTGTGTTGTTATAAAAATTACATAATGAGATAAATTATTAATTGCAATTATAACATTTTTTGCATTGCATATATATGATACACGATACAAATGATTTGATTACGAAAATTTAAAACAGAGGAAATAAATTAAGTTTATAAAGTTGAATGCGTGTGTAGAACTTTTCTTCTCAATATAAGTGTACTCTATAAAATTTGACATTTATCGATGATTATTTATAGGATTCTCCCATTGTGAGGAACATATCTTTGTACATATTTGTATACCGCAGATGTTGCTTTGAGAATGATCAGCTTTGGATTCATAACATCTTTATGATATTCTCAGTTTTCAGGAGACAAATTTGTATGTAATGTCTGTCTACACTAAACTTCCTTGGTACTACATCTATGAATCAAACGCAACTCTTATCATATCACCAACAGCACTTTTGTAAAGATGTTTGAACTTCATTTCTGAGCATAGCTTCAACAAATCCCTTTGGCGAGTTGAACATTTGATATGGTTGTAAAAATTTTAAAATAATTCAGCTGCAACAACAACACCATTTACTAAAGAAACGCCCAATTCATTTTCTTATATTCTTGAAATTTTGCAGGCGGATGTTCCGATTTTCAATTGATGTTAAAACCGGAAAATCCACCTCAGAGTTAGTCGAAAGGTTTTCATTTCAGAAAGGGACTACGAGATGGTAGGACTTCAAGGTCTGGTATGTCCGCGTGTGGAAAAGAGGTCTCGCCATCATTGATTGGGTTTACCAAGTGGATCTGACCCTCACCCCTTCCAAACTCGAAATCTAACGCTTCAATCACCCTGGGGTCATTTACTAGTCTCTGAGCTCCCCTTTCAATCGGATTCTGCATCAAAATACTCAGAATCAGTATCGGAATAATTTTCCTCACTCATTAAACTGTCTCTACCATTCTCCAGTTTGTTAAGAGGAAATATAAAATAATTAAAATAGTTGGACAAAGTCCTTACAATTAAGCTAACCACATTACCCATAGTGACTAATGAAAAGAATTAGACGTTTTAATAGCACTCAAAATTAAGCAAAAGTTTTCGCAGTTTAGCACTCAAGAGTTTTACTGAAAATGAGCAACAGGTCTTTATTATTGAGATTAAATTCCATTATTAAAAATCGTGCATTATTAATTTACATTGTAACGTTAAGAATGTGTCTTTTGCTTCAGATTATAAGTTACTTTAATATCTTACCTCATTTAAAATAACTTAATTTAAACTTTTATTAACTTTTGCTTATAATTTATTTTACATACTTTTAATTTATTTTATCCTAATTTACTTATTACAACTTTTCATTAAAATAAGTAAGCTATGAGTTACTTATTATATAGTTTAAAATTAGGAAACTATACTTTGCGTGTTTTCATTGTAAATACTCATTGAAATTGTTGAAAAATATAATTCTACATAAATTTTAAAAATAGTTAAATATTAACCTTTATTTTTCTCATAATTTTTATAACCAAACACTGAATCCTGTGTACGTAATATAGTATAGATTTTAATATCAATCAATATAAATCCTAATCATATATACTTTAATACTTTTAACATGAAAATCTTTTATTGTATTTATTAACTAATATCACAAATCTCTTTTTTCAATTTGTGAAGTATAACAAGATTCAATACAGAAAATTTATTTTCAAACAAATTAAAAGTTTAACTCTATCTTCATATTTTCTTGAGAAAAACAAAAATAAATCAGAATGCATATATACACCTATTTCTGGTAAGAACAATAAACTTTAAAACATATTTTAATTTTCCTATTTTGAATTTATAATAATATTTTTTTACAGCTTTATGTAGTCTCGAAATTTTGATTTCAAATAACTCATGTTATATTTCCCTGCTTTTTTAAATTTTAAGCTAAGTATAAAAATGTCTTGCAAAGCAAGCACATTGCAATCTACCAATTAGCTAATATTAAAGTGCACAAAAGCTATTTTTTAACGTTCAATCTTTTCAAATTTATATAAATTTTCCTCTGTGAATAATTAAGTTCTAAAAATGTTTTTTTTTATAATTTCAAAATAAAAGCAGCATAAAAACTGATATCAACCTAACCACTCCTTTAATAATTAGTTTCTTGAGTTAATAACTGTATATCACGAAATAAAAATTTGTTGATAACCAAACCACAACTCATATGTATAAATTAGATTGAAACTAAACATTTAAGATTTTCGCTGCTAACAAGATTGTGTTATAAAACTGCTTTTTTTCATATCTGCTGGGAAAAAGCAGATTTGAAAATAATAAATAAAAATAATTACTATTTGGTTTTAAAGCAAATAATTTTTCTTAGCTTATAATTAATCGAATATTCTTAAATTTAGTTTTCATTTCTGATGTCTTCAAAAACTGAATTATTTTTTTAATAAATTTACATTTATAATTAAACGAACCATCTTCTAACTTTTTTGTTTTATTTTTAAATATTTACAATTGTATCGTTTTAATTAATTTTTATTTTAATTAAAATGATATTACTTGTCTTAATTTAAGCAGATTTTTAATTTTAACTAAGATTGCTATTAATTAAAAGGTTATTTTGTATTTGGAAGTTTTAGGAATGATTGAATATTTGCCATAATTGTCGGTAATTAACACTTTTATAAAAAAAGCAAATTGTAATCATGAAATAATAAAATAACACGTAAAATATATATTTATTTCATTGCTATATATAATTATATAGCAACAAAATTTGATGTAACAGAAGTATGTTAACAATTGAGATTGAGAACTAACAACTAAAAAGCTAGATTTAAATTTTAAAATGTTGTATATGTAATCAAAATTATAAGTAAAATTTAAAGCTTCATAAGATTAAATAAATTTTTTAAAATTAAAATTTCGAAAGGTGGGGACATTTATTTTATATTGAACAAATTTTAAACACAATTACAAACAAAATTCTGAACCACTCATTATTAAATTGCTCTTGGTATTTTTTATATAAATAGCACAAAATCAAATATCCAGATTTTTCTCTTCGAAAAGCAAGCTCTGATAATTCTTTAGAATCCTTTCCGTGCGCAATCGATATGTCCGCAAAACACAAACAACTACAGATAATTTAAAGACTTTCAATTTTTGTGGAAAATGTTAGAGCGACAATAAATGCTTCTCTATTTATAAATCACATATGACAAGATTAATGATAAGAAAAAGACATTATCTTTTAGAGTAAATGAAAGAAAAGCCATTGATGTTCAAGATTACTTTCGAAAAACAAATTTATTGTTTATAAATAGAAAAAATATAAAATTTTTATCCTCGTACAGTACTATATTTCTTGTAGCTAGCAACATGAAATTTGAAGGTACATAACAATTTCTATTTTTGTAGTTGATACTTCAACGTAAGATTTTGCGAACATATCAAAGGATGACGTGTAAATGCAGGATCAGCAAGTTTGTTAATCAAATTTGAATACTTAGCCACTAGGAATATTTTTTAATTTCATTTTGTAAATTATGTATACATAATACGAAATATTTTTCTATTTTTCCCACAAAAGTTTTATTAGTGTAAAATATTAAGAGCTGTAATATGCATATCAACTACATGGGTATCAAAATATTACTATTAATTATTTTATTAATTATATTACTTTAAATTTATTAATTTTATTAATTTAAATATATGTTATTAAAACTCGAAACTGCATTACCCGAACTCTATCTTAAATATGATGTATATACACAATTTCCCAAAATTTCACTTTAAAAATATGTATTTATAATTGGTTTGAATGAAATTATGGAATTTTTAGTAAATTCTTAATTATGTTTTACATTTGTATATATGATATATTCACACACTAATTGTTTTTATTTAATTTGTTGTATAGGTAAAGAATTTTTAAATATTCAAATGAAGATATTAAGAAATTTTAAAAACTATTTGGTTCAAGCTGCAATAAGCCATTAGTGTATATTCACAACAGTTCAATATGCATTAATTGCTTGCGAATAATTCATTTTTAATATATATTTTTTACAAAAGTGTTCGTAATTTATATCATAGCAAACTAAAAGCAATTTCGATTGTATACTTTATTTAAAAATTCTGTAGTTTTTATGGAATGTACAAAAAATGTATAAAGTTAAATACATGAAAATAGATAAATATTATGCAGAAATATAAAGATATTGTTTATAAATACATTATGTATTGAACTAGATATATTAGTTGGTAGCTGTTATACGTGTGTACGTGTATAATTTTCTGGCTCTACGTTATTAAAATTTTTGTTGATACTTTTCTGTTTTGAAGCATGTTACACGTCTATGAAAATTGCATTAATTTCAAATATGAGTCATTCTTATTGGTTCTCCAATACATCAAGAACTATCTGAAACATTTGTTTCAGAATAAAACTATCTGAAACAGTTGTTTCTGAGAAAACTATCTGAAGCACTGTAACTATCTGAAATATTTGTTTCTATTTAGCAACATTTTCATTAAAATCAGACAAATTTATTTTTAAAACGCCAAAAATACATTGGTCATACCAAAGAATGCAATTATTGTTATCAACATACGAATTACATAAATGCTCACTATAGATTTATTAATATCTAAACAGCCGCCCAACTTGTCTAGTAGTCAGCGTGCCTGACTGCGGATAGGGAGGTCCTTGGTTCGAATCCCGGTTCGGGCATGGATGTACTTTTCTCTCTCTATCTATCCTGTCTTTGATCTTTCCTTCTATGAATGGGTTGTTAATGGTAGCCTACCCTATAAACAGGTACCTGTGGCATGTGTGTACTGAAGAAGTCGGACTCTTCACCAAAATATCGTTCAGATGGAAAGTGGAGCAGCGCACCCCATAATGCCAGCCTAGCTGCACACGACAACAACAACAAATATCTAAACATCAACAATACTAAAGTACGATTTGCTTCAGGCAAAGATATTTGCATGCCCTTTTATGTATTTCCTCACGAGGTGTATGCCTTAATCTTAGCTACAAAATATGAAACTTCAAAAAATTACATTATTATAGAGAAAATTTATTTTACTTATTATAGAGAAAATTAGCCCATTGGTCTCCAACTTATCATGAGCTGATAAATATCTGTAATGAATAGGTGTCTATTTTCTATAAAGAAATAGAAGAATGACATGTTCTTGACTGTAATGATAAAATTTATTGTTTCACACGTACGTATATGATACAATATAAAAATTATTCGTATATAAAAAATAATAAGCAGGTATTAAAATTGAAATTAACTACATACTAAAAGTGCAAACATGTAATAAAGTTACTGTTGTTGAGTTGTGCTGATGCATAGTAGTTCGTATGTTTATATCATGACTTTAGAACATTATGACGAAATTCAATGCTTGTGCTCTTCTATAATCAGTTGTAGAGTTGTGTTGATGGATAGTAGTTCGTATGTTCTTCTCATGACATAAAACTTTATGACGAAATTCAATGCTTGTGCTCTTCTATAATCAGTTGCATAGTGGTGCTAATCCATAGTAGTTCGTATGTTCATATCATGACTTTAGAACATTATGACGAAATCCAATGCTTGTGCTCTTCTGTAATCAGTTGCATAGTTTTTACACCCTTTATCACAAAGAACTCTCATTAAGAAATTTTCTTCACAAATATTCTTCTCTTTTGGATATAAAAGTGGACATGTAATTTTCATAATGAGATTTCAGTTGGAATCGTCAAAATAAATTCCATTCACTTCCTCTGTTTGGCTATAAAGTTTCTGACTGCGGAGGATAAAATTCAGAGCACAATGAAGATGCATGTCATATAAGGAAGCTGCAAATGATGAACAATGCTGGCTTTCATTTTCTTAACTCACAAGCCGGTTATAAAAATATTTGTGTTCCCCTGTGGTGAATTAAAGGATGTTTACTACATCATTTGCATCATACCGTAAAAATTCACCGCCAAATTGTACATTTGAGATGGTCATAAAAATTGTAAAATAATTTAGCAGCAGCAACAACAGTATTTCCTAAAGAAACGACCAATTCGTTTTCTCATATTTCTGAAATTTTGTCGGCGGATGTTCCGATTTTCAGTTGGTGGTAAAACCGGAAAATCCACCTCAGAGTTAGCCGAAAGGTTTCGAATTAAGTAAGGGACTAGAGATGGTAGGACTTCAAGGTCTGGTGTGTTCGCGCGTGGAAGAGAGGTCTCACCATCATTGATTGGGTTTACCAAGTGGATCTGACACTCACCCCTTCCAAACTCGAAATCTAATGCTTCAATCACCCTGGGGTCATTTACAATCTCTGAGCTCCCCTCCCAATCGGATTCTGCATCAAAATACTCAGAATCAGTATCGGAATAATTTTCCTCACTCATTAAACTGTCACTACCATTCTCCAGTTGATTAAGGGGAAATATAAAATAATTAAAACAATTGGACAAAGTCCTTACAATTAGGCTAATGACATTACCCATAATTAAGCAAAAACAAACGAATTAGACGTTTATAGCAACTTTTTACTAAGAGCAAAATGTTCACTTTCGCACTCAAGAGTTTGAATGGAAATGAAAAACGTTTTGTAGCTCGAACTTTATTTTGATTGTTAACAATCACTCAGTGTTAACTTACTTTGTAAGGCAAAATGTTTTCCTTTATTGCATATAATAACAATGAAATTTAAAATTCGCAACAATGTAATTTCATGTGTAATAATAAAAAATCGTTCTTACCAATTATTAGCTTTTTCATTAAAATTTATAAAGTATATACTACAACAGACACACATACACGTACAAACAGATGGAATTATATATATATATATATATATATATATATATATATATATATATATTTACATATATATTTATGTATATATATATATATATATATATATATATATATATATATATATATATATATATATATATATATATATATATATATATATATATATATATATATATATATATATATATATATATTTACATATATATTTATATATATATATATATATATATATATATATATATATATATATATATATATATATATATATATATATATATATATGTACGTCTGTTGGTTTTTTTTTTTTTTTTTTGACAAATTGGAACTATGTAATATTTTAGAATAAAAAAAAAATTTTGAAGAACACTAAATTAAATACAAAATCATAAAATGTACAAAATTATCTTGAATAAATGCTAAAAGATAATATTTGCGATTAATGTTATACGTCATAAAAATATATCAGATTCTTTTTTTAATTTTTATTAAATGAATAATAGGAATTAAAAAAATATGGAATTAATAATAGTATTTATTAGTAATATATAGATAGATGTAAGCTTGCTAAATTCCAAATCACAATTTTTAGAATGAAATATACTTTTATGTTCAAGTTGTTCATTAAAGTTGCAGAAAAAAATTTTAAAAATAACAGAAAATTATAGCAAAATTTTATAATTTTGATGAAAGTTGTAAAATTTATCTTTTCTTATTGAAAAAACGCTAGTAATACTTCATCTCCATAAAACTATGAGATATACTATATATGACAAATTCATTTCATTAAACATTAATAATAATTTTAAATATTCAAATGACATATACAGATACTAAAATTTAACTTAAAATATAAACATGCATAAAACAGTTATTATATTTTCAATTCACTATTTTTTACGAAGTAGTACAGTTTTTATGTGATTAATTTTTTGTAACGTTTTATAAAGTTTTACTTCAATTATAAAAATATGCTTAGGTAGAATTTAAAAATATTTAAAATTATTATGATCTCTGCATCATCAAACACCTGTCTCGACATTCTACTGGCCACTTGAAGTGTATGATCTTTGAGGAGGGTGAAAGAAAATACCCAACATGCCCCAAATGCGACAATGCTCCGTTTTGCCCGCAACACATCTTGAAGTGCTTGGGGTTTTCTCGTGAGGAGGCTGTGAAAAGTCCACATCTGCTCGTGGACTTTTTGGCTTTCTATGATCTCATGGATCATAGATAGGGATTAGTCCCACCACCACCATCATCAAACACATTAATGTAGGAATTTGTAAATAACAATGGCACAGATGCCTTATTATCCAGGATGCCAAATTCAGAGTTTGGTGAATTTGTTTTGGCGGATTTTCTTATGTATCTGCCAACCTGGTTTTTATTAAGTCCTAAATATGGAGACCTATAAGAATTATGAAAAAAATTCTATTTTCTTCACCGTAGTATTTTCGTCATCGCGCACGTCACAACACGTCATCTTAGCAACAATTCTTCATTGCCAAAAAATTTAGAACTAGGCATCATGGATTATTCGACATTTCTGCCCTAACAATTCAAAGACCTTTTAAAT
Source organism: Latrodectus hesperus (assembly GCA_037975125.1). Taxonomy (NCBI): domain Eukaryota; kingdom Metazoa; phylum Arthropoda; class Arachnida; order Araneae; family Theridiidae; genus Latrodectus; species Latrodectus hesperus. Next base: position 50,937,095 of record CM075861.1, read on the forward strand.
ATCATATAAAATGTCCATGTTTCATCTAATTTAATATACACAACTTTTTATAATTGGATATAATTTATCAACTGATACTTTTTTTTATGCTAGCCATCTTGACTTTTGCCTTGTGCTTGTAATTTTTAATATTTTGTTCAGAGGTATTAGAAGGCCCGAGAACTAATGGCATCACAGCCAATTTTTTTGGACATTTGTAACAAATAAATAAATCATTTGATACTTGCACTTCAACTGCTTTTGAAAATAATACTCTGATTTCTTGCCCATAATGCAAAGCTTTCAGATAAATGATCAATGTTATCTCCGGATAAGAATATCATTGACGTATGTTTTTATTTAGAGAATATCTCTTGCTCTGTGGACCAATTTTGTGCTTAGGAGGTAATTTCACTGAACTTATTTTGTTTTGAGATGGGAATACTATAGTATATCCAATGAATCTGAAACATTTTATCAGGATTTTTATTTCGTAAATGTTTCTGTAGAATACATTTTAATGACTTCTATGATGCTTATTTTCTTAGGAAAAACCAAATTGAAAAGATTATGTTCTTAGTTTTAGTAGTTTTTTTACCATATTCACCAAATATTCACTTATCAAATTTGACACTGAAACAGCTTTAAAAGATGACTGTTGACTGTTTTAAGTGTTAAAAGCAATGATTGGTTTTAATAAATTTTGTGAGAACGTTTATGATGACTAAGGAGACTCAAGATTACATTTTGTTTATTTATCGATATTTATTGAGCAATACTCTCTGTCTCTCTCTTTTTATAAATTCATTTCATAGGGGTCACTTCATACTCACATATAGTAATAATAATATGAATAAGAATTATTAACATAATAGTTATAATAGTTCACATAATATTTTTAAGAATTACTTACATTATAGTTACAAGAATTACTCACATAAAAATATTAAGAATAACTTTCATAATAGTAATAAGAATTACTCCGATAATAAGAACTACAATAGTAATAAAAAAGGCAGACCTGTGTAATTTCGTAAAAATAGAAAACATCGGTTTCAAGTTACTAATATGAAGATTTAATGAGTTACTTTCAATCTTAACTCACTTCATATTATGGAATTTAAACTTTCACTTAACTGCTTGCATATAGTTTATCTTCTCAAAATTTCTGTACATGTTCCATTATAATTTACTAATTTCTAATAACGAACATTTTTTTACATCATCTGACTTTAAATACATTCAACGGTGGCAAATCCAAATAAATTTTCCTTTCAAATTATAAATATTTTATGTATAGTTAATTTAAGTCTAAGGTTTTGTTATAACTTATAATTATAAAACCACATAATGTGTGAGTAAGGCTAGAGATTTACATTGTATAACTTAATCATATAAGAATATGATTAATTAATTAGGTCTTTTAAACATTTGGAACAGTTGCTACTTAATACTCACATAGATAATAGTACTAAGAATAAAAATTACTCACATAATAGTAATAATGATTATTCATATAAAAATAATACAAATTACTCACATAATGATTATAAGAATTAAATATATGATTTTTGCCATATTTATATGCTAGTAACTCATAAAATTTGTGATGAACATTATGATTCAATTCAGAAAATACGTTTATAAGCAAGTTATTGGTATTAAATCTTTGTTCTTTTTATGAAAATATCAAAATCTAGTTTATTCTAAGAAAAAAACTAATAAAGTAAATCAAATATGTTTATTCAGGCATATTTTTAAAAGAAAATAAACTGGAAAATAAGTTTCATTTTTCATACTTCTTGTTGATAAAAATAATCTTTTTCACAACTTTATGAAGCCCCGAAAAATTAATCTGAAAATAAAATGAAATATCATCAAATAATTTTTCATTCCTTAAATTAAAACTAATCTTAAGCTAATTATTAATAAGTTTTGCAGAAAACATTTTGTAATTTCAACTGATTCTAAGAAAGTGTTTAATATTCAATCTTTTTATTTTTATGCAAATTATTGCTCTTCTATAATTAAATATTTTAATGAAAAAATTAATACTAAATTAAAATATAAAAACTAAATTTCAAGTATCCGCTTTTTTAATTAATTTTTTTGTTAGTAATTGTTTCACGAAAGAGAATGCTGTTAATAATCAAAACAACTCACATGTTTACACCAGATTAAAACTAAACTTGTAAGGCTGTTTCTGCTAACAAGGTTTTGTAATGAAACTGCATTTTTAAAAAAAAAATCTTTTGGGAAAAAACTGTATTAAATAAAGTAATTATCATTTTGTCTTACAGAAAATAAAATTTTTTCAGCTCCTAAATAGGGAAATACTTTCAAAATTATATTTTTTATTTCTGATATTTTCATAAATTGATTTATTTTAAGTGAATTTATTTTTATAATTAAATGAATCATCGTAAACATTTACTCTTATATATTTGCAATCTCATTCCGTTTATTTTCAGTAGTATTTCTGTTAAAATGGTATGATTACCTGTTTTATTTAGAACGGCTTTATTATATAATCACTTTTTTAGTTTAATATGTTTATTGTTTAATAGGAACAAACTTAATCATCCTATTCCCAGTCATGTTTTTCTATTTTCATGCTGAATGTTGTTAATTCTTTCTATTTAGAAAAAACACTTGCATTTTTTTTTTACCTATGTAAAACCTTAACCTGTTCTTGACAGCCCAATGTGGGGCAAGGCCTACAGTGCCCATATTTATTTTCCTGCCAGAGTGCCTGGGATCCGAGGCATATGTCCAGGTTAGGTGGACATCATACCCCAAAACTCCAATGTTTAGTTCCCAAACGTGCATGTAACTCAGTTTATCGACCCACTGAAGTAATGAAAGGCTGAGTCGACTATGCCCAGCCTGAGGATCGAACTTGTGCTTTGTGATCGCGAAAATCTGACATTCAATCACTGGGCTTCTTTTACCTATACAATTAAACTTTAAAAGACGATTTCATTATTAGGAAATTATATATCTGGTAGTAAAAACCCAAAATCACACTAAAGCTATGAATGTAAGCATTTACATTAATTTTTGGATGTGGGGTGTCCAATAAAATTCATGAGCAATTTTCAAAATGTAGAAACAGTTTTAAAAGAAAAATGTAGAAACAGAAGAAACAGTTTTGACAATCACAGGATTATTATTTATATTGAAGTGAATTGTCCTCTTTTGGGGGCAATTCAATTATATATGAAGACTGTTTTAAAAGCATGGAATGTGGACAATTGAAAAGGGTACACGATGTTTTCTTTAAAGAAGTACTTGAAAATTCTTTTAAAGTTTTCTAATTTTTTACCCTGCAATATTCGATATTATATGAAAATGGAAGAAAATATAAAAGAATTAATTTAAGAAGTCATTTCTTAGCCGCGCGCAAATTTTATCAAAAGAATTTTTAACATATTTTCGTAATTCCATTGTCATTTATAAGACCTAAATTAAGATATAAATTTTCCCTTTTTAGGACTCCTGAGTTTAAAACTCTTTACTTCTTTTTTCTTAAACTTTTCAACTTTACTACCCCTGGAAAAACTATTACTAGTGCTTAGTTTATTTTGATTCAAACGATTAAAATGAATAAACTCTATTACAAAATGTCTGTCATATTTATTATTAATTATAAATTTAATAAAAAAAGATGTTCACTGCTAACAAAATGTTGTTACAAAACGGTTTTTTTTTTTTTTCAAATCTGCTGAGGAAAAAGCAGATTTGAAAATAATAAATAAAAATATTTACTATTTGGTTTTAAAGCAAATAATTTTCTTAGCTTATAATTAATCGAATATTCTTAAATTTATTTTTCATTTCTGATGTCTTCAAAAACTGAATTATTTTTTTCGTAAATTTACATTTATAATTAAACGAACCATCTTCTAACTTTTTTGTTTTATTTTTAAATATTTACAAATGTATAGTATTAATTAATTTTTATTTTAATTTAAATGATATTATTTGTCTTAATTTAGGCAGATTTTTAATTTTTACTAAGATTGCTATTAATTAAATGGTTATTTTGTATTTGGAAGTTTTAGGAATGATTGAATATTTGCCATAGTTGTCGGTAATTAACACTTTTATAAAAAAAGCAAATTGTAATCATGAAATAATAAAATAACACGTAAAATATATATTTATTTCATTGCTATATATACTTATATAGCAACAAAATTTGATGTAACAGAAGTATGTTAACAATTTGAGATTGAGAACTAACAACTAAAAAGCTAGATTTAAATTTTAAAATGTTGTATATGTAATCGAAATTATAAGTAAAATTTAAAGCTTCATAAGATTAAATAAATTTTTTAAAATTAATATTTTGAAAGCTGGGGACATTTATTTTATATTGAACAAATTTTAAACACAATTACAAACAAAATTCTGAACCACTTATTATTAAGTTGCTCTTGGTATTTTTTATATAAATAGCACAAAATCAAATATCCAGATTTTTCTCTTCGAAAAGCAAGCTCTGATAATTCTTTAGAATCCTTTCCGTGCGCAATCGATACGTCCGCAAAACATAAACAACTACAGATAATTTAAAGACCTTCAATTTTTGTGGGAAATGTTAGAGCGACAATAAATGCTTCTCTATTTATAAATCACATATGACAAGATTTATGATAAGAAAAAGACATTATCTTTTAGAGTAAATGAAAGAAAAGCCATTGATGTTCAAGATTACTTTCGAAAAACAAATTTATTGTCTAGAAATAGAAAAAATATAAAATTTTTATCCTCATCACAGTACTATATTTCTTGTAGCTAACAACATGAAATTTGAAGGTACATAACAATTTCTATTTTTGTAGTTGATACTTTAACATAAGATTTTGCGAACATATTAAAGGATGACGTGTAAATGGAGGATCAGCAAGTTTGTTAATCAAATTTGAATACTTAGCCACTAGGAATATTTTTTTTATTTCATTTTGTAAATTATGTATACATAATATGAAATATTTTTCTATTTTTCCCACAAAAGTTTTATTAGTGTAAAATATTAAAGCTGGAATATGCATATCAACTACACGGGTATCAAAATATTACTATTAATTATTTTATTAATTATATTACTTAAATTTATTAATTTTATTAATTTAAATATATGTCATTAAAACTCGAAACTGTGTTACCCGAACTTTATCTTAAATCTGATGTACATACACAATGTCCCAAAATTTCACTTTAAAAATAAATATTTATAATTGGTTTGAATGAAATTTTTAGTAAATTCTTAATTAGGTTTTACATTTGTATATATGATATATTCACACACTAATTGTTTTTATTTAATTTGTTGTATAGGTAAAGAATTTTTAAATATTCAAATGAAGATATTAAGAAATTTTAAAAACTATTTGGTTCAAGCTGCAATAAGCCATTAGTGTATATTCACAACAGTTCAATATGCATTAATTGCTTGCGAATAATTCATTTTTAATATATATTTTTTACAAAAGTGTTCGTAATTTATATCATAGCAAACTAAAAGCAATTTCGATTGTATACTTTATTTAAAAATTCTGTAGTTTTTATGGAATGTACAAAAAATGTATAAAGTTAAATACATGAAAATAGATAAATATTATGCAGAAATATAAAGATATTGTTTATAAATACATTATGTATTGAACTAGATATATTAGTTGGTAGCTGTTATACGTGTGTACGTGTATAATTTTCTGGCTCTACGTTATTAAAATTTTTGTTGATACTTTTCTGTTTTGAAGCATGTTACACGTCTATGAAAATTGCATTAATTTCAAATATGAGTCATTCTTATTGGTTCTCCAATACATCAAGAACTATCTGAAACATTTGTTTCAGAATAAAACTGTCTGAAACAGTTGTTTCTGAGAAAACTATCTATCTGAAGCACTGTAACTATCTGAAATATTTGTTTCTATTTAGCAACATTTTCATTAAAATCAGACAAATTTATTTTTAAAACGCCAAAAATACATTGGTCATACCAAAGAATGCAATTATTGTTATCAACATACGAATTACATAAATGCTCACTATAGATTTATTAATATCTAAACAGCCGCCCAACTTGTCTAGTAGTCAGCGTGCCTGACTGCGGATAGGGAGGTCCTTGGTTCGAATCCCGGTTCGGGCATGGATGTACTTTTCTCTCTCTATCTATCCTGTCTTTGATCTTTCCTTCTATGAATGGGTTGTTAATGGTAGCCTACCCTATAAACAGGTACCTGTGGCATGTGTGTACTGAAGAAGTCGGACTCTATCACCAAAATATCGTTCAGATGGAAAAGTGGAGCAGCGCACCCCAAAATGCCAGCCTAGCTGCACACGACAACAACAACAAATATCTAAACATCAACAATACTAAAGTACGATTTGCTTCAGGCAAAGATATTTCCATGCCCTCTTATGAATTTCCTCACGAGGTGTATGCCTTAATCTTAGCTACAAAATATGAAACTTCAAAAAATTACATTATTATAGAGAAAATTTATTTTACTTATTATAGAGAAAATTAGCCCATTGGTCTCCAACTTATCATGAGCTGATAAATATCTGTAATGAATAGGTGTCTATTTTCTATAAAGAAATAGAAGAATGACATGTTCTTGACTGTAATGATAAAATTTATTGTTTCACACGTACGTATATGATACAATATAAAAATTATTCGTATATAAAAAATAATAAGCAGGTATTAAAATTGAAATTAACTACATACTAAAAGTGCAAACATGTAATAAAGTTACTGTTGTTGAGTTGTGCTGATGCATAGTAGTTCGTATGTTTATATCATGACTTTAGAACATTATGACGAAATTCAATGCTTGTGCTCTTCTGTAATCAGTTGCATAGTTTTTACACCCTTTATCACAAAGAACTCTCATTAAGAAATTTTCTTCACAAATATTCTTCTCTTTTGGATATAAAAGTGGACATGTAATTTTCATAATGAGATTTCAGTTGGAATCGTCAAAATAAATTCCATTCACTTCCTCTGTTTGGCTATAAAGTTTCTGACTGCGGAGGATAAAATTCAGAGCACAATGAAGATGCATGTCATATAAGGAAGCTGCAAATGATGAACAATGCTGGCTTTCATTTTCTTAACTCACAAGCCGGTTATAAAAATATTTGTGTTCCCCTGTGGTGAATTAAAGGATGTTTACTACATCATTTGCATCATACCGTAAAAATTCACCGCCAAATTGTACATTTGAGATGGTCATAAAAATTGTAAAATAATTTAGCAGCAGCAACAACAATATTTCCTAAAGAAACGACCAATTCGTTTTCTCATATTTCTGAAATTTTGTCGGCGGATGTTCCGATTTTCAGTTGGTGGTAAAACCGGAAAATCCACCTCAGAGTTAGCCGAAAGGTTTCGAATTAAGTAAGGGACTAGAGATGGTAGGACTTCAAGGTCTGGTGTGTTCGCGCGTGGAAGAGAGGTCTCACCATCATTGATTGGGTTTACCAAGTGGATCTGACACTCACCCCTTCCAAACTCGAAATCTAATGCTTCAATCACCCTGGGGTCATTTACAATCTCTGAGCTCCCCTCCCAATCGGATTCTGCATCAAAATACTCAGAATCAGTATCGGAATAATTTTCCTCACTCATTAAACTGTCACTACCATTCTCCAGTTGATTAAGGGGAAATATAAAATAATTAAAACAATTGGACAAAGTCCTTACAATTAGGCTAATGACATTACCCATAATTAAGCAAAAACAAACGAATTAGACGTTTATAGCAACTTTTTACTAAGAGCAAAATGTTCACTTTCGCACTCAAGAGTTTGAATGGAAATGAAAAACGTTTTGTAGCTCGAACTTTATTTTGATTGTTAACAATCACTCAGTGTTAACTTACTTTGTAACGCAAAATGTTTTCCTTTATTGCATATAATAACAATGAAATTTAAAATTCGCAACAATGTAATTTCATGTGTAATAATAAAAAATCGTTCTTACCAATTATTAGCTTTTTCATTAAAATTTATAAAGTATATACTACAACAGACACACATACATGTACAAACAGATGGACTTTATATATATATATATATATATATATATATATATATATATATATATATATAACGTCTGTTGATTTCTTTCTTTTTTTTTTGACAAATTGGGAATTTGTAATATTTTAGAATAAAAAAAAAATTTTGAAGAACACTAAATTAAATACAAAATCATAAAATGTACAAAATTATCTTGAATAAATGCTAAAAGATAATATTTGCGATTCATGTTATACGTCATAAAAATATATCAGATTCTTTTTTTAATTTTTATTAAATGAATAATAGGAATTAAAAAAATATGGAATTAATAATAGTATTTATTAGTAATATATAGATAGATGTAAGCTTGCTAAATTCCAAACCACAATTTTTAGAATGAAATATACTTTTATGTTCAAGTTGTTCATTAAAGTTGCAGAAAAAAATTTAAAAATAACAGAAAATTATAGCAAAATTTAATAATTTTGATGAAAGCTGTAAAATTTATCTTTTCTTATTGAAAAAACGCTAGTAATACTTCATCTCCATAAAACTATGAGATATACTAAATATGACAAATTCATTTCATTCAACATTAATAATAATTTTAAATATTCAAATGAACAAGTACAGATACTAAAATTTAACTAAAAATGTATAAACATGCATAAAACAGTTATTATATTTTCAATTCATTATTTTTTACGAAGTAGTACAGTTTTTATGTGATGAATTTTTTGCAACGTTTTATAAAGTTTTACTTCAATTATTAAAATATGCTTAGGTAGAATTTAAAAATATTTAAAATTATTATGATCTCTGCATCATCAAACACCTGTCTCGACTTTCTACTGGCCACTTGAAGTGTATGATCTTTGAGGAGGGTGAAAGAAAATACCCAACATGCCCAAGTGCGACAATGCTCCGTTTTGCCCGCAACACATCTTGAAGTGCTTGGGGTTTTCTCGTGAGGAGGCTGTGAAAAGTCCACATCTGCTCTTGGACTTTTTGGCTTTCTATGATCTCATGGATCTGGTCTAGTTCCACTAGACCAGATAGGGATTAGTCCCACCACCACCATCATCAAACACATTAATGTAGGAATTTGTAAATAACAATGGCACAGATGCCTTATTATCCAGGATGCCAAATTCAGAGTTTGGTGAATTTGTTTTGGCGGATTTTCTTATGTATCTGCCAACCTGGTTTTTATTAAGTCCTAAATATGGAGACCTATAAGAATTATGAAAAAAATTCTATTTTCTTCACCGTAGTATTTTCGTCATCGCGCACGTCACAACACGTCATCTTAGCAACAATTCTTCATTGCCAAAAAATTTAGAACTAGGCATCATGGATTATTCGACATTTCTGCCCTAACAATTCAAAGACCTTTTAAATATCATATAAAATGTCCATGTTTCATCTAATTTAATATACACAGCTTTTTATAATTGGATATAATTTATCAACTGATACTTTTTTTTATGCTAGCCATCTTGACTTTTGCCTTGTGCTTGTAATTTTTAATATTTTGTTCAGAGGTATTAGAAGGCCAGAGAACTAATGGCATCAGAGCCAATTTTTTTGGACATTTGTAACAAATAAATAAATCATTTGATACTTGCACTTCAACTGTTTTTGAAAATAATACTCTGATTTCTTGCCCATAATGCAAAGCTTTCAGATTAAATGATCAATGTTATCTCCGGATAAGAATCTCATTGACGTATGTTTTTATTTAGAGAATATCTCTTGCTCTGTGGACCAATTTTGTGCTTAGGAGGTAATTTCACTGAACTTATTTTGTTTTGAGATGGGAATATTATAGTATATCCAATGAATCTGAAACATTTTATCAGGATTTTTATTTCGTAAATGTTTCTGTAGAATACATTTTAATGACTTCTATGATGCTTATTTTCTTAGGAAAAACCAAATTGAAAAGATTATGTTCTTAGTTTTAGTAGTTTTTTTACCATATTCACCAAATATTCACTTATCAAATTTGACACTGAAACAGCTTTAAAAGATGACTGTTGACTGTTTTAAGTGTTAAAAGCAATGATTGGTTTTAATAAATTTTGTGAGAACGTTTATGATGACTAAGGAGACTCAAGATTACATTTTGTTTATTTATCGATATTTATTGAGCAATACTCTCTGTCTCTCTCTTTTTATAAATTCATTTCATAGGGGTCACTTCATACTCACATATAGTAATAATAATATGAATAAGAATTATTAACATAATAGTTATAATAGTTCACATAATATTTTTAAGAATTACTTACATTATAGTTACAAGAATTACTCACATAAAAATATTAAGAATAACTTTCATAATAGTAATAAGAATTACTCCGATAATAAGAACTACAATAGTAATAAAAAAGGCAGACCTGTGTAATTTCGTAAAAATAGAAAACATCGGTTTCAAGTTACTAATATGAAGATTTAATGAGTTACTTTCAATCTTAACTCACTTCATATTATGGAATTTAAACTTTCACTTAACTGCTTGCATATAGTTTATCTTCTCAAAATTTCTGTACATGTTCCATTATAATTTACTAATTTCTAATAACGAACATTTTTTTACATCATCTGACTTTAAATACATTCAACGGTGGCAAATCCAAATAAATTTTCCTTTCAAATTATAAATATTTTATGTATAGTTAATTTTAATCTAAGGTTTTGTTATAACTTATAATTATAAAACCACATAATGTGTGAGTAAGGCTAGAGATTTACATTGTATAACTTAATCATATAAGAATATGATTAATTAATTAGGTCTTTTAAACATTTGGAACAGTTGCAACTTAATACTCACATAGATAATAGTAATAAGAATAAAAATTACTCACATAATAGTAATAATGATTATTCATATAATAATAATACGAATTAATCACATAATGATTATAAGAATCAAATATATGGTTTTTGTCATATTTATATGCTAGTAACTCATAAAATTTGTGATGAACATTATGATTCAATTCAGAAAATACTTTTATAAGCAAATTATTGGTATTAAATCTTTGTTCTTTTTATGAAAATATCAAAATCTAGTTTATTCTAATAAAAAGTCTAGTAAAATAAATCAAATCTGTTTATTCAGGCATATTTTAAAAAGAAAATAAACTAGAAAATAATTTTCATTTTTCATTCTTCTTGTTGATAAAAATAATCTTTTTCACAACTTTATGAAGTCCCGAAAAATTAATCTGAAAATAAAAAGAAATATCATCAAATAATTTTTCATTCCTTAAATTAAAACTAATCTTAAGCTAATTATTAATAAGTTTTGCAGAAAACATTTTGTAATTTCAACTGATTCTAAGAAAGTGTTTAATATTCAATCTTTTTATTTTTATGCAAATATTGCTCTTCTATAATTAAATATTTTAATGAAAAAATTAATACTAAATTAAAATATAAAAACTAAATTTCAAGTATCCGCTTTTTTAATTAATTTTTTTGTTAGTAATTGTTTCACGAAAGAGAATGCTGTTAATAATCAAAACAACTCACATGTTTACACCAGATTAAAACTAAACTTGCAAGGCTGTTTCTGCTAACAAGGTTTTGTAATGAAACTGCATTTTTTAAAAAAATCTTTTGGGAAAAAACTGTATTAAATAAAGTAATTATCATTTTGTCTTACAGAAAATAAAATTTTTTCAGCTCCTAAATAGGGAAATACTTTCAAAATTATATTTTTTATTTCTGATATTTTCATAAATTGATTTATTTTAAGTGAATTTATTTTTATAATTAAATGAATCATCTTAAATGTTTACTCTTATATATTTGCAATCTCATTCCGTTTATTTTCAGTAGTATTTCTGTTAAAATGGTATGATTACCTGTTTTATTTAGAACGGCTTTATTATATAATCACTTTTTAGTTTAATATGTTTATTGTTTAATAGGAACAAACTTAATCATCCTATTCCCAGTCATGTTTTTCTATTTTTATGCTGAATGTTGTTAATTCTTTCTATTTAGAAAAAATACTTGCATTTTTTTTTACCTATATAAACCTTAACCTGTTCGTGGCACCCCAATGTGGGACAAAGCTTACAGTGCCCATATTTATTTTCCTGCCAGAGTGCCCTGGGGTCCGAGGCATATGTCCAGGTTAGGTGGACATCATACCCCAAAACTCCAATGTTTAGTTCCCAAACGTGCATGTAACTCAGTTTATCGACCCACTGAAGTAATGAAAGGCTGAGTCGACTATGCCCAGCCTGAGGATCGAACCTTGTGCTTTGTGATCGCGAAAATCTGACATTCAATCACTGGGCTTCTTTTACCTATACAATTAAACTTTAAAAGACGATTTCATTATTAGGAAATTATATATCTGGTAGTAAAAACCCAAAATCACACTAAAGCTATGAATGTAAACATTTGCATTAACTTTTGGATGTGGGGTGTCCAAAACAATTCATGAGCAATTTTCAAAATGTAGAAACAGAAGAAACAGTTTTGACAATCACATGATTATTATTTATATTGAAGTGAATTGTCCTCTTTTGGGCTTTTATATATGAAGACTGTTTTAAAAGCATGGAATGTGGCCAATTGAAAAGGATACACGATTTTTTCTTTAAAGAAGTACTTGAAGATTCTTTTAAAGTTTTCTAATTTTTTACCCTGCAATATTCGATATTATATGAATATGGAAGAAAATATAAAAGAATTAATTTAAGAAGTCATTTCTTAGCCGCGCTGTAATTTTTAACATATTTTCGAAATTGCATTGTCATTTATGAGACCTAAATTAAGATATAAATTTTCCCTTTTTAGGACTCCTGAGTTTAAAACTCTTTACTTCTTTTTTCTTAAACTTTACAACTTTACTACCCCTGGAAAAACTATTACTAGTGTTTAGTTTATTTTGATTCAAATGATTAAAATGAATAAACTCTACTACAAATGTCTGCCATATTTATTCTTAATTATAAGTTTAATAAAAAAACAATTATAATCAGGAAATTAATAAAATAGAGCATATACCTGTGTATTCATAAATATACTTATCGATATTCGTATATTAACGAGACATTATATTAGACACGAAATTCATACAAAACTAAACTATATGAATATAAAACAATGAAATTCAAAGCATAAAATATGGCGAAATAAAATTTGAGTTCTCAAGGTGAAAAGAATCGCGAAAATTGCAGAAATTTATTTATTGGTGGGCAAAATTGAAACAACACAAAATCACAAATGAAAATCTAAACCATTACTTACTTAGTTCAACTTCCTAATGTTTACATAACTGACAGTCAAAAATTCATTCAAATTTTCATCCTCGAGAACAAGCTTTGATGATTCTTGATAAATGTTTTGTGTGCAATCAATACGAACACAAAATATATACAACTGCTTGTAATTTAAAGACTCAATTTTAATGGAAAATGTTAGATAAAGAATAAATGCATCTCGGTTTATAAATCACATGTGACAAGGTTTATGATAAGAAAAAAGACATATTTTAGTTTAAAGGCAAGAAAGGCCATTAAGACTCAAAATAACTTTTAGAAAAGAAATTTATTGGTAAAAAAAGTAGAAAAACTATTTAACATATCATAATTCAAGAGTCCTTGTGAGTTGCGACATATAATTCGAGGGCAAATAACAATTCTTTGACTTATAGTTGATACACTAATGCATAGTTTATAAAATATTTGAAAGACATTATTAAAGTTAAATACAATATTACTGTTTATATAAATCCATTACATATATACTACACCCGATTAGCATATTATACACTTTTACGATTTTAGTATATGTATATTAACTACATATGAATATCACAACATCATTTATATTACTTTTATTAGTATTAACAATTTTGCATAATGCTCTCTCCTCTCAATTTTGTGTTAATTTCAATGTGTATTCAATTATTCAATAATTCATTTCAATTTTCTGTTAATTTCAATTATAAAGGAATTAGTTTTGAGGTGCGTTTGACTAAGGTTACTTAAAATATTATATTTATGCATATCATTTTGCTTACATTTTCACTTTGAAAATGAATAATGTTTACATTTAAATTAGTTAAACTGAATGTAAATGAATTCTAGGCTACAAATTATGTATTACTTTTATACATAATATTCAATTACAATACAGCTCACGTACCTTATGAAATATTTCCTGTGTTTTTACAATAAATATCATTATTGTTATAAGATATTAATCTTTATTATTAGCATGAAAATTGCATAACTATCACAGTATTATTGTGATTAATATTATTATATTTTTATTAAAAATTTGCATTCAGGAGTCAATGATATCACAATTTCGCTCAACAAGCAGCAGTTTATAATTCACTCATGTTTACTTATACAAACAGCAAACAATGCATACGATTAAGTATCATTTTAGCTGAATTATTCTTGACATTTAGGATAGGATTAATGCTTTTCGATTCGATCATAAGACAATCAATTATCAATTATAAGACATGTTCAATGCATGTCAGTCAGAACATAAACCATCAATTTCGGAAAGGCTCTTTACATGAGTGTAATCGAACATCTGTTTCGCATCTTATTATAATCCCGTTTTAATTTTTAATCTGCTTCAACCCTTATGCTTATAAGAAGATACTTGTTAGCAATTTTTCAGCTCCTTAGAGCAAAATTTCTTCAATGCAGATTAAGATTTATTTTTTTAATCATGCAAATCATCTGCTGAAGCTTAAATTTTAAGTCATTATGGATTTAATTTATTAAAGATAATTTTAATGATATGACAATTAAGTGTTGATGCACTTGATTAGCTCTATTGATTCTGGTTTGTTTGTCGGCAGGTTGCGAGTGCGTAGTGTTTGACAATACCTACTCGAAGGAATTCGGCATCTTCACGTCGCCCAATTGGCCGGTTCCTTACGAGGATAACATCGACTGTCTTCTGTACACGTTCTTGGGTGGCGAGGATGAGATGGTGGAGATCAGCTTCGACGAGTTCGACCTCCAGAAGACAAATCTTGAGTAAGTATAATGAGAAAAAACCCAGAGAGGCTTATTACAAATATCTTTATTTAGAGATATCTTTTTAATGAAATCACACTTACTGCACCTTGTGCTGCCATTTGTTTATTGGATTTAATTTTAATGAAAACATAAATATTATATATCAATAATATTTATGTATAAATAAATTTAATAATATTTTCAAGAATTTATTAAGATGCCAACGTGCGTGGGCATCCTCTGCTGAACGAGTAACAAGTAAGATATACACACATAAGACGATATTCATATACATTGGATTCATATACACTACTGGCCATTAAAATTGCTACACCAGGAAAGCGGCACACTACACACGTGAAATTTGCATGACAGGTAGAACTTGCTGTGATATGCAAATCATTAGATTTTCAGCGCATTCATACAAAGCAGGCGACAGTAGCGACATCTACAATTGTGTATAAAACCAGAGATTTGACAGCAGTTTTCTCATACTCAATTTCTGTTTCAACGTTGTTTTCGGCAAAGAAAATTGTTGTAATGACTCGTGTAAGAAGAAGAAATGCCTATCAGCACGTGTCTGACTTTGATCGAGGAAGGATTATAGCCTACCGGGATTGCGGTTTAACGTACCGCAATATTGTTGCTCACAACGGTCGAGACCACATGACTGTTAGCAGAATATGGAATCAATGGGTTCAGGACAATCATACGGAACGTCATGCAGGATCTCAGCGACCCCTGCAGGACAGGAGCGCCTTCAATGGTGTGATCAGTGACGAACCTGGACGCGGGAATGGCATCACGTCACCTTTACAGATGAATCTCGGTTCTTTATACAGGACCATGATGGCCGCATCCGTGTTTGGGGGCATCGTGAAGAACGCGCATTGCCAGCTTGCATTGGACATCGCCATACTGGCCCATCTGCTGGAGTGATGGTATGGGGTGCCATTGGATACAAGTCTCGATCACCTCTTGTTCGCATTACCGGCACTTTGAACAGCAACCGTTACATTTCATATGTGTTAAGGCCCGTGGCTCTGCCCAACCTTCGAGGCCTCCCTAATGCTTTGTTTCAACAGGATAATGCACGACCGCATGTTGCTCGTACTGTTCTGAACTTCCTTGATACAGAACAGGTTCGACTGTTACCCTGGCCGGCACGTTCTCTTGATCTGTCACCAATAGAGAACGTGTGGTCAATGGTTGCCGAGCGATTAGCACGCCATCACTCACCATCCACTACTGTCGATTAACTGTGGCATAGTGTTGAAGCTGCATGGACTGAGATCCCCGTACATGCCATACAATCTCTGTTTGACTCCATGCCTAGGCGGATAAATGCTGTTATTGCAGCCAGAGGTGTACTGATTTCTCAAGATCTATACATCCTAATTTCCTGTAAATCTAATCACTTGTTCTTTCCACTATAATGTATGTGTCCAATAAATATCGTTCTGTTATTTGCATTCCTTCTTGGTGTAGCAATTTTAATGGCCAGTAGTGTACATTGGAAATTTTATGATTGCATGTTACACTGAAGAATACATCTTAATCTTAAATAATTTTACAATATTAATCAAATTATTATTTCAATTATAATATAATAACTACTATCATTGTTGTAGTTTTGAAATTCGTATAAACTATAATATGTATTCTGTAAGCATAAGGTAATTTAAACGGTTCTTATATCTTCTATGATATAACAATATTCTAAATGAATACAATAAGAGATTGAGTTCATTCTTTAAATTTTTGTACTAGGAACTTTTAATAGCTGCATTTACCATGCTATATTATCTATTTCTGCAATCCGCATCTGTCCTATTATATCATTTACCTTGTTATAGTAAAATGGTTCAGTTGTTATTTGTATAAAATTATCTTGACAAGTGTAATTATTTATACTTAGCATAAAAATATTGTTAAATTTTGTAGACAATCTTCTCGAAAGATTAATTACAAGTACCGGATTATAACAAGAGCTATTTCGACATGTGCTGTGATTTAAATGGCACCATCAAGCGAATATCTTAAGAACTAAAGATTCCTATACTGAGATTTATTTGAACATCTTCAGTAACAATTATAATTTCAAAGATTATTACCAGCACTTAATACATTTTTTTGTTGAAAAACTCACACCGTTAAAGAGTACGATGTCATCACAAATTTCTCTGCAATTTATGTGATAAATTCTAAATATTCCTTGTGAAATCTAATAGCAAATTATAAAATAAAAGTTTCTAAAGATTCATTATAGATCAGCTGATAGAAATATTCTTACAGGAACTGCGTACATGTATATTTCTTTTTTTATCATTGATATCAATGAATAATTATTATTGTGAAGCATTTCTATTTTAATGTGCAACGCAAAAATTATTCCGACGTATTTTCGTAACATTGTCATCTAGATTAAGCTAATGTGAAGTCATTTTCAATTGCGTCGTCACTCCCCATCATTAACAACATCATTAAAAGTAACAGGATTTTTTTCTAAACTGAATAAAAAATACATTTGTGAAGATCATTAGCAGAAAAGTGTGTCTTTTAGTGCTAATGATCGTATTTTTAAGTTGTTTCTGATCTTTATTTGTAGAAACTCATTAAAAAATGAAATTTTCAGTTCATTCTATGTTGCTTAGGAGAAATATTTATTGTATCTGTATTCATGAAATTTTTGCATTTAGATTACATTTTTCATACGTGCATGAAATATTTGATTCTACAGATAAAAAAAAAACTTTAACTTCTACTATTGACATGAAATTATTTATCGTTTGCTTTTTTTAATTTGTTATTTCATTTCTTTTCAATAAAATGAAAGTTTTCAACTTTGAGAATTTTCTTTAAGTTCTTAAAATATTTAATCACATTTTTATGTTCCATGGTACTTTATGTGAAGATTGAATGTTAATTTAAATATTTCCTTTTGCTTCTTTCTTTTCGATTGTACCGAGAAATTCGTTTTCATTAATATTTAGATAATATATTTTGAGAACTCTGTTAGAACTGTATATAAAAATATGAAATAATTTTAAATGTGTCGGATTTTCTCAATGATAAATGGCTTTGTTTTATTCATAGACTCTTCTTTCTTTAATACAAAGCTCATTTGTTTTCTATCAAAAACAAAGACATATTAAGTAAAATATAATTTTTTGAAATTTTGGTCATTGCGAGGACTGACATTTCGGCATATTAAAAATTAACCTTACATTTTCCTTAAGACCAACAAGCATCACATATTGTTCCGTTAAGTATATGAACAAGGTACTTCCTTTATTTTAAAATTTTTATATTGCTAAGACCAATGATTAACTAACAAATCGTTTATTCTGCTTCCCATAATTGATTGACATTGTGTTTAGCTGAACTATACCAGAGATCGCATTTCTCACAGCAAAACAGCATTTCGAGCAAAGCTAACAGCAAAAGAAAAATAACGATATTTATTGTTTATAACAAATATTGTTATAAACATCAAATATTGTTTATTGCTCATAGCAAAGATTTTTATAAACAATAAATATCGTTATTTTTCTAAATCAAAGTTTTCCACTGAAAAACATGGTTGGCGAAATCTGCCGTGTTTGATCTCCTAGGCAGATATATTTCTTAACAAAAGAGACGAAAATATAATTTTTAAAGTTTGATTTCATACATCTTACTGCGATTAGGGTTTGTGCATTACAATTCTCATGCAAACATACATATCATAATAAATCAAGATTATTGGGGCTCCTAACAGCCTAACAGTGTTGCACAAAATACTTTATAACTTTAAGAATTAAAGACCTTTGGTAACACCTGTTTTATATGTCCTTTTTCCCATATAATTATAATTTAAATAAATATATGGGAAAAGAATGACATAGTATGTAATACATATATGTGACCATTTTTTATTTATTGTCTGATTTTAAATATATTTATTATCATTTTAAATTTTAAACATATTTACTCTCAACTTTAATCTCTGGTTGTTATGAAATGCATAATTAGTGTTTAGTTGTTTTTATCTTATTATGCAGAGATAAAATGACTAAATCGTCAAATTCATTTAATTCTTGAAAATAAAATTTATTTGATTATTCAAATAAGGAATAACTCCTGGAAACAGGATCGAGGAATTTTATAAATTAGAGTGTGGAAATATGCATACTTAAACACCTAGCAGCTAAAATGATTTTCTTTTAAAAATAGTCTTTATCTAAACTGTTTTCCTTGAATAATCATTGAATATCATTTGTAAATAAGTCATAATAGATTTTTTTATTTTTATAGTTTCTTATAATGTGTTGCTTCTTTTTATAATGATGTGCTAAAAACCATTTTCTGGTATTTTTTAATATTAATTTTCGTCAATACCTTCTGCATGCAATTATAACGTCGAGTTTTCTAATATAGCTGATTTATGCTATATTGATTTTTATAGTTGCAAATTTTATATTTGATAATTTATTCATTATGGAAAATTATTTCTAAAATCTTAACTAATTTCTTATTTCTGTACTTAAGCTCGTATTTATTATTTCAACCTACAGGTGTGTGTTTGGCGATTTTGTGAAGCTCTTCCTGCATCTAGACGAGCCGTCGGTCAATGAAAAGACAGCATACAACTCTATTCTATGTGGGAAAATCATGGACATTGAGCAGACCCATTATTCCTCTGGCCCCACTCTTATTTTTGAATTCCACACCGATTGGAGAAGGACGAACAGCACTGGCTTCAGTGGAACATACAGATTTCTCAGTAAGTCTGCATGATTAATTACTTTTTCCAATATTCTAATTTTTCAAAATTAATTATATGTTTCCCATTTCATTTGGAAATTAAATTTTGAATTAGTTTGTAACAAGATTTTGCTTCTGTTCTTAAAAAAGAAATGTTTTTTTCTTTGAAATTCAAAAGACAAAATGGGGACATTAGTGTTAAGTGGGAAATTGTTATATATAGCTGTAATAATAGCAAGAAATTGATCTGGATGGTGCGAGAAGTTAATTTAATACACTGAAATCAGTTGTTTCGTAATTTTTTCTATATAAAATGATCTATTTTTTTTTAAAATTGAGAGCAGGCTTTTTACTTTTTATTTCAAAATAAGAAAAAAATAATAATTCATCTTCTAAGAAAGTTTCAAAAATAAATCTGCATTTTGCTATTTTTCATTGATGGACTTTTTTTATTAATGCCCTTTGCCATTAATGGACATTATTTATGGGTTAAAAATCTCCCATTTCAACTATTGACATGCAACTGCTATTGATATCGCCATTGCTTCCTCAGTTTGTGTGTAATGCTTAAAGGTAAAAATCCTTGTAACCGGGTATTATATAACAACTCATTTAGAGTATTACGCTAATCTGAACAAAGTATCCTCCGAAATTAATTAATGATTGCAAATGGAAACATTAATCTTTCTAAATGTGCTTTTTCAATAAAATGTAATTAATTGTGTTGTAAGGTTTTCATATCTTTAAACATTTTATTATTACTGACATATAACTTTATCCCGATCCTCAACGAAAGTTTTTAGATTCTAAACTCGATATTATGAAATAATTTTTAGAAAAACTCTAAATTTTTTCATTATGACTAATTGCACCTAAACAACCATTCAGAATTCCATTCAATTACAATTTGTTGCTGAGATATCGAGATATCGCATTTAATGTTGCAAAAACTCGCTTGTTTTTTTTATTTTTTTAAAAAAATTTTCAATTTTATGTTTAGTCTATTGTCTGTGTTCGGTTTGAAACGGTTACAAAAAATTTGAAATAAATATTGATAATATAATTTAATTTCTGGTAACCCTATTTATTGTTTAGCTTTTAACGTAATTTTAAGGGTGTCATTTTGCTATTCACGTTTTGGCAGCTATCTTGGCGTCAAAAAATCTCTACAAAATCAAGGGGTACACATAAGTAAACATTTATGATTATATATATATATATATATATATATATATATATATATATATATATATATATATATATATATATATATATGTATATATAAATTTCTTAAGTGATTACTGAATTAAAACGAAGCGTTATAAATTCCACAGTTTATCATTACTGTTAAACTATAAATTGAAGC
This sequence comes from Latrodectus hesperus, assembly GCA_037975125.1. Classification (NCBI taxonomy): domain Eukaryota; kingdom Metazoa; phylum Arthropoda; class Arachnida; order Araneae; family Theridiidae; genus Latrodectus; species Latrodectus hesperus. The sequence continues at coordinate 50,958,242 of CM075861.1, forward strand.
GAAATAAGTGGAATCGAGTAATTCACAGGACACCACCAGTGAAACACGTCCCTGGGAATAATAGAAGCCTTAGCCTATTTCGATCGTTTAATCTCCTAGTTGAAGTCTAATAATAATTAATTGATTTCTGAGCCAGCACCAGATGACAATCCTTATTCTGCGCTCTATTCATATCGAAACTGCTGTTATTAATCGCTCTCCTATCTCAGATCATGGTTAATGCGTTCTCGGGCGCTGGTGCACCAATACCATTTCATAGCTAGTTGCATTTTATTAATTCTTCACAACGAGGCCAGATGAGCGAAGTCTAAATTGCATTATCATACTTGTCGTGCCATGACTAATAATTTATTGTCTGACCATAACAATATTCCAAATATTATACATACACAAACTTGATGTAGAATTCTAATAATTCATATCAAATAGTTTTTGCATAAATTAAGTCAAAATCTTAGTAACATTACACACACACACATATGTCACACACACATATATATATATATATATATATATATATATATGTATACACATATATATATATATATATATATATATATATATATATATATATATATATATATATATATATATATATATATATATATATATATATATATATATATATACAGAGAGAGAGAGAGATGTATATGCGCTTATTTTGCAAAACCCAAAAGAAACATTTAGTATTTCGTAAAATATAGTTTTATTAATATAAAACTTGCTATACATAAAAATAAAATTTACTCATCATATAATTAAATTTCTACATAACGGTCCAACTCTTGCGCAGTTATTGTTGCACTTGCAATAAAATGGAACTCGTATGAGGATGTTGTTGGACAGAGTTCAAACAATCACCGAGATTTTCCTTACATCATTGGGTAATTGTCCGGAAACAATATGACCTCTTCAATTGTCTTCTTTATCTGTCCCAGATTTGATTTCAGACAAAAATATATGTATAAAAAGGGATGTTACAGATAAGAAGTGGAGAAGAAAAAATGGAACATCTATGGGTTAAATCATTTTCTAACTGCCTGAAGAATTTTAAGGAAAAGTTGGATCACATGTCAGCTGATTCACAAATATTTTACAGATGTTTCCAATTCATTTTGAGATTCAGTGCCATAATAAAAATCTGACTCTATTAGTTTAAGATTAGAAAAATTTATCTCTAAAGATAAGAATCTATAGTATCTTTATTCCATAGAATTATTTTGTATGCAAACAATTATCATTAAATTTGATAAATTTTTAGATATTTTTAAGCATATACTTGTATTTTCTTTATCCTATATTATGTATATAATTTCTTAATATTTTATTTTCTCCAGCAAATTGAAGGGAATATTTCATGTCTACACCATTTTTTGTTCAATGTATGGAAACATAAATAAGATAAAAACAATTAAAATATATTAATTGAAAAACAATCAAGAAATTTCGTGATATTTTTTAATTAGTTTTTCCATTTAACATATAATTAAGTTTATGTAAAAAGCAGATGTAGTAACGCAGAATTGGTATAATATTTTATTTTTCAATTCTATATTTTTATACAATTAATTTTAAATTTATGAACTCACATAGTTATGCGTATATGTTATCATTACTCATAAAAATGTATGCATACATAAAAGTAACGATAGCATATACATGCGGACGTGCTATGCAAATTAATATATGTGTAGAAATAAAAATGTATCTAAAATTAAATTCTTTACTTTTTAGATATGAGAAAAACTGTTTGTATTACTTTAAACAAATATCTTTATTTGTTTTCACTCCCCTCTCTCTGTTTATAATATCAATATTTAAAAAAAATTAAAATAAAGAGATAAAAAAATAAGCACACTTGTTGCATTTTATTAATTAGAAAATAAATTTCACTTATAAAATTAAACTTTACTTATTATTGTTGATAAAATGTAATGTTTTGCTGATGCTGAAAAATTTATTTAAAAAAATCTTTTAGTAAGTTATAAGCAAAATATATATATATATATATATATATATATATATATATATATATATATATATATATATATATATATATATATATAAATATATATATATATATATATATATATATATATATATATATATATATATATATATATATATATATATATATATATATATATATATATATATATATATATATATACATATATACATATATATATATACATATATATATACATATATATATATAAACGAAGTAGTAAGTAGAAGTAGCAAAAGACTAATTCTACTTTAAATTTTTACTCTCAAAAAAGACATGAAATTGGACACATATATGTAATCCCAACTTACTACTCTCAGTTTAGACTAGTTTATCAAATCTAGAAAACAACCTTTGATAGGTTCTTAATATATTACATTTCAAAAATTAATTACATTTAAAAATCTTAAATTATTTAATCTAAAAATCAATCCTAATATCAAAATATATTATTGAAAACATTTGTGCAAAATATAGATTCATTTTTTGCAATAAAAATCCATCAAAATCATTTTATTTTAAAAATAATCCTTGAAGACGTATTTCTAAAAAATCCATTAAAATTCTCCATAATCATTTAAATTCTATAAATTCGCAACCTATTCAGCAATTTCACATCAATAAATTATTTTTTAATATCCTAGTAAATCATTCTATGAATAATTTTACTGCGATATCTTTAGTGCAAGATCTGCTTGGATAATGCTGCCATCTATTAGATAAATTAAGAGATATAACATTTTATGATGGTGCCATCTACTGTTTCGTAAATAAACTATCTGTGAATATTTTCATGTATTACAAAATTTGAGACAGAAGGCTCAAAAATATGAAACTTTAAAGAAAATTAATCATTTTATGATAAATTTTAAAAGTAAATGATAAATTTTATAATTTATTTAAAAATAGAATACATGTTATAAAAAATACACCATATTATGTTTATAGAAAAATATTAGCCTACTATTTCCAGAATGTTGAAAAATAACTATTTCAAAATTATGCAAAAATAAAAAAATAAATTTAGCAAATCATTTTCGATACTTGTAATTTTTACATGTGTAAAAAGAATTTTTATTGTGGGAAACATAATACCAATACACGTTGAAAAAATTATTATTTAAGAAAAAAATATAAATTTTAATTCTGCAAATTCTTTCTAAAACTTGAAAACAAAAATCTATAGAAAAGAAATTTTTAAAAAAAAAACTTATGGCACAAAGTATAAAAAATCTCAAGAAATTAGACATTTAGATTTATTACGCGTTTTAAAAAATTAATTTTAAACTATTATAATGTACAGTAACATTTTTAAAAGCATAAAAGTTTGAACTCTTAGCTATACAGCAAAAGTAGTATTATAAATATAGCTTCTATGCACAAATAGGCTCTAAATCTAAAAAAATTATGCACTTAACATTAAAATAAATCTCTAAATCTGAACAAAAAAATAATTTTGATTTAAATTTTGTTCCCGTAATAAACAGAAATGTTTCCAAATTATAGAGAACTATTAATTCATCATTATTACTAAGTTCAATTAATATCAAACATTTAAAATTTTTTTTAATAAAAAATAAATCTTATTATATCAAAATATGAGATAACATAAATAACAATTTATTAAAAATTCTAAAAATTCAACAAAACTCAATAAAAGTTTACTCATGATCAGAGAAATAGATTTAAATACATTAACTAATATTTCTTGCAATTTATATTTGAAGAAAGATATTGTTTTATAGCTTTGAAAAATCTGACATAATTAAAATCAATACACGGAAATCTTTCCTTTACTAACATAACATGAGATAACAATACATGATTACTACATTAAAATACTAAAACACACAAGTTAATCTCCTAAAAGTTTGTTAATCTTATTTCTTTTAGAAAAAATTTATGTTCACAATTCTTTTAAAGTTTCGTATGAGGTAACATCAGTGTTAATAAACTATATGGGATAAAGCAGATAAATACTTTATGGAAAGTCATTTTATATGCAAAATATTCAGCTTACTTCTTGTTAAATGCATGTTTGTTTTACGTTAAATTAAGTGAGTTATTTTCTAATAATTGGTTCAGTTGCAACCTCTAATGGCGCATCAGGAATTTCTTCAACTTCGAGTTTGACATTTCTAAGTCCGTCTTCAATAGTTTTTATTGGAGGTCTCTCAGCTCTGACTACTACGTCAGCACTTCCAGGATTTGCTACTCCTGGTTCATTTGTTTGAATAAATGCTCTGAATCCATTTTTATCAGCAATGTAATTGACAATGCGGTATACTCCATCAGCATCTTTATACCCATAGCTACCTGTAACCGCACCCGTACCGTCTCCGGATTCTTTCCGGTGCTGGTCTGTGCCCATTCCATCATTCATCTCATAACCAAACTCATAAGGTATCCTTGCGTTAGCTTCGATATCTTCTGCTGGCTGGTTTGCAACAGCAACAGCATCAGCATCTATTTCAGGACCGCTCGGTAACACAGGTGGTTCAGGAGGCAAAGTCTCTGACACGATTGGTTCCGCAGGTGGAGGTGGAGGGGGTGGTGGAGTTTGAACAGGTGGGACACGTGTAAACACATTTTCATTAACTGGTAATTGTGGTGGTAATGTGGGAGGTGGTATCACTGGTGGTAATATTCCTGGTGGTAGTTGAAAGGGAGGAATCAATTCTCTTTGTGGAAGCCCAAATGGGAAAGCACCTAAAGGAAACGGTCCCCTTGGAATCACCCTGGGAGGAATTGGTTCCAATGGTGCTGGGATTTCGACTGGTTCTGGTTCACTGGAAACAGTAACTGGTTCAGCAGGTATAGATGGAAGTGACATATTTCTAATGGGATCGAAATGCTCTCCATCTTCAGATCCTGGTTCTCTGTCATAGTAGTGTGGTCTATCAAATATATTGCTGTCTTGATAAGGAGGTTTGTCCTCACCACTATTTAGAGAAGGTGGAATTAAAAACTCCGGGGGGTAAGGGTATGGTAAAGCGTTTCCAGGGTTTGGCAAACCAGCATCTCTTCTCAAGAAATAATCGGAATCTGGAAAGAGTCCATAAGGAATAGGGAATGGTCGCGTCCTTTCCATTCTTGCAGATTCAGGATAGACTGGTAAAGGCGGTGGTATATGCCTGTGCCTTCCATTTCTAAAAGCCCGATTATGAAGATTTTCGAAGTCGGCTGGTTGAGAATATTGCATCATATCTGGCTGGGGGTAATAAACAAATGGCGGCAAAGGATATCTCACATCTTCAGAGGGTTGAGCAAAAGGTTCTGCATCTTCTGTCCAGTTCACGGAATAAGCTTCAATGGGACTTGCAAAACGAGGATGAAATATCTCTGCTGGACCAGACATATTTTGTTGCTGTATCCTCTGACCGAATGGTAATTCATAATAAGAGGTTAGTCTAGGTTGTCTAAATTCTCGATTGGTCATTCTTGAGGCTTCCCTTCCATTGGTGACCCAATCAGTGGCTTCAGTGGTGGTCGAGCCGTCATTCGTCTGCAGTGAATCGGCATCTCCCAACTCTTGGGCGAAAATCTGTTGAAACAAAAGAACACAAAAGATGAGCGTCACTGATTGCATTGTTTGCGTTGTTTAACACTCTATAGAGTGTGATCCATGTATGAAACGCCTGCTCTGAGGCCATTGCCTTTATATAGCCCAGAACTTAAATGTATGCATGGCTTGTATTTTCTTTTTTTTTTTTTTCTTTTTTCTTCCTTCACCTTCGGAATGGGATTTGAGGGTGGCTGGAATTCCATGTCATGGGCATTCTCCCGAGGTACACACCCGTAAAGAATATTTTATCGAGTGGAATTGTTGTTATTTGCAGCATTTTTCTCTCACCCCAGTGATCGATGTTGAAACAGAAAGGTTATTTATGTATCTCGCTTGACGTGGGAACTGAGAGACGAGGCATTGTGCATCCACTTAATTTATTGGTGATAAAGAAATGTTATTTGTCATTTGGGGCATGTTTTTCTTTTTCGCTTCTCTACCTCGGTGACAAATTCATTCAACTATGCGTTCATGTCTTAAGCCTGCAACCACTATAAGCTTTTCCAATCTGAATATAAACTGATATTTTTAGTTAAAATATCACTATGTGATACATTTTTACTTTACAATATGTAATATGTTTTGTTTACCTGTGAAAAATTGTGTTTATGCTTGTATATATATATATATATATATATATATATATATATATATATATATATATATATATATATATATATATATATATATATAGATACCTATGGCATAATATATTGTATCAATTTAAATTTTGTTTTCAGAAACACATTGCATTATTTATTGTTTAAATAAATTTTACTTAATAGAGTTCCGAAAAATCATTATATATTTAATAAATTATTAAAACAAAAGTGATATATATATATATATATATATATATATATATATATATATATATATATATATATATATATATATAAATATATATATATATTTTTTGAATAACAACAAACACAAAGTTTTATAAATTTTATATAATTCTTTTAATTTTAAAACATTATAGTTATTTAATTATATAAACTTCATATACTCTAAGTAAAAAACCTCAGTGTTTCTCATTGTAATTAAAAATTATTGCTTTTTTTTTTTTACTCTTTTCTTAAATTTTTTTGGCAAATGTGTTGTGGAGTAATTTAGTTCTATGAATTTTGGCTCTATTGTTGAATATTAATCACATTTCAACAATTTCAATCATTGCAATAGTATTATAATAATAATAAAATTGACTATTGTAATTGCAATAGTCAATTTTATTAATTTAACTTTAAAATAAAATTTATTATAATTGATTTTTTTAATATTTATTTTTATAAATATAATGTGAAAAATTAGCAATTAATTTAATGCGAAGTTTAGCAATAACTAAAACAATTTTGTGACTCTTACGTCTAATTAGGAAACGTTAACTATATTTACCAATATACTGATTGATAATTAACTATTCATTCTTAACCCTGAGGGATAAACGTGGTAACAATTAAATTGAGTTTAATATTTTACCAGAATGAAAAATCTTTTTATATTTTTTGCGAAAAGAATAAGAATATTTCGCAAAAAATAACAAACTTTTTTGTCTTCCAAAATTTCATTAATGTAGAAAAATCGATGAAGTCAAAAATTTCATTTATTTTTTTCTCAAACAAAACAACTTTCTTTTCTGTGTTTTTTGTACATCGAAGGAGAATCTTAAGGAAAATAAGTAAAATCTGTGAGAGAAGTTCAATGTCAAAAATGAGATTAAGTGATTGATTGTGACTTTGCAATCAATCATGAAATCAATCAATCATTTTTATAAATTGATTACCGTGTTATGCATTTTTAGAGGAATATTAAAGAAAGTTTCAGTTTTTTACTTGAATATGTATAAGAACAAAAGTAAATTCAAAAATATTTTCTAAAAATTGAGTTTACAAGTTGCATTATTAAACCATACACAACTTGACAATGATTTATGAGAAGCAGAAGAAATTATCTGAGTTAAGTAAATTTTCCTTGAATGATTTTCCTTTTTTATGTTATAAAAATAGAGCATGAGAGAATAATAAATAAAATTGCTTTCTATTATAGTTTAAAAATCTTAAATCAGTTACAAAGTTATAATAAGATTTTATAAAATTCAGGATGCAGAATTTATTAACAAACTATTAGTTTAAAAGACATTAGTAGTATATTATAAATATAAATTAACTATTTAACAATTGCATGATTACAAACCAATTAAAATTTTAGTATGCAATCATTATACGCTCTTGATGACTTCATCTTAATTCAGCTTACCAGCTCTTAATTTATTTATATTATCATAATGTATAGTATAATTATAGGATAATTTCTGTTTTAAAAATTATTTTTAAAGGACATAAGTTTTATACTAAATAGTATAAAATAAATAATTAACAATTACGTGATTACAATTCAATCAAAATTTTACTATGCAATCATTATACGCTCTTGATGACTTCATCTTAATTCAGATTATCAGTTCTTATTTAATTTCTATATATTATCACATGGTGTATACCATAAAAAATAGGATACTTTTTTATAATAATTATCTTTTTAAAAGACATAAATAGTATATTAAATATAAATTAAATAATTAACAATTACGTGATAACAATTCAATTAAAATTTTACAATAGAATCATTATTTGCTCTTGATGATTCATCTTAATTCAGGTTATCAGTTCTTATTTAACTTATTTATATTATCATGGTGTTTGCTATAAAAAATAGAATGAAAGTTAGCTTGTCATAATATTTTAAAGACAAAAATATATCTAAAATTAAATTAAGATTAATTTTATAAGATTTATCACCCAGACTAATAAAAGTGATTTCATTGAAGAACAATTATTTTTTAGCAAACGTCTTAATTGCAAGTAAATTAAATTTTTTAAGATATACAATCATTATATACGCTTATGACTTCATACTAATTCAGCATATTAGTTCTCATTTAATTTATTATCATAAAAAATAGAATGAAAATTTACAATTTATAACAATTTAGGCACAAAAATATTCACAAAATTAAATTATGATTTGTTTTATAAAACTCATGATTCAAAATAATAATAGTGACTTGCTTTAAAGAACATCAGTTATGCTAATAGCAGTACATTAAATATTTAACATTACATGATTGCAAGTTAATTAATTGCTTTTAACATGCAACAATTACACGCTTGATGATGTATGTCCTAATTCGCCTTATCAGTCCTTGTTTCATTAGATTTATAGCTGATTAGCAAGTGATTCATAGTCCTCTATGCCTTAGTTCGAAGCACATAGAATAAATTATCCCTTAATCTGGAAAAAGAATCGTCGGGGGGATTGTAAAATCCCTTTTCGCGTTAATTAATTACTTTTGCGAAGATTGCTTTGTGAATGTTTTAATTGGATAATGCATTAACTTCAAAGGAAAATTTTATTTTGCGAGAAGAACATCGAGTTTAACGTCTGCGATTAACAATTCGAATTTTAATCGAACAGAGAATCGTTTGGTAATTTATTCTTAAATGCAAACGGTATTTTTCTAGATAATCTGATTAAGGATAATTAAAAGGAAAAAAAGAATTAATTGTATTTTTTTATGAATTATTGTTGTCTTAATGTTACTGTATGTAATTATCCACTTATGTGTTTAATTTTATGTTTTTTAAATCAAGTTTTTTTAAACGAAAATTAAAATTGTTTACTAATTTTTTTTTATTTTACAATATTTTTTTTTAAAAATCAGTGCATTTGCCTGATATGATAAATATATTTGCCTGATAAAAATCAGTGCATTTGCATGATAATTTTCAAATAGGGGAATGTAAGGCGATGTAGGGGAATGTAATATAAAATTCAAATAGGGGAATGTAATAGAATCAAGTATTTTTGCTGCATAAGTTGAATATTGATTATTTAGAATCTCTTTACAAGCATAATAATTAAGTTTATAGCCTAGTGTGACAACTCGTCCAATGATTGTGATCAAATCAGTGTAAAATTAAGAAGATTTTTTTTTTTAAATTCTTATTCTTAACAAAAATGTATTTTGTTTTCATCTGTAGAAAGTCTGGTTTCAAAATTCAAAACAATGACACCGAAGTCGATTGCACTTGACTTCTTCTGAAAGTGTCTAAAATATATTGTTAAATTTCTTAAAAGGTTTTTAATCATAAAGTGGTTGTTTCTATCATTTTAGTTAAGATCATGGCTACATCACTTTAATTGAATTCTGAATGGTTTAAAATATCCATGCCGTCACATAACATTTCATCTACGTCACTCATCATATTGAGAAGGCGCCGTAAATCTGACGTGTCAATGAATTAGCTGTCTGCCTTCAAATCTCATTCTTCGAGCGGCAGCAAACAAGGCGATGTTCACTATCGAATTTCTGAGAATATTGTCGCAGTTAATTTGGTTAATTAAAAGATTTCTTATGTAAAGACCCAAACATTGTTTTGAGAAGCCGTTTTTGATTGATTCAAGCCATTAACACGTTGACAATGGAACAAAATAGAAAACAAAATGAAAAAGACAAGACAAAACGTCGACCGTCCACTTTATGGTTAGTTTAAATCGGCAAGGCTGAATTAAATTTTGAAAAGTTTTATTAACTATTGGATTAGTTTTATTCCATTAAACAATTTATTATCTGTTCAGTAATAAATTTTAACACAATTTTAATTCAACATAAATATACAATACATACAAGGCGATATGAAACATCATTACAAAAACATAATAAACGTATTTTATTTTTCAAATTTCATGTGTGTAAGCAGTAGAGTACTGATGAAATAAATTTATAAAATTGAAATTTGAAATTAAAAGTTGCAAAATATACAAAACAGTTTTATAAACTATATCATAGGGTATTAATATTTATTTTCCACGCACTATTTAATCAGTTATTAAAATCCAAAAATCATAAAATTTATTATAAAAGTGCAAAATTAATTATGAAAATTTCATATTATTTTACAACATAAAATTTTATGAAATTTTGAGGAATGGGAAGCTATATTTGCTAATACTATAAAAAAATTCTAGTTATTTCCATTTTTTTTTTTACCTTATGATTATACCTGAAGAGTTGTTTGACAAAAGATAAACATTTCTTATACTATCTTAGTTTTTTGAGTTTATACGGAAATTCTTTTCTTGCTTATAATATATAAATTATTTTTGGATTTTAAAAATTACCGCAAAAGTTTAATCAGATTCTAAAGTAGTATACATAGAAAAGTGTCTTTTTTGAATCTGGAGAGTAGCGTGTTTGATATTTGTCCCTACTTAAGGAGGTCCTTGCTTGGCAAAATTGTCTTGGTCTAACGTCTGTCCTCTCGTGTGGTGTGGAAGGCAGAAGACAAAGTTAATGGTTAAAAAGACTATGAGGTGAATGCTTGTAATTTAATAATCTTCCACACGATAACTGGTATATATCTCTTAATTGTTAGGATAGTCTATGTAAATTATTCAAAGTATAAGTCCAAATTTAGCTTTATTAGTATAAAAAGAAAATTAATTAATATATAAGTCATGGTTTATTTTTAAAACTCTATTTAATGATTATTATTATATTTTAGCAGTTATCATTTTCGGAAAATCTTCGATAGATAAGTGACCTCGCTTTTCGGACTGTTAATATAATAGATCAGATTTTGATTCATTAGACAGTGTATAATTTCAAATTCAGCTTTATTAGAAGAATCAACTTTTCAAGAATTGTAAGATACTTATAACTTGTTGAATTCTATACCTTGTTTATGACCCTACATGCGCAGTTGTTATTTTTTAAATGTAGCCTACATAGTGTTTGCTGTTGTATAATGCCTATCAACTAGGATTTTCAGGGTTACAAAGGATGGATATGATAGCACCTTATACGTTGTTGTTGTTATTAATGACACTTGGAGAAGCCAAGTTCGCTATGCCTTGGCTATGCGAATTTAAGTCAATTGGGAGCGTCTTTCGTTTTTAATCAAAGCACCATGAAGGCGAAAGTACGACTTTGCTCTACACATGCCATAGGTACCCGTTTATAGGGTAGGCAATCATTAATACCTCATTTATACAAGGAAAGGACAAAGACAGGATAGATAGAGAGAGAAAGTACATCTATGCCCGAACCGGGATTCGAACCCAGGACCTCCTTATCTGCAGTCAGGCACGTTGACCACTAGACAAGTTGGGCGGCGCACCTTATATAGTTGGTGTCTAGTATGTGTCCCCTTTTAATTCTTCAGATAGATTGAATAGTACATTTTATAAATTTTATCTGATATCTTAATTTCCTAGATAGGTTAATCGACATTTTTATCTGTTATGTAATTTATGTCATTCCTGTTAACTCCTCTTGGGACTAAATGACACTTATTATAAATATGCATTTCCTGTTATGCCTTAATTTCCCAGATATATTGAAAGCGATATCTTTATTCTTCAAATGCATATTTTTAAAATGGAATCTTTAAGAATTATATACCTCCATGAAGAAATTAAATTTCAATTCATAACATTTGTTTAATGACCATATTTAAATTTTAATTTTCAACATTCCTTCAGCATAAGCCATCACCCCATTCGGAAAAAAGCACGCTAGGTACGTAAAAACAGGATATCAAATTATCGAAAATGCAGAAATACACAAAAATTGCATTGAGGAAGCATTCTTGTGTGACATCGTAAACAGAAGCAATACAGAAGTGTATTTTTATGTATTCATACCCTTTTCATCTCCTTTTTAATATGACAAGGCCATAAACAAAGATCATGAGTTGGATTACGAGATGACTTTTTCGCTTTTATTGGTACTTCACAGCACCTCTTATCCGAAGTTATGGTTCCGATATCACAACAAGTTACAACTTTTGCCCTTACGAGTTTGTTCTCTCACAAAGAAAAAAAATATTTGACAAGATGAAGTCATATTTCAAGTATTAATTCTAGTTGTACTGTTATATTTTCTAATTATTAAATGTTTGCTTTATTCTTGTCTCATTTAATCATTATTTATGTGCATTCTTACACTTTCTTTTAATTTCAATTTAATTGTCATCATGAAATGTTGTCTTATTAAATTTTACATAAAAGGAAAAAATTAAGACATGAGAAATTTATTAATTATAAAGTGGTTGTTACTATCGTACCAGTTGAGCTCATCACTACGCCACTTTATTTCAATTCTCATTGGTTTAAAACATCCATGACGTCAGATAACGTTTCAACTACGTCACACATCGTAATGAGACGGCGTTGTATAAATCCGACTTGTCGATGAATTTCCTGCCTTCATTTAAATAGCATTCTCTCGAGCGGCAGCAAACAAGGCGAAGTTCACCATCAAATGTCTGAGAAAATTTTTGAAGCTCATTTTGTTAATAAAACGATTTCTTATATAAAGACACTAAAGCATTGAATTGAGAAGCCGTTTTCCATTGTTTCAAGTCATTGACACGTTGACACTAGAACAGAAGAAAAAGCAAAATGAAACATCTACATTATAGTTAGTTTGAATCGGCAAGGATGACTTATTATTTAAAAAATTTCATTCATTAATAGAATTTTAATTTAATAATTACAATATTTGTGTAAGCAATCTCTTTTGTATCTTAAAGATAAATGCATTTGTTACGCTAACATAAAAAAAATCTATATCTTTACAGTACTCAATTAATTTTCTTGAAGCTTTTGAAAACTTACTCGAAAAAGATAATATGCATTTTAATGATCTTAGTTTAATTATGCTACACATCCTTAACTCATCTTTTATATAAAAGGGTAGATTTTGGAGAATAGTATCAATAAAACCTTTACTTCAAACAGCCTCGAAGTGATGAGAAAAATTCCCCAAAATACTCTCTAACTATTTAGGATGATGATAAATTATTATTAAATATTGACATACCATGCAAACTATTTATAATGCTAATATTTCTCAACAAACTAATTTCAAACGCCAACATTGTTCAAAATATGATTACATAATCAAAGTACATGTTTACAAATAAAATCACTGAATAAAGTTGGAAAAGTTAACTTTAATCTTTAGATCTAATTTTCGCCAAATTTATTCATTCTTAAATTGCCAACTTAATATATATTATAAAGATATTTACTTAATTGAGCTGTATTAATGTGTGTGTATCTAAAAAATTTTATTAACAATTGCTGTCTCTAAAAGGGAATTTTTTATAATGTGGTAATAGCTTAAATTGGGCTTTGAGAAAACGAAACATTTAAGGACTTTCAGGGCTTCGGTAGCATAGTGAGGAAACCGGAATACAGATTGTTCGATATCTGCCAAAAAAGCAAACCTTTTTGCTAACAATACCTACTCACGATAAGTGTTAAAATGATTTAGGGTTGTGTAGAGAGAGAGAGATGCATTCTCTGAAATATTGATTTCATTTTTTGAGTGTGGTTAAAACTAACGAGGAGGTACAGAGTAATTCAGTCAGCAGGATTAGATAATTAGCTGAAAAATTATCGTAATAACAATCTGAGACCAAACTTTAGTTCGTATAAATCCTCCTAAATCTAATGATTATTGATTGGACAAAATAATGAAATATTGCAACGGCTCTATATTTATGACCTAGCTAAATCAACGGGTTAAGAGAATTTAAGTAAGTTAAATGATGGATAGATTCAATTGTCTAAGTGGCAGCAAAATGGTAAGATATCTACCATATCAAAACTACATTAATCAACATTTTAAATTCGGATGCTTCTTTTAAAATTGTTGTCGCTCAAGAGAAACTCTCTTCATCACCAAGACCTAGTGGTGACACAATTATCTTCAGAGTATAAGTTCTTAGGTTCAATTACAGCCATTGTTGAAGAACGTGAGATTGGTGCTCTGTTTTGGTTTCTGCCGAGGTGAGTGCTTGGGAGTTTTCTTGTATTTCCATACAGAAAAAATCCTTTGTACTCACCGAGTACCATTTCTTGTATGTGTGCTGGGAACAAGTCTCATTATCTATGAAAAGACCGCTCAGAAAACTTTAAAACTTGGTCAATATCATAAAGTCACTTCGCGAACGTTAGACAGCCCATTATGCGATACCAAAAATTACTGAAGTTGTAGTTATTTTTTCACATGATATCAAAACTGATATGATTATGATTACTAATACTTAAAAACTGTTAGGAAACTGATATGACTACTTATATTTATACTTCACACTGATACTTATTTATCAAGGTATTATTAATTTCAAATAGTTGTCTTGGGCAGAATTTCTTACAATTTTTAAATTTTCAATGCATAAAAACAACAAATTTTATATCAAAAATTAAAACCATTTTTTTTATATGATGGACATTGCTGTAGGCAATTTATTATGTACAGCATAATAGATAAAATTGAAAATTATAAATATTCGTAAGAAAGAATTTATAATACCACTTATAATAAAAATTCAATTGTTATTTGCTTTCGCGTTTTTATATTTCAGCCAGCAATTATGAGAAACAAGCGAATTTTCTTAAGTTACCAAAATAAATTCTAATAAATTCACAATTTATATTTGTAACTTTAAATTTTTACTAACGTTAGTTGAATTTCATTAAAAATAAGAGTTATCTAATTATTATGATTTTACCACTTTGCAATAAAAGTTTAGTTCATTTGGCTGTATATCTAACATAATTTTGTAATTCAAATTGAAACAATACTCTTTCAGACACTTAATATTAATTCTCTTACAGTTTCGATTTTGGTTTCCAAATTCTCGTATGGTTTCTTTATATTTGAACAGATTGTAATTTACTTCTGGAAATAAATCAACTAACTGATATAAAGTATTTGGTATTAGTAGAAAAAATGTCGAGAGTAAAAAATGTCGATAAAAATTATGAAAGTTAAAATATTTCTATTACGATACACTTTATGCTATGTTTTAACAATTTAATTTTTTTAATTAAATCTACTTCTGAAACAATATTTAATTAAGTTAGCAACAAATTTAAAATTATCTTATTTCTAATCATTTTAATTACATAAAAATATTTCAATCGTTTAAGAATATTTGTGTTTATTGTTATTGCTAAGAATTTTATTTATATGAATAAAGGAGTTCGGTTGTTCACGGACATATTTATCGTTTGCTTTCTTAGCTCGTATCATTTTTCGCCTGCCATGGCTCATCTTATAGCTCAGTTAGGATTCATTCAAGTGTTCACTCGTAAATTATTTTAGCTCAAAGAAGCAACTGAGCACGTTATAAAAAGTTATTGTATATTTATCTTTTTGAAGGATGCGTCATATTTCTTTCAAAAATGCTTTTTGGGGCGTTATATAAATGAAATAATTGGTATAAGAACTGCATTTTTTACGGGACAATTTTAAGATAAAATTATTTTAAATTCAAAAACTAAAATCTAAATAAACACTGATTTTAATATCTAATTCAGTATATAAATATTAACATTTATTTTAATTTATAAATACATACATTCGAACAGTTAAAAAGTAGAACTGTTTTAAACTTAAAATTCATAATTAGTTATTTGTTTGAAAATTGATTTCTGATACAATGTAACATTTTTCTTTTTTAACGAACATAGTTTTCTTAATATTTTTTTCTGTATTCCATAATCCTTTCATCACCTTGTATGGCTTTGAATATTATTATTTTCCAGGAGTTTTCAAATATTGTCGCTGTTTTGATAAGTAAGAAGAAAAATTCCTTATAAGTTAATATTATTCGTCGAAAAAATATTCTCATGAGAAATATAAAGCTTCCTTGGTATTATTTTAAATTAAAATATAGAAAAATGAAAAAATACAGTATAAAAACACTTTTCCCATTACAGATGTACTCTTCTTATTTTTTAATTTTAAGCGAAGCGTGCACAGTTTTTAATTAAATAAATATTCGGTATATGAAGCATTTATGTCTGCAATTAAATTTGGAGTTATAAAGTCCTTGAGTATTTAAAAATTAGGAATTTTCCATCTTAAGCTTTTTCTTTAACTTTATTTTGTAGTACCTGAATAGGAGAATTATCTAACATTTTAAATCAAATTAAAGATAAGGCTTGTTTTATTACATCCAGAATACATTTCTTTGCAAAAACACTTAAAATATTAACGCTTCTGTATATAAAGCTGGCACATTCTTTCTAATATAATTTATGATGATGATTTATTAAATTTTGTTTTGTTTTAAAGTAATAATACTACACTCGCAATATTAAATTGACTGGAAACACTGAGACATATTATTTATTCTGTATCGTACAAATAAATATATATTATATCAAGTATTATAATATTCAGCAATTGTCATATTGAAGTAATCTATATTTGAATATTATTTGATAAAATATATGCTGTACATATGTTATATTATATTCTGAATATAGAACGTATTTTCATGTTTTGTGTGTATAAAAACATTTAAAATGAAATTTCTTCAATTAATATTTTGTATTATATAGAAAATTACAACGTAATAATTTGTGTAATATAAGATTCATAATAATGAACCTGATAAAGAAGATCATAAATAAAGTTCATACACAATGTTCAGCTTCATACAATACATTATAACATGCATAATAATGATCGTACATCAGATTGAGCTTGATGGAAAACTAAGAAATCAACTAAAATTGTAACTAAATTTAGATAAAAAAAAATTATTTGAACATAAAAATTAGTTTGTGAGAAAAAATTAACTCTCTGTCTTCACTGAAAGATTTTTTTTTTCTCAATTCAATTAAAATTAAAATTTTTCCTTTTTTAAAAAAAATTAAAATGTGACCTCAAAACTATTTTTATTGAAATTCAATACTATTTTCAGATTTTCCAATAGATTTAAATACTGTAGAAATTTCCTAATATATTGACGTATATAATATTAAAATTTTCTGTAATTTTAAGTAGCGAAAAAAATTGGTATTCCATAATCTCTCTTTTCTTTAATAACCAAGTTAATGGTTGTTCAATTGAATTTATATTTTCACTTAAAACATTTTAAAATAAACATTTACATTATTTTTAACATTGTTCAATTTTTATTCCTATATATATATATATATATATATATATATATATATATATATATATATATATATATATATATATATATATATATATATATATATATATATATATATATATAATATTTAATGATGTTTTGAAATATGAGATTTTCAATACAGAGATTTCGCAAACAATCACAGCGGAAAATAGACTTTCCATTTTAAATTGCTTTCAAAAGAATATTTTTGTTAAAACATCGATGATTTTACAAAAATGTCAGGCTGTGACACATTAGATATTCGATTATCGATACATCGATATGACCCTTCTAGGTGTGGCTTAATCGCAGAGCGTGTTTAAAATTGATTAAGTCATTTAACATGTTCAATAATTAGTGACATTCGTTAGGAAGATAAAATTCCTCCCTTCAAGTATCCGAAGATTTAGAATGCGGTTTTATTGAAAACTTTTAAAATATTAACTTTCACTTGAAGAGTTTTGAGGATTGCCTTACTTTCCGGAAAGCTATTTCGGTTTCAAAAGCGAATTATGTTTGAAATGTCTGCTATTTCTCTGTCCAATCGATTTTCTTATTTATACAATTAAGCTAAATTGAATTAAATATTGTAAAAATACCAGTTGACATTATATAACCTTTCTTCCACAAAAGGATATATTTAAAATTTTGATACCGTGCTATAACTCAAATGTTAAGGCTTAGATTTCCTAATTCGTCGAACCGATATTTTTAATTCCTCTTCTGATATCTGACACGTAAAGTATTCAATTTTTAATATTTTAGTTAAAAATTGAATCGGTACAGTGAAGTGGTTTTATTCATTGGTTCTCTTATTGGTGTGAAGCCGTTTCAGTTCTCCCGCGGATGGTACTTCATCTGCATAGATGGGTGCTTACAGTTGTTTGGAATCCATTTTAAACTGTAATTCGTCAAGATATCTATACTTCACACGCAGAAATATTTACAGTGATTGTTAAACAAATAAATCATACCCTCTTTTTCACTAGTAAAATTAATTACCATTTACAAATATTTTCTTCCAATAAAGGCGACTATTAATCCATTGTGTGTGTGTGTGTGTGTGTGTGTGTGTGTGTGTGTGTGTGTGTGTGTGTGTGTGCGCGCGCGCGCGCAGAGAGGCGTGAATAATTCTGGTAAACAAATAAGCAGAATACTTATTAGAAGCAGAATACTGGTAAACAAATAAGCAGAATACTTAGAAACGAAATAAGAATACTTTTACCAATAATGTGTACGATATATAGTATTATAAATTAATTCTTATAATATTCATTATAATATTATATAGTATTATAATTATTCAAATAATGTGTACGATATATAGTATTATAAATTAATTCAAATATCTATCAATTAATCTAAGTATTCAAAATATGAGAAAAAATATTTTATCCGAATTTTTTGCAATAATTTTAAATTTTTATTAATTTTTAATTCGGATTTTGCAAGAAAATTCTGCATATTACTTATGTGTTCTAAACATAAATTCTAAAATAACTTCTTCCTTCCTTTTAAATTTAGTTAATTTTTTATGTAAAATAAATTTTTTATATATACTAAATTCCACTTTTTCATAACATCTTCAACATTCTCTTTATATGGACGAATCTTTTTACTATAGCACCTACCACTAAGCAGGTTACTTCACTAGAGGTGTTTTTGTCTTACACAGAAGTGAATTTTTCCTCAACTAAAAAGTCATTGATGTCCTTTATTATTCTGCATATATTTTACTTTCCCCGTGCTAATTTGCTTGGTTTACGCACTTTCTATTTTTTTCTATTATTAAATGAAAATCATTTTCAATTTTTACACAATAGTGCAATTTTTGGTAATTTAGTGCTTTATGAAGTTCAGTTCTATATTTATTGGAACGAATAAATTAATATTTTTTTGTTAAGTTATTGACATAAATTTAGCTGATATTAAATCGAAATATTCTTGTGTTATATTTTTTATATTTAAATAAGCAATTTGTTTACCAATAAGAAAAATAACAGAAATTTGATAAATACTTTATGTTGTATTATTTTATAAAATTTAAATAGTTCTACTGTGAACTTACAGGACAGGAATAGTAGAAATAAACATTTATGAAACCATAGAACAAAGGACAAACTTTTTAAATAAACATAAAATTAAACAACATGTTAATAAGGTAATAAGTAATACTTATTATTATTTTATGATTGTCTGTTACACAGATTTGTTAATAAGGAAATTCTATATATAGAATCTTAATATTAGATTTCTTAATATAAGGGGTGAAGAAGAAATCTCCCGTCCTTAGAAATGTAAATAAGTTTTGCCATGATATACATATCGAGTAGATTTTCAAATATAATCACATAATTGTTTAAAATATAATGTATCTAATAGATAAATTGTGTATTTTTTTTACCAGATCTGTAATATAAGCACAGAATAGTTAAATTTAAAAAAATTAATAATAAATTACCTGAAAGATATATATTAAATAAAATATATAAAAAAAATGTTAAATCAATTTTCTGCCTATATTAAGTTATTTATTATAACAGTATAACAAAATGAGCTTTCAAATTTAACTTAATTTTTTTTTTACATGAAGGAATTTGTTTCACTTGAACTTCTGAAAAGTGCAAAGAAAATTTTTAAATAAAAGCTGTATTAACATTTTATCAATTTATGTAGTGGTATTATGATATATTTGCTGTAACATATTCCCTCTGTTATGAAGTTGTTTTAAAATAGCTATAGAATTGCTTATAATTTATTTAATTTTTCTTGTATCTCTCGACATAGCAAATTATTTTTCATCAAAATATTGAGACAATCTATTAATTAAATATTCTATCATTTGCCATAAAAAATGAAATGTATTTAAATCCAATTTTTAACTTCATTTTTATTGGATTACATCATGTCTGGGAGCCTATTTCTATCTCTGAATTATTAAACGAAGCAAAAAATCTTAAATTTGAACTCAACTATCGTTTTTTGATAACATAATATTTATCAATGCAGTTTCCTGAGTTGTGATTTTTTATTGAGTTGGAAAACTTTTTCAGCAACGGAAGACATGTTTAAATTTTGAAATATTATCAAATTAAAATTTGGCAGTCACTTTACTTTTGAGATTTTTTTAAATTTTTATCGTAAATACTTTATGTATTACTTGTAAAATTGAAAGAAATTTAAACTTATATTTTTTATATTCTAATTAACAAAACTTGCATTTAGGAACAACGATTTAATTCTTTGTTTTATGCCAAGCAATTCTTTCGCTAATTGCTTTCTTAGCTGCTTCCATTATCCATTTAAAGTTTAGATGTATTTTATTTATTTGTGAATTTTGCAGTTAAAAAAAGAAACAAAATGTTTGAATTTCTTCCTTTTATAAATAATTTATTTAATATTCGTTTAAGTTTGAAACAGTATTAAATTACTCTTTATATTTTAATTCTAAATGTAAGTTTTAATGTATAAGTGATGTTTTATTATTTTAAAACTAAATGCTATTTTAATTATTTTCTATGCCTAAGTGGATTTCATTTATTATGTTGAAACCTGCTTCCTTAGTCTTAAGAGAGAGAAATAAAGAGTATGTTTTCTTTAAACGTTTTACTTTGATGATTTTTAAATGCTAAAAGAATATTAAATTTCACTAGCACAAATGATAGTTTTTGCGTATAACGCAGAATTTATATAATTTCAAACTAAACAATGTTTTATTAACTTTCTTAATTTATATTTTTATGGATTCTATTTCTGTTTCGATAGTGAAGTATTTCAATAATGCATTCAGGTTTTAATATGCAGTTTTAAATATTTTAAATAAAAGTTTACTAATGTTTCTTTGCTTTTGCATGGAAAATTCTAACTAAACTGCAAGTTTTTAATGAATGAAAAATCTTTTTAATCCTTTTTTCTACAAATTTTGCAAGTTAATTACTTTATACAATATAGCGAACGAAATACTTCACGGCAACTTTAAAATTAAATAATTACTTAAATTTTCTTTTGTAAATTTAAATACAATTTTGTCGCCATTACTTTAGGGTGAATGAATTTTATTAAGCAGAAATGAGAAAGTGTAGAAAAATTTTATTCAGGAATTTCAATTAAAATCTATTTTCATTTAACTGCCTTTGTTAATGCTATGTATATACATTCTTAGATTAAATATTTTCTTGTATATATTAAAATTTCTAGACACACATTAAATAAAGTATTTTAAGGTGAAAGTAAAACGTATTTTTAAATGAAATTATTTATCTGAAAACACTGATAAATTTAAGCATATATATTCAAATTATATATCTTAGTTTATTGATTATTTATGTTCCTTAAATTTGATTTTCAATTTTATTTAAAAAAATAATAAAAAAGAGCAATTTTTATTATATTGAATAAATACAGTTTCTTATGTCATTAGAGCGTATTTATAATTTTTATATGAAAATATTAAATTATTTTTTGCTCTTGAATTATATTTATGAATTATATCAAAATTTCAAAATCTTTGATCTCATAAGTCGTTAAGATTGATACCTACTGGTAGATACATTAAGTAATGAAAAAAATTACTTAGTAACTGTTTTTCAATCATTTTTGGATATATTTTTAAGTATATTCATTACTTTGTTTTCATAACTTTTTTTTCTTTCCCAATTTCAAAAATACACCCAATATTTTTTTCCTTTGTAAATTCTTTATTTATAAAATGTTGTTTAATAGTACGATCGACAATATATTAATGTATTTCATTCTATTTATTTGTGTATTTATAGTAACTTGATACTTCAAAATTGAATTGCAACCGTAAAATATTGGAATTTTATTCTAAAATATTATATCTTCTTCAAAATATTGAATTTTTTCAACAAAAATTAATTTAAAAAATTGTAGCTGGAAATTTAATAATATAGATTTTTGCTTTATAGACTTTTATATAGATTTTTCAAAACATATTTTCAATATTTTTTAAATTTAGATAAGTTTGGAGAAAAATATCTTCGCCAAACCTAACTATTAATCACTCTAATCATCACTAAACCAGCACTAAATCTAACTATCCGCATTAATTTTCCTTTACAAGGATTAGATTCTGTACTATATACAAACTATTTGTACTTTATACAGTAGTACACAAATTAGTTTAGAATTTTATAAGCAAGTTATTAATCTGTACTATATGCTAATTACATTTACTATATACTTAGGAATACAAATTAGTTTGTTATATTGTTCTAAAACATCATATTTTAATTACAGTAATGAGTTACTTCTACAAAAATGGCTTAAAAAATATATTAGCTGGAATTTTAACAAACGTATAGACTTCTATTTGAATTTATTATGTGCATATTTTTTCGATAACATGTTCGTTATTTTTGGAACTTTGTTAGATTTAAACATTATATCTAAGCCTAATTAATTTTCCCATCTAAATTTACCAAAGAAAAGTTAGATTTTGTACCATATACAAATCAGTTTTATTATATACAATGGAATACAAATTTGTTTCGAATTTTATTCTAACGTATCATAATTTCTTTACAATATGGAATTAATTCTAAGAGAAAATACTTAAAAATTATATTCACTAAAAATTTGAAAGGATGTATAAATTTTATTTTGAATTCATTATATGCATTCTTTAATGGAGCATATTTTCCTTATTTTTCGCACTTTTAGGCTTAGAGAAAAATATTATCACTAAGCCTAACTAAAAGTCTCATCTAAGTTTCCTTTAGAAAGCCTTGATTTTGAGCCAAATACAATCTATTTTTACTACATATAGTAAAATATACAAATTAGTTTGGAATGAAATATTCTTAAGAAAATTATTCTTGTTATAAAATGAATTGAACTCCAACTTGCTTTATATTCTTAATATAAAATAAATTGTTAAATATGTTTTTAAATCAGTACAATATTACTTATTAAAGAGATATTTAATTAGGTTTAATTAAATGGATTTGCTTCAAATGCATTTTAATGAGTCCACTTTAACATAACAAACTATTTAATAGTTTCAACACGTGATCTAATCAAGGTTCCTTCTCCTCCACTTCAATTAGGAGTACAGTCATGATTATTTTCATTTTTTCTCGCATCCAATAAATGCATTCTCTCTCTCTCCATTACCTCTTCCCAACTCTCAATGGCGAGTTTTATATCTTCCGTGCCTGAAATCCTACGAGAAACTTTTCTTCTTTTTCCAACTATCAAAATAAATTCTCCCTGTTGTCGAAGAGGCGGAACGAGGAATTCGAGTTAAAGAAGTAGAAGACAAAAGTTCTCTCTCCTCAGCCACACACAGTGCACGAAAGGGTAAAAGTTCTTTTCTCTCTTTACTTCTCGGAAGGAAGTTGTCACTTATCGTCTGAAAGGCGATCAACCATTTATTATTCTGAAATGGCAACATCTATCAATGTGTACTTTTTATCGCCTGATTGAGCTGTTCATTAATTCGATTAAAGAGAAGTTTAATTCATTCATTGATGTTTGTTCCCACAAGTTAAATTATTCCGATCAATAGAATAAAAAAAATATTCATTTGAAACTAATTGAATTTAATTAAATTCTATTATGCCATAGAACAATATACTTGAAGTAAATTAATATAAATGTGTATTCCTCCATCTAAAAGTATAAGTAAAATATGAAACATAAAATGAATAAATCTGTATTTTGGTAAATATTATTTTTAATTTTGTAAATTCCTTATATCACAAAATTTAGGATTCTATTCATATTGATTTTTGGTGTAATCTTCTATTTAACTTAGAGCTTTTTGAAAACTAGTGCCCCCTATTGCTTTTGACCAAAATTATTTTTTCAATAATAAAACTTCACTATATTTCTCAATAAGTTTAAAAATGAAACTTCTTAGCTAAAATTTAAATTGGTTTAATTCCTTAATTTTTTTTCGAAATATATTAATAAAAAATTGTAAGGACTTTAAAATGCTTGTATAGTTAAAAATGAATATGAATGGCGAGAGTTAATATGAACAGAGTTCTATAATATTTTAAAGATAGAGAAAGAAAAATATTATTAATTTTCATGATTGTTTCATTCAACGAATTCTAACACATGTTTCTGTACTTTAGCCAAATTGATGTTCAGCTTAATGATTAATAAATTTTATTATTTTGAATAGTTTCTTATATGAGAAAAAAATAAAAGAATAAAAAATTTAGCCAAATTGATGTTCAGCTTAATGATTAATAAATTTTATTATTTTGAATAGTTTCTTATATGAGAAAAAAATAAAAGAATAAAAAAAATGAAATAACTCTTCAAAGTAAGTTTATGAAATTTTATTCAGGAGTTTTAACAAGAACGTCGATTCTAGGGTGAACTTAAATTAGTGAGTTACGTTCATTTAGCGCAAATGTTTTTATTCTAAGATTATCATGAATATTTTACAATAAAATAATATGTGCACAGTATTTTAAATTTAACATTCTAGCTTTATAATAAAGCCTTGAATATTAAATCAGGTATATTTCTCTAAATTAAGAACAATATTTTAGTATTCTTAAAACAAGATATTTTTAAAAAGGAAGTATGTATAATAAAGGAATCATAAAAATACAAAACTAATTTCCAGCTATGCATATTATGATTACAAATTACGGAAATTATTTCTAAATATAATAAGAATTGTAAGCATTCATTGTAAAAATTGTTTTTACTTCATAATGTGTAACAAAATAATCGTAAGCATCAAAACGACTATCATTAAAATGTATTAATATAAAATATTTTTATTTGACATTATAGAAAACGAAAATAAGTAGATTTAAATGGACCATAAACTTCAAATTTTTTGAATATACAAAAAAATACTTAATAATGATGAAAACGTAATTTATAGTCTTGGCATTTAAAAGAAAAAGGTCATCAAATTTCCATTTCAACTTGTAATTCAAGGCCTTAACCATACTTAGAACGCAAATAGCATTCCATATTTCATTGTCTTAAAATGATAAAAAAAAAATTTTTTCCCCAATATATAAAATAACTTGAATATTAAGCATCCACAATTGACTTGATTTCCGTCCCTGAAATAAATTCACCACAGCATTTCGAATTTATGAATTTTAATTAACTTTTATTGGCTAATTAATCATTCATTTCTCACAGCAATAAATAATGGAAATCCTCTCTATGTAATTATTCCTATCTCTGAAACAAGAAGGATTTATTGTTGCTTGTTTGAATACAATGCAAAACATCAATTTGATTTGATTTAATGGCTTCGAATAGATTTGACTAAATCAGCGTTTTAAATCATCGTTGAATAATTCCCTCTATTTCCATGCAGTTAGTAATTTTATTTAATAAATCTTTACAAGCATCCATTTCCTGTTCTGTATGGGACACGAGACATCGTAAATGTCACCTCCAACGATTCCTTTGTTAAATGATATTTTGGAGTGACAAATTTTGAATTAATGTGTTGTCTTGTTGGTGTCTGTTTATTTCTGAGCGAGATTGTATTATTCCAGTATATGAAAAGCGATACAGCTAAAGCTCTAAGCGAAATCATCCTTTAGGTTTAAAATCTAATTTATTCTAAATACAAATTCATGTTGAGTTTGTGCAAAGGATTTAGAAGCTCTGAGACTTAAGATAATGAAAAGATTTCCTTCTAACTTTTATTCAAATTTGAATCTTTTTCTAAATTCTATGCAGCATTTGTATTGTACTATTTTCTAAAGTGGAATTCTTTGTAAAAGATTAAAACAGCGGATTTCCTCACTTACTGTCTAACATGTTAAGGTCTCAGTTGTAGAAAAACAGTTGTGCAGAAGCATTTAATTTGACAGGCAGTTTAAATGCTCTTAGAGGTTGTGGAAAAAATGATATGTTATGTAGTAGAGTTATACGTGCGCTCTGGGAATTACTAAATTGAAATAAAGTATGTTTAAATTTACTAAAATATAAGATACAATGTGTGTAAATATACTAAAATGAGATACAGTATGCGTAAATTTACTAAAATGAGATACAGTATACGGGAATTTGTATAGAATTTATATTATGAAGGAATTAGAATCTGAAGATTAATACTTGTGTATTAAAACGCATTTTACTTTTGACAAAAGTGCATATTTATAGAAGTGCATTATCTTTTAAATTGCTGGGCCCATTTTAAAAGTATCTTTTATTTGTTCTGCTGCCACCCAACTGTTCTAGTGGTCAGCGTGCCTGACTGCGGATGGGTAGGTCCTCGGTTCGAATCCCGGTTCGGGCATGGATGCACTTTTTCTCTCTCTATCTATCCTGTCTTTGTCCTTTCCTTGTGTGAATGGATTGTGAATGGTTGCCGACCCTATAAACGGGTACCTATAGCATGTGTGTACTGAGGAAGTCAGACTCCACACCTAAAATGGTTCAGTTGGAAAAGTGGAGCAGCGCACCCCATATTGCCAGCCTAGCTGGTACACAACAGCAACATTTGTTCTAATTCGACTTGAACTTAGTTTTCTGAGAACATTTTAATGTATTATTTTTTGACATGTTCCTTAACAGATAGTGAAACTTGCCGTTGTAAGACTTTTACAATATGTAACATTTTTTCCTCAGTACTCCTGCATCATAAATGGACGATATTTGAGTGTGTTGCAATGATGGAAACTTAAAAGAGAACCAGACTTACGCCTCATGAAATTCTTACACCTGACCAACTTGTGCTTCTTCACTTCAAAGAACGTGATTCAATCACTCTAGGCATTAAATATTTTTAGATTCTACCCGTTAATAAATCAAACAATATGTTTATATAATGCATTTAAATATGAAAATATGACAGATGTGATTATAAACTTCGTTACGTATAACTACCACTTTAATAACAATAACTTAGGAAAAGTATTAACATTGCCATCAAATTGTCATAAATTTACAAGAATTGGTTATAATAGACATTTATTAGTTTTAAATTAATAAAAATTACAATAGGTAGGCTTTCTCAAATTGCGTTAATTTCACACAATGAGAATAATTTATGTAATAACTTTATTACTTAATTTTATCTAAAAATGAAAAAATATAAATGAATAACTTTGTAATTTTATTTAAAGTTCTTTTTTTATTTTATTTGTTATTTAATCAATAGTACAGAGGGTATTAACACATTTTTAGAACAATTTCGATTAAGAATTAAAAAAAATAAATGTTTTGAAATAAACATTTTTGGCAACAGCTTATTATTTGAAATGAGAAATATCGTCTGCTACTTTTAAATTTATTGTTCTTTCAAAATGTTGCATGTAAACAAGCTGTGGATTGAGGGATATGTTTTTGCACTTTCCGAAGAGAAATATTCTTATTTCAGGATTCAAAAACGTTGTGAAATGCATGGTATTAAAATTTCTAAGTGCAAAATAATCAACATTATTAATCGGACCATCAATCATTATTTCTACATGGAAAGAAGACTCCAAACGAATATCCGAAAAAAGTACGTACTGTTTCAAATGTTCCTATAATAAAATCGCTGGTAACAAGAGAAAATCCATCAATACAGAAATCAATTGCAAAGTCTTTAGATACATCTGTATCAATAATAAATAAAATAATAAATCAAGATTTACAACTTATAAAGCTAAAAAACATAATGTTCACCAGCTTTTGCCGAGACATGTGGCTCAACGCAAAACATTTTGTAGAATCCTGTATGAAAACTATTTAGCAGAAGATAAATGGAAATACATTGTAACCCTTGATGAAGCATGGGTTTACCTAAATGACTGCAACAAAAAAGGTCTATTTACTATAGAAAACGAGGAGAAAAAAATGTACAAACCTGGTTCCGTCAATGTAAAGAAAGTTTCAGTAAGGGGTTTATGATGGTCGCAGGTTTCTCCTACAATGGGAAATTAAAATAAAAAAGAGTAGAAAAAATATAAAAATCAACTCATCATACTATCAAGAGAAGGTTTTACGTCCAATATTTACAGAAGAAAGTCCACTTCCTCATCCCAAAGACTTTCAAAGAGTGAAACATCAACAAGACAAAGGTACAAGTCATACTTCGAAAACTACCACTGCATTCCTTGAAAAAATGAAGACTAATACAGTTATTGCATATATACCATTTCAACATATTCCTGTGAAGCCCCCTGACGTTTCACCTATGGATTATTGTGCTTTTGGTCTGTTAAAAAGAGTTCTTTCTAAACGCAAACCCACCACGATGGATGGATTCCGGAAAGTAGTGGAAGAGGAATGGAAAGCAATACCCTTGGAAATTTTATGAAAAGCTCTTATATCATGGAAATCACGATGCAGACTTATAGTCCAGAAAAAAAGTTATCAGATCGAACATTTAAAAAAATAGTCTTTATATTTTAAACATTAATTAAACGGCCCCAAAATCGTTCTAAAAATGTGTTAATACCCTCTGTAATAACTTTTACAATTAATATGGAAGATAATTTTTAAATTGCATGTTTAAATCAAATTATAGAAAATTAAAAGTTTCATTTTCACACACAACAAGTTATTTCGTACTACTTAAAGACAGATTTTCTCACATATTAATATTGTCTATTTTTTAAAGTTCCTCTATATTCTGTTGCAGTGTTTCAAATTTTCAGGTTTAAAGTTAAATTAGGTAATGTTGATAGTAGTTAATCTGGATAAGCCAATGGAATATTAGATTACTTGATTTATGAGACTTACTCTTAATCCACCGAATCTATTGAATACAGTTAACAAATTCGTAATTTTAAACCAGTTCAAGTAACGAGATTATTATACGAACTTTCATAATACTTTTTACGCCATCCATACCAGCTGCAAAAAAAAGTGGACTTAATGAAACTTTTATCATTCACATATCCTCCCAGCTCAATAATTTTTAGCTGAGAAGGTATCGAACTAGCTACCATGAATAACTTGCACCACTAGTCTATTAAGGCTTCCACTAGGCTTCCATAATCCTGTAGTTAATGATAAAGTTGTGTGGTAACATAATTTCTAAATTTCAATTTTCCGATAGAAGTTTTGGCTGACTGAAATCGCTGATATATTTTAGGACTTTTTTTTCAGCTAAAACTTCAGTATTCATTTTAAACAATATTTAAGTGACGAGGTCGACATCTGAATAGAATTTAGTTGTCATCCTCATCAACTTCTCAACCCTTCTACTGAAACTTCTACGCTACATCAAAGCAGAAAATCAGATCCTATGAGATGGTTATTGATGAAAGTAGAAATATTAATATTCATATTGTTTCATACATATCAGTCTGCGGTTAGCTCTGGTATCGAATTCATAGTCTTTTCAATTCGATCCCAGAAGCTTTCAGTTCGATACCAGATTTAAAAAAATCAGTAGCATTTTAAGGATTGAATAAAATTAGAATGTAAATAGTTAGAATTATTAGATTATAATTACTAGATTATAGAATTTGAGGAAATATCTTAAGCATTTTAACTTTAAAACCATTTTTATTATAAAGGTTTAAATAATTTAATTAATCCCCAGAAGAGAGAGAAAATATTAATGTTCTTAGTATATAACTAATAAAGTATATATTATATAAATAATATAGCACATTAATATTAATAAATATAAGTAATTAGTAGAAACCTATATTTAGAAAGTCTCAGGTAAGAGAAAAAGGCATTTTTAAACATTTTAGGTTTATGAAAATTAAAGATATAAGAATAACCAACAAAATAATTATTTTTTCTAGAGTTTCAATTAAAAAATTAAAGC
Organism: Latrodectus hesperus; assembly: GCA_037975125.1. Lineage (NCBI taxonomy): Eukaryota > Metazoa > Arthropoda > Arachnida > Araneae > Theridiidae > Latrodectus > Latrodectus hesperus. The sequence continues at coordinate 50,988,553 of CM075861.1, forward strand.
TCATAACAATAATCATTAAAACTTTTAAGAAAACAACCCCTAATCTGATTATTTACTTCTCTTTTATTCCAAGTAAAATGTGTAACATATTTCACGTAAAATTTCTGTTTAAGGTTATGCAAAATTTAATAATCAAAAGTTTATTTCCCCCCCCCCCAAAAAAAACAACAATCTTATCAGAAATTATAACATTTTAGCAAAAGCTTCATAAGTCACTTATCACTCTTATCAATCAATAACTACAATTCTTTCACAAAAATGATTTTTATCTTGGCTTACAAATAACAGTAGTTTCCTAACTTTATTAATTAAATATTCATTTTCCTCAAAATACACTAAAATAACAATGTTGCTTTTAGAAAATTCAGTTAAGTATAATAGGGTAGTTATATATTCTTGGCGGAAAAATAAACTTCGCCAAACAGTTCAGACTTAATTAACTTTCTCTGGAAGTATAAAGTTACTTAAAAAAAGATAATTTCACTTCGACGTACATTTTTGCTTCTTGTTCTAAGTTTCTGTTTCCAGTTAAAAGCTGTAGATACATTGTCTGATAGTTTAAATGTTTTTTTTTCAGTTTAAGATCCTTTATCTCGATAACCATTTATATTTTACCTCATTTAAATTAAGTTCAGAAAGGAAAAGCGCTTAACTTTTCCTTTTATAATTATTGTTTGAAGAGATTTTTAATTTAAAATTTCAACTGAAATTTAGCTTGCAAGTGACAGTTAATCTTCAATAATTTTCCACGAAAACGCAATCAATATACAGAGCATTTTTTTTTTTGGAATATATATATATTTAAATTTTTAATTTTCCTAAAATGAAATAGGATTTAGAAATGATGTTTCATTTTTCTTTAAATTACTTTTACTAACCTTACCATAACTTTACTACAATCTACGCAGAAGAACCCCATACTTGACATCTGTAGAGGTATCCTTTCTCTTGGAGGACATTGCGACCACGAACTTATTTAACGGGCTCTAGAGGCCTTAAGTTAATACTTCGGATCTTCGGTTCGGATTTGAACTCATTACCTTCCAATAGTCAGAACGTCTTCCTAACCAACTAGGCCAATGTGGCCTCTAATATTAAGGCAGTGATTGTAATTTATGAAATGTCCTGTAGAAAAGCAAATTGCATAAAGTGTCCAACAGATTTCAGCTGCTAAGCTATTTTCAAAACAAAATATTCATCTTTATCTTTAAATGGAAAATTCCGATAACTTGCAAAATATTGTAATGGACAATTATTTGTTTTACATTGTATTTATTATAAATGAAATTTCAAAGGGTAATATTTAAAAGGGTATATTTAAAAATGAAACTAGTTATATTTTACCTAACACAAAAAATATATGATACTCATAGATATTCTTGATTATGTTTTATATTTGTATTGTGTGAGATATACACTGTCTGTACCAGATAATATGATATCTCTCATTTTATATAAATTTAAATTTTAACTAAGAGGCGAAGATAAATTTAAAATGTAAGTCTTCCATCAAGAGATAATTGTTGGGAGTGGCCTTGAATCTTAGCAGTTTTGGCACAGGTGCCGTATAATCCATGCGCCAAATTCTGAGATAGGCGATTTTTTGGCGGATTTTCTTATGTATCTGGAAACCTTGTTTTTGTTACGTCATACATATAGAACTATAAGAATTATGCAGAAAATTCTATTTTGGTAACCCTAGTATTTACGTCATTGCGCACGTCACGATACGTTACCTTGGCAACATTTCTTCATCGCCAAAAAAATTCAGAATTTTGAATCATGGATTATACGGCACCTGTGCCACAGTTTTTCTTATGGTCAATTAATCGTCTGCTGTTGATATATAGTATGAAATGGAACGCACCTTGTTATGAATTATAATTGTGTAGGTTTAGCGGAGCTTTTCAATTTGCAGAAATAAGCACCTGCAAGCAGATCTTAATAATAACCAGCATATTCTTTTTGTGATAAGCTGAGGTTTATGTATCTCAATAGCTTTAGAATTTTCAGTTATGAATTATTTTTATGATAGAAACTTTTAATTCTACGGCAATTATTTTGTTCGAATTTAACAATCAGTTAACTTTTATTTTTAATATTTAAAACTTTATTCTTCAATTAATATATATTGAGATTCTTTTTACTTAAAAAAATATGTAAGGCTAAAATTGACCAAAGAGCTTCAGTTTTAATTTGTAATATTCTTTTTTGATTTTAAACAAATAGGATATAGATAAATCTTTCATGTTTAATTAGATTTTATATTACAGTTGAGATATCTTTAATGAGCTTTAATATAGAATTTACGCAGAAAATGATTAGTTTTTCCTATTTTTAATGGGCTTAATTAATCAACATATTAAACAATTAATTGTAACAAGAGTTCTCAAGAAACGGTTATTTCCTTAACTCTTTATATTTAATTTGTATTGTTTATTTTATTGCCTAATACCTAATACTGCTGTAAAGATATTTTGGGTATTTACGGTGTATCTGCTTCCCGAGAATACTTTTTTAGGAATGTGGGCTTAAATTTAGGTGTAAGTAGTAAGAAAAATCGGAAATTTAGCAAGCATCACCTTGATTCTCATGTAGCATTCAGAGGACACAAATTCCATACCCCATTGTATATTAGAAATTCAGATTAAATCAGATGTTTTCTGCTTCGGAATTATTCGTTCCTATATCCTACTTCCTAAAACATCATGTATGTGTGGCATAATAGATGTTACACATGTATAATTCAATGGATAAATAATAACTCTAACTAATTAATATTCATTTTTCTTTTAAATTTCGTCTTTGGCAACAGAAATAATTCTAACATTGATTTAATATGTATTTGTGAGAATCGTTTTCAAATCTATTATATTCATACAAAAAAGGCAATTTATATTTCAATGTAGGCACATTATAGATTTCTTATTTTTTTTTCACATAATTGCTGTACAACCATATTCAAAAGGAAAAAGACAAGAAAATTGTTAGAAACTTTAAATAAAAAAAAAATTCTGCTTTCAGTAATTCTTATATTAGATAACAAAATTGCCTGCGTATCACTGAATTTATTTAAGTTTTTTTTATTTAATTTTATTTATTTTTTCTTTTTCTTTTAAGGAATACAATGAATGTTATGATGAAAATAAAATATGATGCACGTGTCCCATTGGAACAACTTATCACGTGACCTCAGCATTGGAATCTCCGGAATGCTCTCCGTTTTCGAACATTTCTTTAGCTGTTTGTCAGCTGGTGAAAAATACCGAAATTCAATAACAACGAATGAAAAAGGAAAGCGAGCGTAAAATACCCTAAGTGGTCATTTTAAGTTGGAATTCCAAAATTCTTTCTGTCTCTTTAACCAACGCAAGTATTTCTAGCTTTATATATTAAAAAGGAAACTGAAATGAGAAAAAAAAACACAAAACAAAACGTGGAAAATAAAATTTCACGAAAAAAAAGTGGCTTTGAAACAAACGCCTACAAACACGAATACCAGGAAAGAAGAGGAAACACATCGTTTTCTCTCTTCTCATAACTTGACGGTTCCTCCTAGTACAGCAAAGGTCGCTAGATGCCGCTTCAGTACTTTAGGCTGCGAAGGGAATCGTAAAAATCGACGCCGTAAGAGATTTACGAGTTACGGTCACAGTTCGCAATTTTTCGGTGTTCTTTTTTTTATTTGTTATTATTTTCCATTTGTTTCCAAGTACTTCAAGACCAGTCTGATTCTTTGAGGAAAGTCCATAGTGATTGTTGGAACGTGACGGAAAATTGTTTTTCCAGCTTATTTATATGTGTGTTTCTTTTATGACCAACAATATTTTTTTAATATAGTTTAGAATGCAGACAAATACTATCATTTATGATTTATCAGAAAGTTTGTCTAGATAACTTAAGAACTCAAAATCATTTAGTATCGTCTATTTTTAGTGTAATCATATAATATATAATATTGGCACAAATTCGTTCTATAAAATGCATAATGGTATACAAAAAGATTTCGCATTTGGTGATTTGAGAGTTGCAGTAACGGAAGATATACATATATATATTTTCATTTATTAAATTATAATGAATTTTTTACGTTTAATATAGGTTCTAAGCATAACATGCCAAAATATGAAAGTTAAATTTTTGGAAATTAAAAAATGTTTATGTATCTACTTCAAATAAAATTTTTACGGTATCATAGAAGTGCGTTGAATATATCTTCCCTCCCTATTATATTCCGTATATTAATGACAATTTTTCTGACACTTTATCATATTATGAAAACTAATTCCATTTTCGTTTTTTAAAATACATCTTAAAATGTAAAGAGTGATACTCTTTTGACAATTTATTCTGTTATAAAACTATTTTAAAGTATATTTTATAAAAAATAATTTTTGAAAAATAAATATTGTGTGTGACACTTTTTTGATGTTTTACCATTTTATGAAAACTAAAGTCTCAATTTTTTAAAAACACATTTTCAGAGAAAGCTAGCTGTAATTTTTATCTCAAGTTCTATTTTAAATACAGGGTGATCATAGTTTAAAAACGCTGTAAAAAAAGAACCAATGGTCAGAAAGACCTGAAATTTCACCAGAATGTACTTCAAACAGGGGGATTTTGTTTGGCGTGGGAAAAAAATTAGGAAAAAAGTGGCCTAATTGGAAAGTGGCCTAATTGGAAAAAAAGTGGCCATCTCCAAAAATAGATGGCGCTGCACAGGCGGCTGTAGGTTAATTACATGAATTCTGACATGCACGATAATCAATTGTGGCTGTAAGCTGAATGTTAAACCAGTTGTGCTATTGTAAGTCAGGCAGATGTTGTGGAAATCTTGGTGTAAAGCCTATTCAGAGCGACAAGGTTGTGCCACATCGAATAGGAAAAAATCGGTTTTTAATTGCCTTGCGGCCAAAAACCGTAGAAAAAGCCAACAATAATTCGGTTTTTAATTGTCCTTAGTCTTCTTCAAGAAATTTTCAATATGGTGTCCACCATTTTCTGTTAGGAGGTTTAAACGTATAACGGTATTTTCCACAGCAGCTTGGTGTGTATCAGTGCTGATGTTGTTAACGTGCTGAGTAATGCGGCATTTCAAATCCGCTAAGGTGTCTAGTGGAGCACTGTACACAACATTTTTCCGAAATCTCCAGAGCCAAAAGTCACAGGGAGTGATGTCCGGTGATTGTGGCGGCCAGGGAGTTGGAAAATGTCGGCTGATAATACGGTCATTTCCGAAATGGCGTTGCAACACCATCGAGAATTAACGAGAATTCAGGCTACTCAGCATTTTATACAAGACGTTAATTTGCATATAACCACCTGTGCAGCGCCATCTATAGGCCACGTTTTTTCCTAATTTTTTTTCCCACGCCAAACAAAATCCCCCTTGTTTGAAGTACATTCTGGTGAAATTTCAGGTCTTTCTGACCAGTGGTTCTTTTTTTACAGCGTTTTTAAATTTGCAGTTTAATTATGTGATCACCCTGTACAAAATATCATAAACTCTATTTCTCTTTTTCTTAAAACCATATAAAACTACAAATGGTTACTTAATTGATGGATTAAAAATTGCATTAATTGAGAAAGATTTCGTTTAGTACATGTTAATGAAAAATTGCATCTAGAAAATGCTATGTTTTGATTATTTTGATTTAAAGGTGTATGAAATTTGAAAAAAAATGTGTTGAAAACATATTTGTTCACATTAAAAATAATATGATGATGAAGTTTTTTTTAAAAAAAAATCTTTTATGTAGAACAGACTAAGGCAATATTATGTGAAATTCCATAAATTATTTTCCGTCGAGCATACTGATGCCACATTAGCATGAAATTTCGGTAAATATTTCACTTACGTTTGTTGAGGAAAATAACAAGAATGGTTTGCGTAAAATTTTTCTTATTGTGTATAGTTTGATTTTAGTGAATTTTGAAATCATGCTGGCACCTTGATATTCCAAATTTGAAAATATTGATATTCAAAATTTTAATATTTTATTCAAGAAAAAAAGCATAAAAAATGTTTAGTTAAAAATCTTAGTAACGGTGACCGGAAAGACAGTCTCGTTGTATTCTATAATGAATAATTTACAATATTCAAGTTAAATTAATATGAAAAGGTAAGCTGTTTAGTTTAAAATTTACCAAACATTATATAATTTTCAGTAATGTTATTAATACAGAAATCAATATAATTTTTTACGTCACTTTTTAGTTTAATGGCTTAAAATTCTAATAATAGTTACATAAATTATATTTTTTTTAAATATTAGTTTTATGATAAATTGAAGTAAGAGCTAACAAAAGTAGAAATTTTAAAAGCACTTTTAGTCATTAAAAATGGCTCTTAAATTTTACTTCTTTTCTTTGGTGTAAAATTACACAAATTCTAAATATTCAATAATGTTTGCTTTGTTTTAAAGTTCTCCGAGAGAAAAAAAATCGCAGATAATTAGATGATTAAAATTTATCAAAGGAGCATCTAATTTCAATTTACTTGTAAACACTTCCACGATAAGTACCATTTTATTTTTCACTTAAAAACACAATCTTGTTCATCTATTGTAGGCATCAATTCTAAACAAAAATAAAAGGAGGTATTCGTCTTTCAGCGTCGCCATTGTGTTCTACATTCCGTGATTGGAGCATTCAAAAGAACAACGGAGGCTTGATAAAAATTTAACTTAAGCCTTCAATTGTGTTTTCCAGGAAAAAAAAATTGATCGATTAGTTGTGATACCATTTATAAGCCCTTGCAGACTCAGAGATGTTTTCCAGCCCAAGCTCAAGCGGATCGTTAAAAAAGATTTATATAAGGTTGATGAAGCCTGAAATCGCCGCCATAAAGAGCTCTGGTCGTAAAAAAGAATGGTGTGTGTAGGATGAATTTAATGTCCGGCAAACCACTTCATTGGCGTGTCTGCCTGTTTTTCTTCTTTGCCTGATAACTGCTTTAAGGCAGAATAATCCACGTTTATTTTTATGTCAGGGCAACCAATTGAATCTCCGTAAATAGTTTTTCGAAGGAAGTATTACGGAAATTGAGTAATAACAGTTTGGAACAAAATAAAACCAGATATTTAGAGGGGAAAAAAATAGTTTTCAGTGTATAATAAGACGTTTCTGTGACTTTAAGCGATTGAGTGATGTAATCTAAACGTGTTTCATACGCGGTGCAACAGCCTAGCTAGCTGAAACTCCTTACCATCCATTTCTCATCAATAGGTTTTAAGATTCATCATTACTATTATAGGCAGTCATGTGATCGTTGAAAAATGCTAAATAAGGCTCGATTTTTTATATAAGTGATTGTATAATATTGTTCACTTTATAAAAGTTTATCAGCTATCCATGAATAAAATGTGTTCAGGATTTTTTTTGTCATTATTTTATAATATTACTTAGCTGCTAAGATCCTTTCCCCCTTTATCAGCTATAAAAGGGGCAGAAAATCTTATGCGACACCAAGTGGGTATGTCATCTTGGATCCCGAAAGTGGGTGGTTCCTTATAATTTAAAAGCAGGAACTAATCAGCAGGCCCCCAGACTTGATTTACCGCCTTTAGAGGTATTATTTCACATAGAGAAAATGACCATGGCATAATTAACCTACCCCATCCACCATTAGCAAACACAACAGATTTTCTGTTGGATCGAGATTTTTGTTTTCAGAACACTTGACAAGAACAAATGCTTCAAATAAAAAAATCTAGATTAAAAATCTAGAACTAGATATAGAAATCCATGAACTATAAAATTTAGAAATCCATGTATCGTGCCAATTTATAAGGAATCAATACTTTTATAATTTTATATTCTATAAAAATAATTTCAAAATGTAATAAGCTAGATTTAAGTGTATTGGTACCCGCGTAAGCTTCAATTGCATTATACAGTTCATTGATATAATTGTTGGTATCGTATGATTTTGTGTTTATAAAGATTTAAAAATAACTATAAAGAAAAGTTTTACTTGTGTAAGCAATATCATTTTTCTCAGCATTTAACATATTTTTTTTTTCTAAATATTGGATTACTTTTTTCCTTTTCTCAAATAAAATCCATCATCATACAAATACAATCACATTTTATTTCCCCTATAAATGGTCCCTTTAAAGAATATATAAGTAGCAGGACTCGCTTACAGATGGCTTTTACACAAGCCTGGTCATCCTCTGACTCATTTAGCACGCTATCTGTTGCTCAAGTATTGCTTGTCTTTTGGTCCTTACTTGCTAATACATGAGACGGTCGTTTTTTGCATGGGGCGTTGTAAGTTTTGTACAGCGATTTTCTGGAGGCTTAGTTGTTAAATGCTCTGCTACAATATTTACAATATACTTTAACAACAACACCTGGACTATTCACAGTGTTCAGTTTCGAGAGTAGAGGGCACAGTACTCTATAAACCAGGATGCCAAATTCTGAGTTTGCTGATTTTTTTGACGGATTTTCTTGTTTGTCTTTCAATCTTTTGTTTTTCATCATACAGATGGTGACCTATAAAAATTATGTAGAAAATTCTATCTTGGCTATCTTGTTATTTCGGTCATTGTGAGGTGTCACAATACATCATCTTGGCAATATTTCTTTGTCGACACAATAATTCAAAATTTGGCATCTTGGATTATACGGCATTTGTGTCGAATAAAGCCTATTTTGGCATCAAAATTAAAATTTCCTTTTTCAGTTTAGTTAAATCACATGTCTCCTAGCCATCGCCGAAACAATATACATACATTAAAAATAGTCTGTTTTCAATTTATATTTCCATATTCTGTTGGCGCCAGCTTCCGAAATTCGATAAATTGTCTGCAATTCATATCTGAAATAATTGCTGATCATGACAATATGAATCAATTCTATAGGGTAACACAATCAATATATCCTTAATGACGATTTGTGCATTTACAATATTGTGATTAAAATGTATAGATTATTATTTAATAATAGTAAGCTTATTTAATATAATTCTTCATTTTATACTTTATGTTTCTGTAATAAATATAAAATGCATGATTATATTTTCAAACGCAAAATTTATCAAATTTAACTTTATATTATTTCTTAGAAAGATTTAATATTTTGTAATACGTATTTTTATAATGCATTTGATCAATTCACGAGCTTAAGACTTTGACAAGTGTTCAAAATGGTCTTAACTAATTGAAAAACCAGGATATTTTACAATTTTTTTTTGCAATAAACTTTTATTTTCAATTGTAAGAAGAAATTGAGAAAAAAAATTGCCTTTCCTAAAGATGGAATTGCTTTACCATCATACTTATTTTCATCTGATGAAATATTGCGTTTATAAAATAAGCGAATTGAATGTTTATATCTGCGATGCAGTTATTAGTAATAGAAATACTAATGTTGTAACTACATAAGTTCTATAAATTGCTTTAATTCCATTTTGGGCTAAGCAATGCTATTGTTGTTACTTATGATACTTGGACAACCCAAGCTCGCTATGCTCTTGGCTTTGCGAATTTAAGTCACTAAGGTGCGTCTTTCGTTTAACCAGACCACCACGTAAGTGAAAGTATGACTATGCTCTAAACTCCACCGATAGATGGTACTACCAGATGATCCACTCCTCACTTTTGATATTGTTCAGGAGGGGGAAGAAATTTTCCCCAGACCATTACACCCATGGTAGTTGCTCAACGACTAACCCACAGGACTTTTGATTCCATAGATTTAACGAGCACGTATATAGTATGTACTCGATGGGTTTTTGGCTGCAATGGGAGTCAAACCCTTTCCTTCCGGATGGAAGGCAAATTCCCTAATAACTAGGCTACCAAGGCCATTAAAAAAGTTCATTTTGAAACATTCTGTGCTTATAAAATGCATCAATTGTGATTCATTATTCTAAAAATCTTCTACTATAATATTAGAATATGATGTTCATATTTAAGTCATAGTATTTTTACATGATATAATTTCTCAGCATTTTTTTTCTTGTATATGGAACATGTAAACATTATAATATACAACAGCAGGCAAGTTTAACACTTTACTGCAGTTAATAAAAACTTTAGTCTTAAATCAAATTTTAATTTATTTAATTTAATCGCTCTTTTCTTCACATTCCATCAGCAGACTGATGAATAATGAGGAGGGCAACTGACTGATCAATTCGAATAATTCGGCCATTTCACTATTTGTCTCCCCATTGGAGACGGGAATCCAAGATTCCCAAACAGACTGGAAGCAATAAATCATCTTGAAATATTGGAAAATATTTATCTCGTCGAAATTATAAAAGCCATCTTGACAGCCGGGGTTATTTGATGGATTTTTATTTCTCCTATTTTGTTTCTGCTGCAATAGGCAACTAGTATTAATAATAGGGATGAGCATGTTTACAACTTTTTTTTTTTCTTACCCTCTTTGACTTTGAATGTCATGATTTTATGATAAATGTAGATGGGAAGTCTGCTGCAAACAAAAAGGAAAGTAAAATAAGTCACAATTTATAAAATAAATTGTTAAATGTAATCTTTGTATATAATTTCTTTAGCGTGACCTAAATTTATTATCTTTATAATATTGATTGCGATACATCAAGCGATTTCTGGGAAAAAAAGTAAAAATACTTTTCATTTATGAAAGTGTTTCAAGGCACAATATTTCGAATTTTCTATATTTGCGCTTGAAGTTTATGGTTTCGAAATTATATGCCTCTGCAAGCAGCGAGGTAAAAAAAATATTATTTTCTTATAATAAATTTTTGCTGAAAATTTACTTTCATATCAGAAAAAGACTGCATAGATTCTCTTGTTTGAAACGCTTACAAAACTGGTTGGTTGGTGTCGCTTCCATAGAGAGATAGTTGACCATGAGTGTGCAGAACTCAGCTGGCCATCCCTTCGATGTTTTCGGAATATAGATTCTTTTCAATGTCGATGGGGGGATTATTAGAGCTGAGTTAGAGATCTTAAAATGGCAGGACAATCAAAAATGTTTTTTGGTGTCAGTGAAATATTATCTCAATTGATGCATAGACAGTAGATTCTCTGTTGACATCTCTCTGGATCTTCATATCTCGATAGTGACCGATTCTAAGGCGAGAGATAATTTTAGTAAGGTCTCTATTTGCATTTATTTCACAAATCTGTGTCTTCTGTAGGACGGTATCTTGCAATTGCATTCACATCGTCAAGTGTGGCTTTGAAGATATTTCTGTCATTGAGTTTTCTCCTTTCCTTGGTATGTTGTTCTGCCTCTTCATTTCCAGGTTTGCCAACGTGCGGGGGCATCTACTGCAGAATACATATCTTGTGTATCGTTACGCTCTGTAACGAAACAACTCAAAAAAGTTTAAGCAGGGCTGACATCTACCTGATGTCGTATTTCGACAGATTAATTAATTTTACTGAATAAAACTCAGAATGTGAAACGAAACTAACATTTAATAAAGCACACAGAACATTACAAACTATATGGACAAAGGTTACCAGGTCTACTTAAGAGAGAAAAAATATCAACATATGACGTCAGCTCGTGCGGGATGCGCACGGCACATGATTGGTGGGTGAGGTGCTGCTATTCACAACATCTTATTTAATTTTTCAGTTTCCATCAATTGATGTTGAATATCATGGGTATACCGTTGTTTCTGGTGGTTGAAGGGAAATGAAATACCTTCCGCCGACCAACAGACAGAAGAGTAACCTCCTCATAGGCAATGGCAACATTTTCTCCATGGGAGTACAAAACTGGTCTTAATTAAGAAATTGTAAATTATTATAAATAACTAGCAACTATAACTAAAACTGATTAGCTACCATAAGAGTTTTAACAGAACATAAACATTCATAAAATAATTAGAAAGTGTGATTTTCAAATAATTTTTCTATTACAAGTCGTATTCATTAAAGATGATAACCTGATTTTGATTATTGACTTTCTTAAACAAGTTTTTCATTTTATTACTAATTATATTAGCTTGCTGATTGTAGAATGTTTTGAATATCAATAAACAAACATGTATACATATTTATAGATACACAAACGTGTATTTGTATGTAAGGGAGCATATATCTATTTCCATGACGCGTTACAAGCGAGTGGTCAAATATCCTCAGATAAAACAAAACTAAAACTAATATATTTTACTGTAAGCTCATTTGATACCGTAAAAATGTACTAATTATAACTAGTCAAGTTTCTGCTAAAGCATAATTTAAATATTGTGTGAGATATTAAACCTGAGTTAAAACATATTTTAAACTATTCTTTGTTACGTGATTTTGGCTATTATTCTGTTTTAGAATTCTTTTATATTCAGCTTTTGTATATTGCCATTAAATAAATGTTTTGAGAGAAATGTTGTCACCTTTTAAGATTTTATCTTCATCAAATATGTGGTAATTTTAATTACAAGCCATTCGAAAGTCTATAGGGTTTTGAATTTTTCACAATTCAGAAACAGAAGTTAGATAAGTGTTTTCTAATTACCTTGATTTGTGAACCACTGAGTTATGAAATGAGATTATAATGTTTTATAATTCACATCGCATTTTCAATTAAACAATATTCTTAAACAATCTGTTTAAAAGTTCGTGGCTTTAAGTTCTACCTTGGCCTTGGTTGCTTATAGTGGTTCTGAATTCACTTTTCAACTGTCTAATTAACCCTCGTCTCGAAAAAATGACCATTGAGTGACAAACAAAGCAAGCCAAGCAATCAAACAGTTTTGGTCTCGAGATTAAGAGTATTTCATCCTGTATGTGTCTACTATTGTAAATTTAACTTTTGAAAGTTTTTCATTCTGATACAGAAGTTAATTTTATTCTTTGAGATAATGATAATTTAACACAATATAAAATCAACAATATATTGTAAGAATATTCTCAATATTTGTTGTCAACTTCATTACCATTACCGGTTTATTGAAGAAAAAGAGTTACTACATTCTTAATTCATAAATTTTAAATGAAATATTTCAGCTATTCTTTAAAAAATAAATGAATCAGTGAATATATAAAAACATTTTTATTTTTTTGAATATTTCAATTTTTTTCAATAGATGAATTGGAATATTTAAATTAATACATGCAATGGATTTTTTAGGTTATTTAGTAACGAAATATTTCTTGATGGGAAAAAAATTTCATAATTTCTTATAGGAGAGAATATCATTAAAAGCTTGTAAAATAGTATGCTTATATTTTTCGTTTTTAAATATATCCTTAATTAAAAATTGCTTTATCGTGAAAACACAATTGTTTATATGTTTGATGTTTATTGATTTAAATAAAATGGTCTACTTTTAAAAACACTAGTTATTTATAGGAAAATTACCCTTGTCAGAATAAGTTACTATATTTTACAGGTATTACCCTGTTTAGATATTACTTTATTATGCTATTATATATTCTAAAATTAATTTGAAATGCCAGTTAATAAATGACACCAAAAACTTCATTCTAAAAAAATTATTGGTTGGTGATTATTTTTAATGAAAAAGAATTTAAATTACTAATTATTGAATGTCTGAAAGGAAATTTTACTTAAATAAATTTCAAAATTATGTAAGAAAAAGAAAAGTATTTAATTAATTATAGAATTTTAGAAAATGCAAAGAAATATATTATTTATAAAAATAAAACAGCTGGTTTTTTTTTTCAAAAAAAAATAAATAAATAAAAAGTCACAGATAAAATGAGAAAAAATTTCTGAGAAAAATTTTTGAGAATCAAAGCTAATGATTTAATAACTGTCAAGATTATTTAATTAATTTTCATATGTTCATCAATAATGTCAGAAAGAATCTTAATTAATTAAATTAAATTAAGCTGTTTTAAATTCATAGAATAATCATTTTCTAATGCAAAAATTATTTTCTTTTTAGACAAAAAAGTTTTAAATGCAACAGTTCACAAATTTCTATTCAAGTAATAGTTGTATCGGTTTAATATAGATGGCAGCAGCAGAAATCTTATTCCGAAATTCGTAAAGAATTGCTTTTTCAGCGAAAAAGTGAACAGCAGGTGTTGACATTTCAGTAAAAAATAAAAACAAACAAAAATCTGATTGAAAAGCGTGACGGGGAAAGATAATGTAGGATTCAACATATGCTATTATTATTATTTTTTTACATCTCTGAGAATAAATTGAATTGCATGTTGAAATGCATTTTAAAATGGAAGGAATACTTAAAATGAAAATATATACGGTGTAATGTACATTCACAAAAAATTCAAATTCGATTTTATAGTGTCATATTTTTCCATAATTTGTCTTCTATTTTACTAATAAAACTATTTTCATTTAAAACAAAACATTTTACTGTCAAATTTTTCATACTTAATTAATTTAATGTTTCTTTTTATCTTACACTTGATTATCTCAATTATTTTTTCTTGTTTTTCATTTCAGGAAAATTTTACTTCAATTTTAATTATAGAATTTAAGAAATTATATTATAATTTTCTCTTTAGACGTTTCTTATTGTCATAGAACACAATCTTAAGAATGATATTTTAATTTTGCAAAAGATTTTTTAAGTCACAAAGTATTTTATTGCTATAAGTCATGCTTGAAATTAAAAACACATTTAAAACTTGCATTTTGTTTCAAGCGAAGAAATTAATCCTACCTTCCAATAAAACCTACATTTCTCTATTTATAATATATATATATATATATATATATATATATATATATATATATATATATATATATATATATATATATATATATATATATATATATATATATATATATATATATATATATATTTATATATATATATATATATACACACGGTTCTAAGCAAAAATGTAAGATGATTCATTATTATCAGAGGTCTCTTGAACCAAGTAAATATTATATAAGTTTTGAACAAATCCTGGTAGTTTATTTTAGAAATGAATTTTTTTGTCAAAGATTTGTTATTATTATATTTAAGAATGGTAATGAAAATATGTGATATGTACGTAAGGGATAATGCTATAAATTTCCACATCTTCTAAATGTTTATGATTCCTCGTTTTTTATTTCTTATACCCTTTTGAAACTAATACTAAATTAATTAAGCTTTATGCAGATTAATTGATATTTATAATGGCTTATTTGGTACCTTACAAAGATATTCATTCAATGATATAATCTTTTAAGTAAATTAAAACAATTTATGGAAGTGATTTATTGTGTATCGAACTGTGTGTATTGAGTACTTGCAAATAATATGATAAAGTGAAAATTTTTTATTAAATTCTCAACAAACATTTACAAAAAATTAAATTGTAAAAAAATAGTCATGTTGCTAATTTACGTTTCTGGGTACTTATATCTGTTAATTTATCTCTCAACACAGATTGACCTTCCTGCATATCACTGCGACGGTTATTTGTAATGTTTGAATTAGCTGATATCATCAACATTCAAATTCCAATGTTAGTATATAGACCACATGAACATTTAATAATGAGCACATTTTTCATAGTAACGGATATGGTTCAGTCTTGAACTGAATTATGTATCGAACTCA
The DNA here is from genome assembly GCA_037975125.1 of Latrodectus hesperus. Taxonomy (NCBI): domain Eukaryota; kingdom Metazoa; phylum Arthropoda; class Arachnida; order Araneae; family Theridiidae; genus Latrodectus; species Latrodectus hesperus. Next base: position 51,004,061 of record CM075861.1, read on the forward strand.
TAAACATTCAGGTACAAGAATAACGAATTTTGCAACATTTTCTGGAATAAATTCACATAATTCTTCAAAATCATAACATTTCTGCCCATGTTTTTGGAAGGTATTCATGATATAAAAATGTACAATTTTTATAAAATAAATTATCGAAAGCAAAATTGACATTGACATATAGATGTTGAAAATAATTCGATTACAAATTTAAATATTCTTTAATATTATTTTTGTTATGAAAATTTACGCAAATTATTTTTATATTTATATTTAATAAAATAAGTTCATAATAATTTGAAATTATTATGAAATCAGTGACTTATTTTAGTACTCTTAATAGTTTTATAAGCATTCGTCATATAATTTTCGATATTATTTTCAGTCTTACATAAATTCTTAATTCCGATATTTGTTTTCCATTTGATTATATTTTCTTAGTTTTTATATTTCTTTTAATTAATTATTACTTTTAATATTTAACTTACTTTTTACATGCATTATAGATTATTACCTATGATTAAATATATAATATAAATGAAATATGATAAAGGTAGAAAATAAATTTATTAAAAAACTAAAATTCACGGTAAATATACCAATAACATATAACTTCAACGAATAAAATATATTTAAAAAAGTCATCTAAATTAAATTTCTTTACGAAATATATTACAGGTTTATAATTTGACAGTATTTCAATGAAATAACATATATTTCATAAATGAATGTATCGAAAATTTAATCATAAATATCATATAATTGTCATCAAATATTTATTATATGTATATAAAATAAGAAGTATGAAGCTCAAATACAATTTTATCAAAATATTAAAAATATTTTATAATTTCTAAAAATTATTTAATTGCTATAAAATAATTTCTTTATTATATATTACTTTAATATTAAATTAAAATAAATAATATTACATTAAGTATATAGTTATATATTAATATTATAATTAATATTATAGTAATATTTAATGAATATTTTAATAATGCAATATGTAAAAAAGTAATATTTACTGAAGAAATATTACTTTAATATAATATTAAAGTAATATTTAAAATTACTTTATTTAATATTTCTTTATTAAATATTATAATATACCCTTAGTTGAATAGTTCATGTGATTTATGAGATATGATTAACATTCAAATTTGATAAAACTTATAAAGAATTAATTCGGAATCAGTAAAAAAAATATTAAGAATTTTGCTACTTAATTATTCTTCAGAAATACACTCCATAATTCATAGGCGTGATACCAGCAAACATTTCCTCTATGTATCGTATCTGAAACTAAGAGCATGTCAAAATAAACTTTTTATTCATTGTTTGTTATGTAGTTACATTTTATTCTCTTATTATATCAGGAAATTGACAGAAATTTAATGTCTGATAATGACATTGCTATGTTAACAAATATTTACACCCTTCATCAAACTCATTGTTATAATCACTGGTATTCATTATTTCTGTCACTTTAGCTTTTCAAATTATTAAATTATGTTAAGAGCGAATTTGGGTGAAAAGTGTAAATCGATTTCTCCCAACATCTGTTTAAAATCATTTTCTAATTTTGCTTTCATAAATTTTAATATAAATCATATCAACCATTAATTTAATAATAGTAAAATTAAAATATAAATAATATTAAAATAAAAATATAATTTAATAATGTTAAAATATAAAAAATATTCGCTGACTGCTCAATTTGTCGACCAAAATCGCTCCAAAACTTGTGTACCTTTTGCATATTTTAAAACTATATAGAGTAGGTGATCTTTTGACGAACTCCGTTACAAGACAATGTTCGCTATCCGAACTGTTTGTAAACCGATCATCGATTTACCAGAGATTTTTTTGCGAAATCAATTAATTCGTACTGGAAGCCCTAAAAATGAAATTAAAAAAGCGTGTATAAATTTATAAAAAAATGATACAGACATATAGTCTTGCATATTAATCAATCTTTTTCATTTTTTGTTTATAGGGTGTTAAAGAGCATGTCCAATGTCGATTACTTTTCTCTCTTTTTCAGGATTTTCTGGAAGTGATTAATAGCATTGTCGCTGTGATTGATTAATGACATTGTTGTTGACTTTAATTCATTATTCAAGACTACGCATATGATAGTGAATGAACAAGGAGGTAGAGATGCGCTCAAAATAAAATCAGTTTCGGTTTTGATTTGATGTTCCATTTTGGCTATAAATAATCTATTGAGAATTTTTTTTTCTAATATAAATCTTTTAAATTCAATAGGCAGGCAACATAATTCAAGAGAAATGAAAGACGATTTTTCGTCTTTTGGGTTTGTCAACCCTATACATTGTGCTCCGAGAGCCGAGAAATGTTCGTTAAAATTTGTTTTTGTTAGTTACCGGAATATGTGTTCGTTGTCCGAAAACAAAAATTTTTCGTAAAAGTGTTCATTGTCTGATTTGTTAGCAGTCCGAACTGTTCGTTAACTGTTCATTTGCTGTACATTAAGAATTGAAATATGCATTGTTTTCTTTCCAGAAAAAAATGTACATAGATTCTTAACATGAGAAACTAAGTTCCCAGAAAACCTATTTTAAATGCTATCAAAAATCTTTTTTTAAATAAATGTCAATTCCATAACAGTTAATTTCTTACATACACTATAACAAAAATGTATAAAACTTCAGAAATAAAATGCGCTAAGAAAAAATATATCACTAACTCCGAAAAATCAATATCTTTATCACTATCAAAACTAAATCTCTTTCAGAATCTAATAAATCATTAGGAGTATATACTGTGTCAATTGCTGAAATTCTACCAGCAGCCATTTTTGATAAGAAAAAGATGGCAAGAATAGTGAAGTTTAAATGCTAAATACCAAGTACTTTAAATTCCTCAATTTAGTGGACAAATAACGCCATCTGTTGGGCAAAACCTTAATTACTCATCTAAAACTCTATGTAATTTATAAAATGGTAAAATGTGGGATACGAACACATAACCACGGAAATCGCGGGATGAAAAATATTCACTATATTTCAGTAGCCCATGGAAATCAAAGAATATGCAGAGAGCGGGTTAAATTGCGCTTCGAAATTATAATATTTATATAGTCATACTTCAAGAAATATTAATATCTCGAAAACTATTTGATATTTATATAACACTACATTTTTCTGACACTGGAAAGCTAAGCATAACGCAGTTTCAAATGGTAAATATGTACCAAACTTTCGAAAACAAATTGCGATTTGGAAAACTAACCATTTTTGTTATAATTTTTTTTAACATTATTTACTATCTTCTTAGTTTTGTTCAAAATGCGTTTTTCAACAAAATTAAGTAGATAGTTAATACGAAATGTAATCAGTCATATACATCAGCTTAAAACGAATCGAATGAAGTGCAGAATATTTGAAAATCTCCTTCAGTTACATAGTTCATTAGGTTTTGAAAATGTAATTCCTTTTACCTATATTCCAATGCATCAACAATCGGGGACGAATTAAGAAACCCGAAATCGCACTCGCTGCAGAGGGCAAAAACGCAATTACTTTTCAAAACTCAAAAGCTGAACAGTAAATACTGTTATCATTTAAAAAAATTTACAGTTTCTGTTAAAAAGATGTTTAGCATTTAAGGAAGGGTGTCAATTAATAAAAAAAAACGATTTATATATTTATTTTTCTTTTTAAGCATTTACTATTCTATTTTTAATTTTCGAAGAAAATCATTCTCCATTCACGGAGTTTATCCATATCTATTCTTGAAGCAAACATAGTTTTGGCATGGTATGTACCGTAGGAAAATCATCTTTACAGTTAGTTATTGTGTAAAGGTGTTCTAAACAGTTAATTATTCATTGATTTACAGTTAAATACTGTAACTGTGGTATGAAATCCTTTAAAATGAATGAATGTTCTTATTTATAAAGATTTATCAAAAAAATTAAACTGATAGTTAGAATTGCCACATTTTATGGAAATATAAATAATTATATTTCAAAATTTTAATGACTTATCGATTTTTCCTTGATAACAGTCAAAATAACATTAAAGAATTTTAATAATTTTTATCTAATTTTATGATTTTTTTTTATGTTTAAGTTTTTGATAAACAAGGATTAAGGTTTCAAATTCGATTTTAAATGCTCTTTAAGACTTGTTTTAATTACGATTTAAACTCTCTACAAACGCTTAAATCGAAATATCAAAATTTAATAAAGCCTATATTTTAATTAAAGATCGACATCTAGAAAAGAATTTCATTAAATTCTTTGAGCCGTTAATAATTTAACTTTAAAAAAAACTATATGAAACAAACAGAATACGGTTCTTCTGTAAATAGGGAAAAATTTATCAGTAAAGTTTAAAACACAAGTAGATGTACCGGAAGTTCAGAATTTAGATGTATTACAACTATGATACAGACTTTATGCAAATAATATAGTACATTTTCTATTGATAAGCTGTGTAGTTTAGAATGCTGTAACCTGAAATGTAGATTTACTTATCTTTTTCAAATTTACTATTCCGTTTCAAATTGAAAACAGCTAACTGCATCATTTTGGTACACCAAATGTAAATATTTGTTTGTATTTGGTAAATTAACCACAATCTAAGTATTATTTTAACATATCATTCTCAAAATACAAAATTTGATTTTTTTTTTTCAAAATTGAGTGAAAGTCCGATTTTCAAGTAAGAAGTAATTATCTTTCCGAAATATTCATTTTTAACTATAAAATGGTTCTTTCTTTCGTTACAGTTGAGATTCTGACTACGCCATTTTATTACAATTCTCATTGGTTTAAAATATCCATGACGTCAGATAACGTTTCATCTACGTCACATAGTACTGAGACGCTGTCGTAAATCCGATTGGTGACGAATTTGCTACCTGTCTTTAAATCACATTCTTCCAGGGGCAGCATACAAGGCGAAGGTCACCATGGAAGGGCTGAGAATATTGTCAAAGAAGTTCATTTTGTTAATAAAATGATTTCATATATAAGGACCAAAGCATCGGTTTGAGAAGTCGTTTTCCATTGATTCAAGCCATATAACACATGGACAATAGAAAAGCAGAAAAAGCAAAATGAAAAAGACAAGACAAATCATACACTTTATGGTTAGTTTAAATGGGCAAGGACGATTTATATTTTTAAAAAAATTTTGTTAATTAATAGAATTCTAAATTAATAATTGCAATATATGTAAGCAATGTCTTTTGAATCATAAGGACTTTTGCCTTGCTAGCGCCAAAATTAAAAAAAATTTTTTTTTTTAACATTATTTTTTCATTTCCTACATTGGAGTTAAATGCGAGGATGTATTAAACCTTATTTCTTTTATAAAAAATACAGTTTCCAGTAACCATAAATCATCAATATTTTCCTCAATTGTAAGGAAAATAACCTAACATCCATATTTTCCTACTTATTTAAACTCTTAGAGGTCAATGTATTGATGTTGTTGTTGTTTACTAATGACACTTGGACAAGCCAAGCTCGCTATGCTATGTGAATTAAGTCGATTGGGAGCGTCTTTCGTTTTAATCAGAGCACCATGAAGGTGAAAGTACGACTTTGCTCTACACACATGCCATAGGTACCCGTTTATAGGGTAGGCAACCATTCACACCTCATTCATACAAGGAAAGGACAAAGACAGGATAGATAGAGAAAAAAGTACATCCATGCCCGAACCGGGAATCGAACCCAGGACCTCCTTATCCGTAGTCAGGCACGCAGACTACTAGACAAGTTGGTCGGCATGTATTGATGTAGATTATTTAACAAATAAAGGTGTTGATCACAGTTATTTCAGAAGTTTATTACTTCACCAAAGCTTTTTTGAAGTCAAAGTATTGGCCTAAATTGTCTCGAGATTTTAAAATCTTAACATAAACTTTCTTAGAAATTAAAGTGTTGTTCTAAACTGTATTATGAAATAAATTGTTTGTCAAAGGCTCTTTTAGAAATCGAAATCCTTAGCTCAATTGTTTTAAGAAATCCATTTGTATTTCTTCAAATTTGATTTATAAATCAAAATGTAGAATTAAATTGTCTTAGAAATCAGATGCTTGACCTAAATTATTTTGGAAAGTAAGAATTTGACCTAAACACAGTTGTAGGAGTCAAAATCTTGAAATAGAAATCATTGTCAAGTTAGCTTGATTTCTAAAATTATTGCATTGAATTTGAAATTGAATTTTTGGCATTTAAAAACTATAATGAAAGGATGAAAAGCTTCCGTCTTATTGATTATATGAATTAGCAAGTTTAGTTTAACAGTATCGTTCATGTTTAAGAAATAATCACAAAACATTTAATGACATCCACTTTTCACAATTTTTTTTTATTATTTTTAATTTTATTACTTTTTTTAACGGCAAAATACTTTTCCTTTCATATTCAAGACTTAAATCTTTAAAATACATGACTTAGAACAATTATTATTTATTAAAACTTAACGCATTAGTTAAATTCTTTCTTATTAAAAATTTTACAGCAACGACCTCTTGTGCCCGCCATTGGAAAAAAAAACTTTACAGCAACGATGATTAATAATAATAGTAACGGTGATGATCAAGAATAATCATGTTACATGCAATAATGAATAATAATGGTTATAAAAATATAACAATTATTAATGTTTATTTATTCCCAATAATAGTAACAATGATGACCAAGACTAATCCTGTTACGAGGAATAATGAATAATAATGGTTATAAAAATATAACAGAGATTTTTATCTTTATTAGATTGAGGAATAAGTTCATAGCGTTTTTACCAGACTTTTATCTAAAGAAAAAACAATAATTATATCAACAAGTTAATCAATTATATATTCGCCGTTGCTGTTTACAACCTTTTCCCTTTCTCGACCCATTTGTTGATGTCGTTCCGCTAAAAATCGCCTGGTCTGGTGTCAAAGAAACTGCTGAGTCAGTTTTTAAGGACCTCTTTGTTATAAAAGGTAATGTCCTACATGTGGTTTGACAAGAAGCGGAAAAGATGGTAATCGGTCGGTACAAGGTCTGGAGAATACGGCGGATGCTAAAGGACCTCCCATTCGAGCTCTTGGAGTGCGGATTTAACGACTTGTGCAACATGGGGCCTGGCGTTGTCGTGAAGGAGTATGGTTTGACCATGTCGATCAGGTCTTTTCAGTCGAATAGCCTCATTCACGCGGTGTAGCTGGGCAATGTAGAGCTCCTTGTTGACTGTGGCATTCTTTTCGAGCATTTCCCAGTGCACCAAGAAGTCCTTAAAAGCTGGCTCAACAACATCTTTGACACCAGACCAAGCGATTTTTGGCTGAACGGCATCAACAAATTGGTCGAGGAGTGGGAAGAGGTTGTAAACAGCAACGGCGAATATATAATTGATTAACTTATTGATGTAATTATTGTTTTTTTGATTAAATAAAATTTTTTGGTAAAAACTCTACGAACCTATTCCCCAACCTAATATTTATTCCCAATAACAGTAACGGTGATGATCATTAATAATCATGTTACGTGTAATATTGAATAATGACGGTATTAAAAAATATAACTGATTTAAATTTATTATCTCCTGTTATAATACAAAACATAACTCAACCTCCTCAGTACTTTCACTACAAAAAATACTTAAACAAAAATATATTTCTCAGTTGGGACTTTATTTCGTATTACGTTTAAATTATCGTGTTTACCCAATAACAGATGAGCACATTGATGTAAACCGGTGAATACCTCTAAATTTACATAAATTTATACGAGCATACTTTAAACGTATCTGTTACTCTTGCGTGATTAAGAAGGAAATTTACTTGTTATTGTAAATAACGGTGAACAGTCTGACATTTTTGTGTTTCTCCGACAGTAAAGGCAGTTAGGATCGGAAACTAAAACTGAATTTAAAGTTCGGATCGTTCCTGTTACCATATAAATCTCCATAATTATTCGATTTTTAGGTCCCTAAACACAAAAGAATGTTTCCCCTGGAGCATTAAATTGAATGAATGTCTAGAAAATGCGATACTCTTGCAAATATTTTCAAGAAATAAATGTTAGGGGAAAAAAAAAAGTGTTCACTCTATTCTCGCAAATGCAGCGGTTTCTCTTTTCCAAAGTAATTAGAATAAACTACGAATAAAGCACACGTGTGTGTGTGCGACTTTATTGGAGTTAGAGAATGTGTCGTGTGCGTTATGGGGAATGTGTTTAATGTGTAACGATTTTGTAGGATTTTGGGTATTTATTTTCGGTTTTACGCCTTTCATGGGATTAATGGGTTTGTTCGATTGGGAGAAATGAGAATGAGTTCGCGTAATTATTTGAAAAAATGCAACATTCTGTTTCGAGACTATAGCTTTTTTTTATCGTTTTAAAGAAAAGCAATTCTGAAGTAGAGAGACCCTATATAAATTAGAATTTTTTAGGTTTTTTCCTTAAAACCACATGAGAAACTTTTTAGTAAATTTACTTAAGTTTACCTTTAATTTCATTAGATTAATATTATTTCTAAAAAAACACTCTACGGTAACAGATTTGACTATTCTTTTATTTTAGGTGCATTCGTATTATTTTAAAATATTGTATTAAAAATAAATGTTAACAATCCAAATTTTTTAAACAAAATTGTAGTATTTCAGTAGTATTTACCTTATTTAAATTATATTATTTAACGATAACAGAATGGACCATTCTTTTATTTCAGGTGCATTCGTATTATTTTAAAATATAGTATTAAAAATAAATGTTAACAATCCAAATTTTTTTAAACAAAATTGTAGTATTTCAGTAGTATTTACCTTATTTAAATTATATTATTTAACGATAACAGAATTGACCATTCTTTTATTTCAAGTGAATTCGTATTATTTTAACATATAGTATTAAAAATAAATGTTAACAATCCAAATTTTTAAAACGAAATTGTAGTTTTTAATATTGTTTTACCTTATACATAAATTATATTATTTAATTGGTAAAAGAATTGACCATTCTTTTATTTAATGTGAATTCATATTATTTTAAAATATTATATTATAAATAAATGTTAACAATCCAAAAATTTTTAAAACAAAATTGTAGCATTTCAATAGTATTTTACCTTATTTAAATTATATTATTTAACGATAACAGAATTGAGACCATTATTTTATTTCAGGTGAAATCGTATTATTTTAATATATAGTACTAAAAATAAATGTTAACAATCCAAATTTTTAAAACGAAATTGTAGTTTTTAATATTGTTTTACCTTATATAAATTATATTATTTAATAAAAGAATTGACCATTCTTTTATTTCATGTGAATTCATACAATTTTAAAATATTGTATTAAAAATACAATATTTTAAAATAATATGTTAACAATCCAAATTATTTTTAAAACAAAATTGAAGTTATTTTAATATTGTTTTACCTTAATTAAATTATATTATTTCGATAAGTTTCAGCTTGCATATTTTTTTCGATCAGAAATTTTTAATAAATTGTTTAAACTCAATGACCATTCTATGAGTATTTATCAGGCCGGTATGTATGGTTTAAATTGGATTCCTATCAACTGCAAGCATCAAAACCGAAGCTGGGAGACGAACCTATGAACTCTTAAACCGTACGCGGTATTGCTAATAATTCATCTATCACTAGGACCAGAAACAACTAAATATGAGCAAACATTCCATAATCGTAAGACAAGGAAGGGACTGACCACTCAGCCGACATTACACTTTCCTCGACACACCACGTCAATGGAAAGCTACTAGATCTTACAGAGCATTTCAAGTGTATAGATCCACTCAATACGATAGTCTCCGGCTGAATCCGGTTACGAACTCACTAACTTCTGACAATAACAACAACATATTTCTTTATGAGATTAATGCGACCAGATTTCTATATCAGATGCTTACAGCACCAAATAATCTGTAGTTTCACTGCGGTTCCTGTAAGATCAGCAAAGTGAAGCACCCCTTGTGGTGGTTGGTGATTGGGAGGGTGATCACATTCTCCCTCACTGGGTTACTGGAATTCCGAGGGTGGGGAACGAGCCCCCGTTAATCTGTGACATCGAAAGTCTTTCCACTAGTGTGGATGTGGAATGGAGGGTGCTAGCTCAGGTGTGATCTTGTCCCCTAATCGTGTTTGCTTGTTTGTCGTTTCACGGTCATTTTTTACACACGAGGGCTAATTAGACCGGGACTTACGGCTTAAAGTGGATTCCGAACCACTATAAACATCCATGCCCAAGGTGGGATACGAACCCCCGAACTGTGGAAACGAAGGCAAGAGCGCTAACCATTCGGCTGTCAGCTCGGCTGTCTCCTAATCGTGGTTCATAATTACGGAACACTTAGTAATAGGCAAGTATTCCAAATCCGTTGACTCAAGATACAATCCAAGGCTCACATACAGACCTATGTATGTATTTACATCAGTAAGTTGTTTAATGACTGAAATACTATTATCTACCACAAAATTGAAGTCCCTAATTTTTAAGACATCATTGCAAAAAACGTACATTAATTTCGGACAAATTTAATGTGCTTGGAGTTATTAAAGTGAAAGTATTTGGATGCAAGATTGAAATCGAAATTAACCATCGTAATGTAAAGAAGTGCAGCTGCATTTAATTTAATTAAATATTATTTTGGGCTGCAACACATAATTTTGGCTAACGATTATTATGGTTTTTCTCAGGTTGACCTAAGAATTTTCATTTATCCAAACTGAAGATCCTGAAAGATTCCTACTTTTGAGGAATGCTTTCGATTCCTGACTTTTCTTCCGATGAGAACGTTTCAAAAATTCCGTTTTTCCACTCAAATTCCATGGTAGAGAGAGACCACGTGACTTATTTGTCCACTACATGAATTATAGTTTTCTTAGTTTCTACACCATGTAATTGACACTCTAACGGTCTAAGGACGCCATAAGATATTTAAATGTCCACATAAATTTTCTTAAGGTTTGGTATTTCTATATAGTGTATCCTATTCAAGTGTCCCAAGGAAGAAACTCAGAATATTGCCATGCAACATTTTCATAAAATGTTCATGTAGAAGACAGAAGTGGAATATACATCTCCTGTTATTTGATAATGGGATCAAACCTGAATACTTTTGTTCTGAAGAGTGCTGTCCTACTACTAAGCCTTTGTGAACCCTAATTACCTTCCTCCATTCGAACCGGTCTAATGTCAGAGATTTCAACGCTACCAAAATAGTCTCTCTCTCTCATCCTATATCATAACTTTATGATTTTATGATAAAAAGTTGATCTACGTCTCTCAACTGGTTTTTCTTGAAACATCTAAGCATTAAATATTTCCCTACGAAAATTAGGGGTAGTTTTTCTGTTTCATTCATGTAGGCAGCGGGCAACATTATAATTCGCATTTTATCCCTATTACAATCATGGCCTTTAAAGATAAGTGTACTTCCAGGAAAAATCTTAAAAGCAAGCGTATCTTGTAAGCGTTGAAAATAACCTTTGAATTGTATTCGGAAAGTAGTGATTTCAGTTCTGCTTCCTATTCCCAATTCCCAATTTGAATTCACAATTTTTATTCACAATCCCTCTATCAGCACACAATTTACTGAAGCCCAGTGTCTGGTTTTAAGTTTTATCAGCTAACCGACTGAAGCTTTGCTTTGAAATCTTTATATATATATATCGATATTAATTATATATATATATATATTATATATATATATATATATATATATATATATATATATATATATATATATATATATATATATATATATATATATATATATATATATGTAATTAATATCGATTTAAAAATAATGTTTAACCTTTTTTGAAGAATTATCTTACGTACTTGTTATAAAAGACGAAAACAAAAAACAAAGGCATTGAGCCTTAATAACATTTAGTATTCTTGATTTAACCAACAAGGAAATTCCCTTTACAATGAAGCTTACTAAACAAAGTTTATAACCTTACTTATATCAAAATAAAAGATTGTACCAGTTATCTCCATTGCGTTTTTAAAAAGAAAAGGAATTCACGGAAAGCGAAAAAAAATTAGAAAGTTGTCTCTCCATAAACTGTCAATATCTCACAAAAGATTCCCTAAAAGGCAAAAACAAAAACCTCACCTGATTTTTCCAATATGATGTGTCGCTCCGTTTTCGCCAAATCTAAATTTCCAATATACGTGCTCTCTGTTCTTGTTTAATGATCCTAAAAGTGGATAGGAATCCAAGAAGGAAAGGATGAAAAAACTAACTATCGATTTTTATTCATAACGCGTATCTTTATTATTTTTTCGCTTGTTCTACTGTTATCAAAAATAAATGGTTTCGAAATCTTTTCCTAATAAGTACATTATTTGCTCATAAAAATTGGAAAAAGAGATCAAAGCTCTAGAGATGTAATCAGTGGCCATCTTTAAAGGTAATCCAAATCGTCTCTATGTACGTCACGGAACGTTTAAATTGGACAATTTGGCGGCATTTATAGTGGTTGGCATTCTGAAAATAAATGCAGAACTTTTTGGAAATTCGCTTGTGCTTTGGTTGTCCTATTTAATTCGTTTTATAAAAAGTTCTAAAAGAGTAAATATATCATTGATCATTAATTTCGAAAAAAATGTAATAGTTTGGTATTTGCCTTAAAAGTGTGGTCCCTAAATAATTTTGATTTTTAAAGGAAATATTTCAGTTTGTAAATGTATTTTATTGACTTATCTGGATTAACAGGTACACCATTTGCTATTTTCTGGAACCATTTGTTTACAGATATTTATATGTTTCGGAAGTAGTAATATTTTAGCCTGGGAGCAATAACCTAGGCGCATTGGTAATGCACTAAGGTTGCCACGTACATTGTTTGCCAATTAGGTTTGAAATCTGTTTCGCATTACCAAAGAACTAATTTTATCGCTGACATATTTTCCAAGGATTGTTGAATCTGCGGCTGTATATTTTTTTTTTATAGAATTTCATGTTTATGATGGGTTTTTTTTTTTTGAGAACTGTTATACTAAATAGGCTTATGGCTATAATTTTTATTTTATTTTTAATGATCATCCACTGGTATGGTACAAAAATTTAGAGAAAAAAATTAAAAGTTCGGGTATCGGTATCCTCATTTGATCCAATTTAAAATTAAATAATGGCTTTGATCGTCAAAAATCTTTTGAGGAACTAGTAGGATATATCCCTCCAACTGGCGACCTTTGAGACTTTCTTCATGTTTTTGGGTATTTTAACATGTTTTTGGAGCGAGAAATTTCCCGAAACCCGCCAAATTGAAACGCTGAATAAAAATTCAAATGCTGTTGCCTCTTAAGAAACCACATGTATAACGCAAGAATGAGGTATATGCAAGAAAACAGATAGGCAACAAATGTTTAAAGTTGTTTAATAATAGCTGAGATCTAAATTAGGAATTCTCTTTCCAAGGTGTGCTTATAGCCCAAAGTAGTATTTGTAAAGATCAAAAACTAACATAATTAGAAGATAATAGATACTTTGAGAAGGAAATACAATGGCATCATGTATGGAAAACAACATGTTCGATTTCTGACCACCTGAAATAACCTCTTTGTGAAGCCATTGTACATTGCATTTTGATATTTGTTAATTTGTTTTTCATTTGGTAAAGTGCAGAAAGGAGGATGGCATATCATCATTAGACATCGTCACTTGATCAAAGTTCAAAATTATGAAGTGTCAAGTTACTTAATCAACCTTGGACTCAACAAAAATATAGTTAGTTTGCAATTAAAATGTTATCAAAAACTGCGAGAATGAAACTATTTTGAAGTTCTGGAAGTAAGAAAAAAGTTACTCGTTACGAGTCGATTAGATAGCAAATAAAACTGGGTGATTTTCATTTCCTATCTTATTATTCAATTTATGAATGAGAATAAATTTATTTGTGTTGAGAAAGATTTGATCCCCTTCATCAGAGTTAATACCAAGACTACGAAACGGCTAAATTGAATTTTTGTTGCATTTTAGATGTTTTTGTTGCCAGGTTTTCTTTTCTCATGTTTTACGTAATTTTTTTGTCATATATACGGATTTTTTAAGTAGCAACAGCCTTAGAATTGCCGTGCGACGAAAAAAATTGGAAAGGTCGCCAATGGGGATATACCCTACTAATTCCGAAATTTTACACAATACAGAGTGAATAAAATGATATTTACTACACATTATACTTATAAGAGTGAGTAAGCATATAGTAAATTTCTTTTCGTTATTTTAAAAATAATGTAGCTCATAACATCAGTGATAGTTAATGTTCTACTTCATTATTTTAAGACATTTTCAAATAAAATTATAGACATGTAATTTACGAATGACGTAATAATAGTTAAATACCACTAGCATAGTTTTGGCTTACTTTTCACCATTTCATCAAATTTTTACAACCAGAAGAAAATTAGTTCAGGATTTACACCTTAAAATGGAATTTGATTCATCAAAATTCTTTAAATGAGATCAAAATTGAGCACATAGTCTGTTGCACTGAGAACTAGAACCTAACTATTCAACTGACATTTCGGCACCATTAGTATAGGATCCCCATACAAGTAATTTACTTATTTATTGCAAATACCCAGAAAATTTAGCTATTACACCATTATTTCTCTAGCCTTCCAATATTTCTGATCTCTACAGACTTAAAAAAAAAGTGCAGAGCACGAGTCGAGATGAGTAGCATTAAAAATTTGATGTCCGCACATAGTACATATGGGAGAGTCACTAAGTCCAAACCTGTACAAATAGGTGGTAAAGCAGTCATGATCTGTAGTCAGGCGGAAGACAGTCACAGCTGAGCTTCTAGGGAAATCAGGGATGGACTGTATACTTTTAAGCAGCGAGGTCCATGGATTACTTGCACAGTCAAGCAACGCTTTCTGCTTTATCTTGCAGGATGTCTTCTTTTTATCAGGAGTTTCACAGAATAAAAACAGAGGCTTATCAAAGGAGGATCTTTGCACCCTTTTTGGCCAAAAAGTCTGCAGCCGCGTTCCTAGGAATCCCGTAGTGGGCTGGATCCACTGGAAAACAACAGAGATTGATGTTGGTAGCTCTCTGCACTCCAGTTAACGGGTATTATCTGTTTATTGCCTATTTGCGATGGATTAAAGTGCAGACTGGGAGTCTGACAAAATGACCGCTCTGCAGAATGACGGGGGTAGAAAAACTTGTAGCTTTAATTCGATATAAATCGCCTCAATTTCGTCATTGCAATGGTTAGAATGGGATTCTATTGGTGCGTAATATGAGAAAAATTCACAATACACACCGGTGCTTGCTTTGTCTTGATCGTTGAACATTGATTCATCTGTGTATACATGTAACCATGTACCTATTGGGTATTTGTTGTCAATAGTAGAGCGAGCAATGGCACGAACCTGTTGATCGCTCATGTGATTCTTGTTAACTTGCATATCCAGCTTCAAACGCACCGAGATGTCTCGAAACCGAGGTCAAAGAGCAAGAAGGTCTACTGAGATGCTGAGGATTCATCGTCAATGGCGACAGAATGAGCATATTAGATAAAAACCTTTTTGGGCTTTAAGATTTCTCTCTTGGTTACTCTCGTAATCCCTCCCAAAAGTATTGTTTGGTAGTCGTATCAGCTTTTCATAAAGAAGGACAGCATCTTTTCAATTGTGTTTCTTATTGGAGGGTTAAACACTGCATTGCTGAAATAGGAGTGGTTCTTACAGCTCCAGTAATAATACGGAGGGCTTGGTTTTGTACAGTTTTAAGTTTTTGAATGATACAAGAAATATGTTAAATCAAATAACTTTAACTGTATTATTGGTAGTTAAACTCTCCAAACTCCTGTGCATTCTTTGATGCACAACAAATACTATGTGTATAAGCACAACGCATGGAAAAAACGTGATGCATAAAATGCAGAAAGTATACATCAAATATAAAGCGGCTGGAAATGCATCTTTGAAAAATTTTTCAATGCAACGACCAAATTTTAATTAATAAAATTAATTAAAATTTGAAAACACATTTATTTAAATGACGTTCCCTTTCTAGTTTCAAATATTTAATGATGAATTTACTTGCCTTCATTTTTCTTAAGAGATACACAGTTCCATCTGCGAGAGTATAAACGATGAAATATTTTCCTCTAAATACACCAAAATTCTTGTTCTTTCTTTTCTAAAATTCAATTAATTTCCCCATGTACTTCCCAAGAAAGTATATTAAGACAAACGTCATAAGTAAATGGAAAAAATAATTAAAAACACAACCTAAGTAATGAAAAACTGAAATATTTTATCATATCTCAAACAAAGTAATTTAGAGGCAAGGGGGCTCTCGTGCCCGAAGTAGCCGACAATGGATTAATGCATTTTCATTAGACTGCATTTTAATGGACGTTTTAAGCTTTCAGAAAGTGCGTGCAACATAATAAAATGCTGAAATACATTTTTAGTCAAAGTTCCCAGAGTATTTCCTTGTGGGTAATAACCATTAAAATGTTAATAAAGATGCGCTATCTTTGAGCTTTAATATGTATAATTTTATATTAGAATAAGGCGTTGGAGTGTTAATTAATTTCCATTTTATACCCTTTTCACCTGTAATTTAATTATTTCTCTGTCATAATTATCAAAGGTACCATTTTGTTTTAGCGAGTGTTAGTCGTGAATTTTAATATAATACTCTTATATTACCATAGCGCTAATAAATTTATGAAAGAGCAAAAACTGCTAAATCCTGGCAGCCCTATTTTAAATATTAAAGTACTTTTGAACTAAAAGTAATATAGAAGCAAGTTAATACGCATTATATTTTAAATTTATGCCTCATTTTTAAGAAAAAATTGCAATAATTACATCAGGAAATGATATTAAAAATCATCGGATTTAAAAATTATCAGTAGCAGATGATAAAAATTCATATTTATTGGTTTCTTGCAGTGAGTGATTTTTTTATCTGTAAATTATTTCAACAAGAGTTTGAAGTAGTTTTTGAACCATTACAATACTCAAGCTCAAGGTAGGAATAGAACCAACAAACTCATAAACTGAAGGTTTGGCTTAGATTTTTTGCCATTCTTTGGATAACTTCACACAGGAGAAATGATTCCTTAGAATACTACAAGTAAAACTGGATTCTACTGATTACCAATGGTGTTGCACTTGATATGATTCTGTCGTCTACTGGCTCATCTGGCTTTTGGATCTTGTCTGGCAGCTGAAGCCTGACTATTCAGCACATTTCTAATTGGCATAAAGTGCTTGATAGAATAGGAAAGGCAGTTATTAATAACATGGATCATCTTTCATTATTTCGTAAACAGCACTTTCAATGGATACCTATCCACATTGATTTACATGGTAATGAGACCACAGATATTTTAGATAAAATGGATACTGGTGGGCCATTAGGCCTACCTGAGTGAGAGACTTATTTGGAGCTGTTCTAAAGAGCTAAAAAAGCTGTTAATACTTATTGGAATGTTCCACCTGTTCACCAGTGGTACTAGGGAAGGTGCCCTTTTGCGTGTTATCCCTCAAATGTTGTAGGCGGGACTAGATGGTCATCACCAGACTCATCAGTAGACACTTGAGATATATGTCTTATTCTTATAAAAAATCATTTTCCCAGCCTGTTTGAAGTGCTTCGACAGTCAGACCACTCCTGACCACATTCTAAATTGTCTGAACTTCCTAGAGTTGATCTTTTCCCATGCCCAATTTGTGTCCAATTTTCCTTCAGGGGTAAATTTCATTCACCTATTTCTAAACACGAGAGACATACAACAATAACGAAATTGGATTTTTTTTAAATTGACAAGCATCCATCACTGAAGTGGAAGTTAAACATACGAAATGCATTGGTAGCAACGGACAATAAACTTTCATTTGCATTTGAATCATTAATCATTGCCATCTCCGTCTACTGAATTGGAGATCTGATCTTTGGCAATTCTCGACTTTTTTACGCTAAAGATGGACTTCATATTTTCGAAAATTGGTAGCTTCGAGGGATTCTCATGAATGTTCCTTATAATTTCAAGAAATATTTTTGATATGCAATAATATAGGAATTCTATTTTGATCAATATTTGTTTTCTGAAAATTGAAAATATATTATTACTTAAGTACATAGTTAAGTAAATTCCATTGCAATTAAAGAAAACTATCACTCTGTATTATCCTTATTTATTTTTTTACATTAATACATGGTTAAATACGTCAGCTTGAATTCTATCCATTAAAATTTTTTTTAAACTTGTATACTGGTTTGTTTGACGTTCTACATAGAATTATTGAATATGAGGTTAATATTCGAGCGGGAATAACAGTAAAAAAGGACTCCAAACCATTACAAATATCTTTGCTTGATACTGAAATTGAATCGAAAATCATGCAGCTGCTGACATAGCTACCTTGGTAAAAGTAATTATGAAGACCCAATTATAAATGCTCCTACCAAAAATGCAGAAATTCATCAAGATACATTTAATTGAATGTCAAACAAATATTGAGATTTAAGGAAATATCAAGTTTCATTGACGTTTAATTTCAATAAATTATTGAAACTTAATTTCAATAAGACTTGTTATTTCCTTAAATATCAATACCTGGTCCATATTCAATTATTAAATAAAAATGCTGGTTCCTTATTAAATTCGAAATATTCCTCCAGATTATCTCAATTAGTTGATAATGTCAATTAACAGCTTAATTAATTAATTAATTAATTAAACAGTTAATTAATAAAGACAATTTAAACTGATGATATGCATCATCAGTTTGAACACACTATAAGTGGAGATATCGTTATTAATTTCTTTCGAATGAGTAAAACACGGCGCTATGTCAGGCATTCATTATTAGGATAGTTTACTGTTTGAATTTCTTTGGCTTAAAAGATATATTTTGTGTGCTATATAAGGTCTCGGCATTATTGTACATGAGTAAGAATTTCTTAATATGTCACATTAACATTTTCTATTGTCTTCTCAAATTTTCAATCATTTTGTACTATGAACCTTTGGTTTATTTCTTTTTCACAATGTTTCCTCAAAATGAGTCATTGCAAATATTTCCTACCTTTTAGCAATCACTTAAATATATCATCCTACGAAAGGTTTCTAATTTTAGATCAAATTAACCATCTCCTATTTTTGTCTTAGATTTTTTAATTTTTTTTAAATTTTTGTTTGTTACTATTATGGTTAAATACATTCATAATATTACTTAATAAGTCTACATTAGAGTAAAAATAATACATTTCTGTGCATCTAGTAATGATTCTTCAATAAGGTCGCTTTGTCTATACATGATGATTCCACTGAGAAGATGTGTCAAATCAGTGTGATATTCTGTTGTGAAAATAAAAAGCAATAATTGCATATATCCAAACTATATGACAACTAAAACTATTCAACTTTCATATCTTCACATCCAAGTCATATTATAGAGAACTCAATGTTGTGATATTTACTTATTATAAGTTTCATCTTGTACTATTGAATATAGATCAGATCAACAATTTATATATATATATATATATATATATATATATATATGTATATATGTATACATATGTATATATGTATATATATATACATATATATATATATATATATATATATATATATATATATATATATATATATATATATATTATATATATATATATATATATATATATATATATATATACAGAGAGAGAGAGAGAGAGTGAGAGAAGTTATTGGACCCTCTTCATCTTATATATAATCAATTATCCAATCATTAGTATCAAATATATAGTGTTTATTTAATATAAGTACAAAAGCTAGACATACATTAAAAATTTTTCATTCGACCCAAAAACAATAAATGTCAATCTCAACCGTTAAAAAATATTTAATATCGACAAACATCTATTTTTATACTTTCCTTTATTAATACAGAAATACAAGTTTATATTGAAATTGGTTTAACTATATTGAATTATATTCCCTATGAATTTCTTAAGAAGCATAATAACTTTTAGTAAAAGAAATGAGGTATTTCAAATATTATCATTGTTTTGAAAATTTAATTCCCTTTATCCACATCTGAAAGAAATTAATACACGAATTCAATTACTGTTTTCGATGCATGGAATCCAAATTTATCGTGAAGAAAATAAAATAATTCACATTTTTAATCCAGAGAACTTTATTGGAGACGTTTTCCTCCACGCTAAGCAAAATAATATTTTATTTTAATATCTAAAGTAAACAATGAAAGAAAAGAGCCATATAATCTTAGTAAAATTTATTTCTACTCTTAAAAAGAAAAAAGTTTTTGCAATAAAACAGACAATTTTTATATTTTAATTTGAATTAACTGCCGAAAGAAGAAAATTATTACGCCATTCAAAGTTACGGATGAAGTTTTTATGTTATGAATAAAAATTTTTATTTTAATCCCTGAAAATCTTTTCAATTGTAGAGATTTAACAGTGTTAAATTCATAAGGAGAAAAACAATAAGGTATGTTTCCATAAATGATACTCCTACTTCCTACTTTTATGGTTATTATTTGAATTATATATTATAATGAAAATAACACACTTTTTTGATACTTTTGTTGATATTTTTAATATTTAATTATTTTGTAGGTAATTTCTAAAACCAGCCAACACATTATTTGTATATTTTAGATCCATCTTTATTCTAAATGAATTTATTATATACAAAAATTGAAAAGCACAATGTTAAATTCAAATTACTTAATTTAGGCTAACCTTGGCTTAATAACGGTACACTCTTCTTTAGATACGATTTGGTGTAGAAGGGATCTTGACTATCCGATTGGTTAGCAGGTACATATCCCGTATCACAAATCTAAGTTATTAATTTTTAATAGATTTATATAAAGACTGCGCTAAGTCAGTGACTGTCAGCGCAGAGTAGGCGTCAAGTTACAGCTCATTTACGGTGGTAAAATTGCAGATTTATAAAGTATTTTTATAGTATTAAATATTTACACAATAAAAGTAAATTCATGATTTAGAAATAGAATCATTGGCACAAATGCCGTATAATCCAGCATGCCAAAATCTGAGCTTGGAGATTTTTTTGGTGGATTTTCTTGTTTATCTGGATGATAATCATGAATATTTTAACTTTTTCTTTCAAAGAGATAATTAGAGTTTAAAAACGTGAAGTATTAGGTTGAGGTTAATTTTAAGGCCTTTATTTTGAGGGCGAACTAAATTAGTATGTTGTTAAAGATTTTCTTCTATATTTAAATAGAGATATGTTGATGTGGTTGGTAAATAATTTTATACAATAATTAATAATAGTTTTTCATTAATTTTATGACATTAAATCCATTTTTTTGTATTTAAGTTTACAGATTCATTATCCAAGGCTGAAACTTTGTTCTTGAATAAATTAGGAAATATTTCCTTTCTTAATTAAAAATATAAGAAAAACAATAATGAATTGGGGTGCAACTTTCATTTTATTAATTTTTTCATCATTTTAATAAACATATTTTTCATTTTAATAAACAGATTAATAAATTATTCTTATTCAAAGTAGCTATTGCTCTCTATTTATTGCATTAACACGTGTTTCCAAGTAGCAGATTTAATGCTACATTAAAGTGACATTAAATAAAAAAGTGATATTTAAGTTTAATTGAGTTCTTAAGTGATTCAAACTATAAAAATAAGTCCTTCTACCTTTGGTTGTTGCAATACATATCTTGCTGCATATTTCTACAAATAAAAGCAACTTAATTAAACAACTTCCTTTCAAATGTGATCGACGGCCAAGTGATATGGGCAACGCCTGTATCTGTAACCTGATCTTCAATCGTAGTAAGGAGATGTTGTATTAAACAAAACTTTATATAGACATTCTTTTCCAACCCGGTAGTTTCCAGTTTGATCATGTATCGAACCTGCTGTTTTTCTAGCCTAGAAGTATCGTCTTTCCTTATGCTACTGCTGATGTCAGAAAGCAAATTATTTTGAAGTGAAATTTATTATTAAGTTAAACCTTTATTGACAAATATCTCATATAAATTATGATAACATTTCTCTTTTATCTGTTGGCTTATTCCTATACGTTAGGTATCACTTCTTGTAGTAGCATTGTGGACCAAATGCACCTAAAAAAAGTGTTATTCTAACGGATAACCTCAATAAGAATCCTCAGTTACATTCATTTTATTTTGGATGGTTGGAGTCGTGCCCATGGGAAGAACTAAATATTACCATGA
Organism: Latrodectus hesperus; assembly: GCA_037975125.1. Lineage (NCBI taxonomy): Eukaryota > Metazoa > Arthropoda > Arachnida > Araneae > Theridiidae > Latrodectus > Latrodectus hesperus. The sequence continues at coordinate 51,026,279 of CM075861.1, forward strand.
GTGTACAAAGTACAGTTGGATATCTCCTTGATGTTTGCGGAGTATAAACTCTTTTCTATGTCGAGAAAAGGAATTCCCGAAGCTGAGCCAAAGATCTTAAAATGGCAGATTCCTTTTATTTTATCTATACTATATAAAACATTTTGAGGAACTCTCAATGGTGATGAGGTATTTATAATTCTGAAACTGTGACGGAACTGAAGATTCCGAACATTTCCTTTCTCTCCAGCTGCATCGCTTCAATTACTGGTAATTGGAACCATGACCAATTTTTTTGCCCCAACTGCTATTGAAGAATGTTACAATTCCTGAGTTAAGTCTGGTATAGATCTTCTTACTTTCCAGTATTTAGAGTGGTATATTTCTTTACCAAGCCACCGTGGTCCATTGATCATTCGTTTAAATTTTCTCATTTGTACTTATTACATTAATTTATTATTATGATTTAAACTATAATTTATGGTAAGCCATTTCTCTATTTTACTTAATTTCTATTAAAATAGATCTACTGAAACATTTGAGATGTGATAAACGATAAAATTCGTTAAAGATGGACGACGTTAGAAGTTAAAAATTGGTAAATGATGGGTGTAGAAAAAGTAAACACATTAAAAATTAGCTGCAAGTTAGATCCCTACTTTGACTTAATGTATGAGACATTATAAAAATCTAAAAATATTGTAACACATTTTAATATCCACCACGTAAATTACCTTCCTGGAGGTGATTTCACAGTTTTCTGGTTATATATTTCTAAACTGTATTTTACAACTTCAATTCGATGTATTTTTAATAATATGAGTGATAAAAAAGTATAAACTAAAGATGTATATGTATGAGTAATGAAACATAACCTAAAAATTGCCTAATGATCTAAAAATCTTGTAAAGCATTTTAATATCCACTGCGTAAATTACCTTCCTGGAGGAGATTTCACAGTTATCAGGTTATATATTTCTAAATTGTATTTTACAACTTCAGTTCGATGTATCTGTAATAATATGAGTGATAAAAAAGTACAAAAGATCGATGTATATGTATGAGTAATGATACCTAACCTAAAAATTGCCTAACGATCTAAAAATCTTGTAAAGCATTTTAATATCCACTGCGTAAATTACCTTCCTGGAGGAGATTTCACAGTTATCAGGTTATATATTTCTAAATTGTATTTTACAATTTCAGTTCGATATATCAGTAATAATATGAGTGATAAAAAAAGTGCAAAAGATCGATGTATATGTATGTAATGATACCTAACCTGAAAATTGCCTAACGATCTAAAAATCTTGTAAAGCATTTTAATATCCACTGCGTAAATTACCTTACTGGTGGAGATTTCACAGTTATCAGGTTATATATTTCTAAATTGTATTCTACAACTTCAATTCGATGTATCTGTAATAATATGAGTGATAAAAAAGTACAAAAGATCGATGCATATGTATGAGTAATGATACCTAACCTAAAAATTGCCTAACGATCTAAAAATCTTGTAAAGCATTTTAATATCCACTGCGTAAATTACCTTCCTGGAGGAGATTTCCCAGTTATCAGGTTATATATTTCTAAATTGTATTTTACAACTTCAGTTCGATGTATCAGTAATAATATGAGTGATAAAAAAAGTGCAAAAGATCGATGCATATGTATAAGTAATGATACCTAACCTGATAATTGCCTAACGATCTAAAAATCTTGTAAAGCATTTTAATATCCACTGCGTAAATTACCTTCCTGGAGGAGATTTCACAATTATCAGTTTTTATATTTCTAAATTGTATTTTACAACTTCAGTTCGATGTATCTGTAATGATATGAGTGATAAAAACAGTATAAAAGATCGCTGTATATGTATGAGTCATGATGATAGTAAAAAAGTTGAAAAGAACGACAATCGATTAGAAATAAATTTTTAAATTATGTTTCCCAATTCCAACAAAAATAAATTCAAATGAGCTTTTAATATATGGTATATTATAAAAATTTCTAAAATGTTGTGCAAGGAAGTATGAGAAAAGTGAGTGTAAAATGGTAAAATGTGTACCATTATTTAATAATTTTAATTAAAAGAATTGAAGAGGAGAATTTAATGCATGATGGATGATAAAAAAAACCAATTAAGAAAGCTATGAAATCTTGTGTATGGAGTGTGATGATAAATGATAAAGTGTGGAAAGTAAAATATAAGTTTTAAATTTTTAAATTATACTTTACAACTGAGTTTTAAAATAATTTGTTTGAAACTTCCAAGGACCTTTGGTTAGAATCCACACATTCATCTATGAAACACTTTTAGTGATCTACTTAACAATCTAATTTTCTATGCTTCCACTTTTGTTTCTCTGAAATTAGCAGATATTTATTCTATCCGAAAATTGCTGAGATCTGAAGCAAACCCTTGAATCTGAATCGAAGTAAATCTTTGAAATGGAAGGGATTTCCATTTCTAGAAATGTTCCCAAACATATGTTTGGAACAAATAGGATTTCAGTTTCCAATTTCAGAAAATCAAGACTAAGGCTCAACTGAATTGAATCGTGAGATTCTATCTACCTTAACTAAAAGTGTTGGAAGTTTTGTATGAGGAAATAATTTAAATAAATATTTGATTTAAGCTGTTTTCTAAAGTTAATGGATGGCATGAAATGAATCATGTGATTTACCTTAAAATTGTATATCGCATTCTGGAAAATATCACTGAATATGAAAGTATTTAGAATAAAATTGCTGCATGGAATATGGAGCCAGTCGTCCCCATATTTCAGAAAAGGTTTTAGCCATTGATTTACTTATAAAAATCTAAAAGCATTTATTTTATAAGTGAAATATTTTTTTTATTTAAAATTTTATACTATTTGATATCGGATTTTATATTATGAAAACTTTAAAATTCAAAAACCAAAATTAATTCAATTTAACAGATCTTTTTAATCTCGCAGGATGGGAGTGGTTTGTCATTCTTATATTGCACTCCAATGCTAGTTTAATAGGAATTTACAGATTAAGTTTTAGACGTTTTTATATTTTCAGTCACTATAAGATTCATTTGCTGGTTAGAATCAAACCCACAACTTAATGGCCTGAGAAATAGGAGGCTAACTTTTCAGTTGCTAATATGGCCAATAAAAATAGCCCCATAATGCTGGAAAAAGCTTCATTTTTTACTTGTATGACAAAATGTAATATAAATTTGACCCATTATCTATAAAAATAGTATAAATTCGGCCCACAATCTACAAAAAATCCCTAAAAGCGCCTCACAGAGAAGTAAAGAAATCTGTTATCCCTTCGTTTTGTCGAATTGAAAGTTGAAATTTTGCTCTTTGGGTTTCAATTTAAATGTTCTTTGTATTTTGATTCTTACCTATACCGTAAATTAGTTAATTAAGATTTAATGTATTTCGGAATCTATCTAAACCTAGTTGAACTGACCCTTATGTATAAAAATTGCCCATAAAAAGGTAAATAAAAAATCGAAACAATCAACTTTTCGACTGGTGCCGACCGATGGCTGAGTGGTTAACGTTTCTGACTCCTGAGCTGTTGTTCCCGGGTTTGAATCTCGGTTTGGGCATGGATGTTTCTTTCCTTCTCTGTCCTTTCTTCTGTGATGTTGTATGAATGTGGCTCACCCTATAAACGGGTTTGTGGTGGTATGGCACTGGCAACACTACTCGCCTCAGTGACTTGGTTCACAAGGTGCTCGCTGGGTAAAGACAAATGAGTAGCAGTTTCTGGCCTTGTTAAGGCATAGGGTTCGTCACCCAAGTGCTTACCGTTGAAAAAAAATTAATCGACTGGAAAACTGAATTTTGTTTTCGAAGTTTTAATGTTTAAAAATATGAGATTGTTAAATTATATATATGAATTTCTAGCATATTCTGTTTCACGAATTAAACTTACTTATTTAATTTTTTTTAAAAAAAGTAGTTTATTTCGCAAATAAAAATTTTTTAGTACCCTATTGAATTAATCATCATTTTACTATACAATATTTTCTTATATAAGCAGGTGAAATTTTACACATTTTTTCAAATAAAATATATCTCAGTAGTACTTGTAATGCATTTTAAAACAAATTTTACTTCTCTGTAGAATAAAGAATAGAATTTCTTTAGAAATATCTGGTTTTATAAAACACGTGAGGAAATTGAAAGTAAATTCTCTCTCTTTCAAGTAATAGGATTCCATTAAAACATTGTTGTATTCTTGAAAAAAGAGAGAATCTCTTTAAAACGTACTACAGAAATTTCTTTAATGCCATCCCCACAACATTAAACACCAAATGAAGTCTTCAGTTCAACATGATCCAAATTTATGTCAAGAAAAATGATAATCGAATTTAGACCTGTAAAAAGACAAAAGCTCACAATTAAATCTTAATGACATTTAAATCACCCTTTTTAAGTTGCACAAAGTTTTATGAGACTAAAAATGAAGAATCTCCATTTATTTGAGACAAATTACTTTGGATGGGGAAAGAAAAGAAATGGAGGCAACCGAGTATTCAGCTAAAAGCCAAGCTTTTGAAGCTTTCACTGCAAATTCAGAGTCTAATCTTCGAAGAAACGTAGAACAGTCTATCTCAAGATGCATTAAGATCTTAAGATGAACTCGATAGTGATATTAAGAATGGTTGTTCGAAGACGTCATGTCTCATTTTGGTTATTGCGATTACGGTTGTGATTGTGTATGTTTTAAAATAATCGAAGTGCCGTTTCTTAAAGTAGTATTTAATGGGAAATTTAGCTTCAGGCACTACATGTACCTTTCAGAACTGGGAGTTGTAAATTGATAAGATGAAAGTAGTTTTTACTTTAAAGATAAAAAAACGTTGAACTTTTTTTTCCGTTTATATTGATTACTTTCTTTAAGCTAAAATTTGGGACTTGATTGGTTCTTTCTATTTTGTTTTTAAATTTAGTCCACAAATAATAAAATAAGAAAAATAAGAAATCATTGTGTTATTCTTTCTTTATAATAAATTCCTTCAATCTACTGAAAATATCAAGTTTTATTATAGAAATTTATTATACTTAGCTGTATTGAAAATTACGCAATTGGTTTTTATGGAAATTGATGAAATTTGAATATGTTAATATTATCCTTATATTAAAGTTTTTGGATCGCAAATTTTCAAAATAATTCTAACTTTATTTTTATGCTGTTTTCTGCTTCAAAATAAAATCATTTGTGAACATTGAAAAATTTCTTAAAAATTTTATCATAGTACAGAGAAATGTTTTTGTAGTTTTAGTTTCAATTGCTTACATAAATAAAATTTTGAAGAACATTTTATTTTCCTCAATTTTAGCAAATGAAAATAAGACAGTAAACAAAATTTAAAAATTATGAAAAACAGAATATTTTTTTATTTTATTTATAAATGAGCTATTGAATAAATTTGCAATATTGAATATATATACAATATTTTGAATGATTTTCATAAGTTAAATTGTATTTTATAATTTAAATTTTTTTATCTAAATTTGATATATATATATATATTGCTGAGATCACTTAAGTGTATATACGTAATAAATAATATATATATATATATATATATATATATATATATATATATGTATATATATATATATATATATATATATATATATATATATATATATATATATATATATATATATATATATATATATATATATATATATATATATATATATATATATATATATATATATATATATATATATATATATATATATATATTCAAATACTTTTTTATGTTATCTATTAAATATATAAGAAATTTTATGCTAACTTTAGAAATAAAGAGAAGCTTTCAAAAAATGCTTTAATATTATTAATAAAAGCTATTATGAATTTGATTGTATGGAAAACTATTATTTTTTGCTAACTTCAACATCAGATAATCATTAAGATAACTGTAGCATATTCTTAAATAATGAAATTTTCTATGTTTAACTTTATAAACCATTAAATGTATAATCACTGATTAAAAATGAAGTATATTATATAAATGCATAAATTTGTCAGACATGATTTGATAATTTATAAACTGTAAAAATAGGATTTATAAGTATGCACCACGAAAAGCATATTTTAAATGTTAGTCGTGTTGTTATACAAGATGCCACATTAAAGGAATTGATTGGTTGATTTTTGTTAGTAATAGTTTATATAGAGTTATATTAAGACAATACATATTTGATTAATAATGTAGATCATATGAAAAGCATTTTGCATTTTAAATGTCAATCGTGTTGTAATACAAGTTGCCACATTAAAGGAATTGAACGGCTGATTTTGTTAGTAGTAGTTTATATAGAGTTACATTAATACTTCTACAAAAAATGCTGAAAAGAATATTGAAAAATAAAGATTATCTTCAAACAGATGTTTCTAAAGTATAATAGAGAAAGTTACTTTAGAGAGTTCGCAGCTACGAGAAACAGTGCAAAAGAGTAGAAAAAACAGTGTAAGCTGCTATAAATTAGGCTTCAAATGAATGTCTCTAAACCATTACGTTGAGAATTAATATTGATCTACACAGCGAGACTAAATACTACAGAAGAAATGAGAATAACAATGAAAGGACTTATAAGTTACATTTTAAGTAATATGTCCATATAATCCGTTATTCAAGGAATCAATGTTGAAGTTCCTACGATAATAACAGACACTGCAGAAGAATTAATTTACAATAAACGATACCTTTTGCCTTCTACATAGAGAACTAATGTTGATCTACACGATGACACTAGACATCGTGTAGATCAACATTAATTCTCAAGATCAAAAGTAAGACTAGGAGAGTTGAAGATCATAGTAAAATATATTATTAGATTCATTTTCAGAATAATTTCCATATGATTCCTTATAAAACTAATTCATTTTAAAATTTACTCAGTAATATCAAGCACTGATGAAGAATTAAAGTTACAGCGAGAAGTGTTATATTGCAAAGAGATTTTTCAATACATAAATTGCAATATTAATTGCCTCTTTGCCACAGGTGCCGTATAATCCAGGATGCCAAATTCTGAGATTGGCTGCTTTTTAGCGGATTTTCTTATGTATCTGGCAACCTCGATTTTATTACCTCACACACATGGAGATCTATAAGATGTGCTGAAAATTCTATTTTGGTAACCCTAGTATTTGTGCCATCGCGCAAGTCACGATACGTCCTCTTGGCAACATTTCTTCATCGCTAAAAAAAATCAGAATTTGGAATCATGGATTATACGGCACCTGTGGCGCATCTCATAGTAATTAATAGTGATCTTCGAAGTGCACTTAGACTACAGAAAAATTGAAGAGTTATAAAAAATTTTTATAAGATACATTTGATGAAATATCTCTACAAAAGCTTTATGAAAAATTAACATTGAAATTTACATACTACCAAGAAAACTGCTAAAGCACTTAAGATAATGATCAAAGTTACGTTTACGGTAAATTTCAAATAAATATTTAATACATCTTATACAACATTAATTTTTAAGACAAATAAATGATAATAAATAAACTAGATTTCACAAGATAACAATAATTCAGGACAACAACGTGGCAAACTTTAAAACAAGTATTTTAATTATTATTTAACAATTATAATTTAAGTTAACAGGATATTACCAAAAAAGGCTGAAGATAATGATAAAATGTATAAACATATAAAGTTTTCAAGAATATACCATAAAATCAATGTTTACAGCACCAACATTGAAATCAGTATTTTAATTTCAAACATTGCAAAATGATGAAAACAATGAGGGAAGATGTAAAAAGCTAACTTTTCACAAAAAATAACTTTGGTTGTTACTTATGATACTTGGAAAAGCCAAGCTCGCTATGCCTTGGCTATGCGAATTTAAGTCAATAGGGAGCATCTTTCGTTTTAATCAGAGCACCGCGAAGGTGAAATTACGTCTTTGCTCTTTTCATCCTCCGATAGATGGCACCACCAGAGGATGCACTCCCTCAATTTTGACATTGATCTAAAAGGGAAGGAAATTTTCTCCAGACCTTAATTCCCATGGAAACTGCTCAATGAAAGACCACAGGACTTTCGATTCCACAGATTTTACGAACACGTATATTGCATGTACTCGGTGGGTCTTTGGCGGCATTGGGAATCGAACCCCATTTTTCCGGATGGAAGCCTGATGCCCTAACCACTAGGCTACCACGGCTTTCTAGTATTTAATCATATAAAGCATAAGTGTAGGAGCCAACAATGCAGAATTCAAAATATTGATGACTGTTACAATATAAATTTCAAAAAGAGGCTTCTGGGATGCTCGCAGAAAATTTGCATGGAAATCATTGGAGTAAATCTAAATATTACCTAAGTGCTGAAGATAACGATTATATGTGCAACAAAACATCAAAGTTATACCTGATTTATTATTTACAAAATGTGCCATTTTTTTTCGAGTAATTAGTTACATCGTAGTAAACAGAACTATCCAATCCTCAAAAAATTGCTTTAATTTCATAAATTTCTGAAAATAGAAATTTTATTTTCGCTAAAAAGTATGCCAGTTTATTTAAAGTTAAGAATTTCTTAAGTAACTTTTTCATGAATTTTACATTTTATAAAAGGAACAATCAAGTGAAACTAAAAATGAAATGGTATATTTTCTTGAAGATCAAATTTGCAGCAAAGAAAAGAGAAATAAAATCATTTAATGACATTGATGAATTAAGAAAGTAAGAAGCTCTTATTTCTTCTTATCCCCAAGACATTTTTTTAACAATCTGACTCAAAAAGTATTAAGCTTCTCTGAAAAACTTGATAGAGATATTAACAATGATTGCTCATTTTACAGAATTAAAGGAAACGTCACGTTTCATTTCCAATAATTTAAGTCATCGTTCTGATTGGGTTCTTAAGTTCTTCGTGAATGAAAGAGCTTTGTGGGATTATCTCTCTCTAAAGGTTCAATTTAGAATATGTCAAAAAGAATTTTGAAATAGTTTTTAAGTTTAAAAAATGAACTTTTTGTTTGAAAAAAAATTGTTTTTGTCTTTCAATCCTCATTTATCTTTTAGATATTTGAGGATTTTTAAAAGGTATTTATATTATATAGTTTTTAATACTAAACTTATAACATTTTTATTTCATTTTCCATGTTTTATGAGTAAAATGTTTTTTAATATTTTATATGTATTTGATTTTTTTTATATGTTTTCATAAGTCCTACAAGTTTAGCTTAAGGTCTGCAGTTATGTGCAGAAATCACTGCCTTAAATGCTCGGTTACTTGAAACTCAATTCAAATTATTTATCTGAGCTGACTATCTCCTTTAACATTCGATTATCCGATACTCAATAATCCGAATTGATGCAATGACCATTCTACTAACATTTCTCTCAACAAACACCAATGCCATTACTATCATAACTTCAGTTTTTTCAGTGCAATAGAAAGCATATTGCAATTTTATAAATAAAATAATAGATTTTACTTCATTAAATAAAAAGAACACATAAAATTACGTTCTCTAATTGCCTTTATATTTGTTATTTTTTATTTCAATTACTAAAGAAACCAAATTTTATTAGTTTTGCTCTATTATATTGGGGGTGGCTGTTAGAGCGAATATAATAAAAATTATTGTTTTAATATGCTGATTTTAAATATTTATTTTTCGTACATTGAAGTTATTTTCATAGTGAGGCAAATCAATAAGCATTTTTTTAACTTTTAAGTGATACCTCTCAGAAAGATTTATGACGAATTAATGCATCCTATTGATCTACTGCAACTCAAAATATCACATGTGCTACACGACTTCATTTCATCCACCAAGTACTTTAGGATTTGAGGTGGGTAGGGGGAAGAAAATGTCGATATCATCTTTAATTACACCAATCAATGGTTTTATTTTTGACAGTAAACAATCGCTAATTTAAAATCAAAAATAAAAAAGGGAAGAATGGAGAGAACGAGACTTAATGGCTACCATTTTTTGTGTTGTTCATCATTAAATGTTTTGTTGAAAATGATAGCCAAGAGATTCATATAATTGCCCTTTTTTATAGCCATTTACGTGTTGTACAGTTAAATTTCTTTGGATTTTTTATTACGCATAGGAAAACTGGAAATGTTTTGGCTGGACTGTTATATTTAAATTCATCGCCAAAAGTAGATAATTTGGTAAAGCTTGAATCCGGTTCTGATAACAAAAATTTAGTGCAAAACTTAATGAAATGTTTAAGCATCTGAAAAAATGTTTAACAGAAGTCAGCAATTTTTTGAGATGAGCTATGCATTATTTGTAGAAATATGAGAAGTAAGATATAATACAATATTAAAACTGAGACATTTTATGTGTGAGAAATTATATGAAATTATAACTGTGACTCTATATAGACTTTATCTGTAGAATCTCAGTTAGTCTCTATGTATATATGTATAATTATTTTACTAATTACTACCAATATATCATTTTGATAATTCAGTATATCAATAGAAAAATATATTGTGATTGATTTCATTAAGAGAAACT